>VTPC01090256.1:263122-450337 GCA_011009095.1 Ignelater luminosus | reverse complement strand
CTAGTGGTAGAAGCACATGGTTGGTAAATATGTCCTATCTCTTAATGTTACATGTAATGTTGTTTAATAAATAAATAAATAAAAAGTTATATCAGTGAGTATTTACGTGTCTTACCCTAAAATTGTAAACTTGAACGTGTAAATCAATTGTATTTAGAGCTTTCTGCTGTTCTACTACAAGTCGAACAACAGAAACAGGAAAGGAAGAGGGGAAAAAAGACTGATTCATCCTTTTATGAAATTGTAAAAGCGAAGATGCCAGTGACGAAATAAATACACCCCAGTGGAACGGGGGTTTCTCCTGAAACGAACACTAGTGGTAGAAGCACATGGTTGGTAAATATGTCCTATCTCTTAATGTTACATGTAATGTTGTTTAATAAATAAATAAATAAAAAGGTATATCAGTGAGTATTTACGTGTCTTACCCTAAAATTGTAAACTTGAACGTGTAAATCAATTGTATTTAGAGCTTTCTGCTGTTCTACTACAAGTCGAACAACAGAAACAGGAAAGGAAGAGAGGAAAAAAAGACTTATTCATCCTTTTATGAAATTGTACAAGCGAAGATGAAGTCAAAACAGCAGACATACTGATTAAATGGAAATGAGTGAAACTGATCTAAATCAAAGCAGCTATAGTTTAGCTGGTACGATACAAAATACACTCAAACGTCCAAGTCAACCACAGCGTGTCATTCTACAAGAAATACAAAATTTACCTAATGGCGAAAGCTTTAATGAGAATTCTATACGGATCCATTATATGACACAACATTCACAGCTTCCCATACACGTTTTTACTCGGTTGGATTCAAGGAGTTCTAGTCCAGGTTTAGTAGATCGTATATTTTGTAAAAGATACTGTATTAGTTGTAATGTAGTAGTTAAGTAATTAACATTAAGCAAAAGTAAAATATTGGATTGTTAGAGGGTGCTTCAAAGATATTAAATTTGTATTCGAACATTTATGATTGGAATAAATGATAGTTTATCAGTACATCTAAACGCATAATACTTCGATTCATCGATGTTTAATTTATAAAACTTGTTATCAGTTTTTAATTCTTGTAAACATTTATTGCGTACATTCTAGAATAAAATTAAAAACGAGATCTAGACGTTACGATATGAGATCATCTGGAGATAAATCACAAACAAATGAATTGAATCCTAAGAAAACTCACAAAACTAGTTATAAAAAATTAATGAATGTACTAAACAATTTAAGTTATAAAATGTCTTTAATGCAGCGTAATATTCAAACCTTACTAGCAAGCAATACATTTTTAAAACTTCGAGTAAATAAGTAATCTTCAGAAGTGTAATACGAGTTAAAAAAGGAAGAAGAGTTCACACAGCAAAATATTCAAAATTATTCTTAGCATTCCAATAAGATTACAGATGATTTTGATTTAAATAGTAAGGAATCATTTGGAGGAGATATAAAAACTGGTAAAACCCTGAGTAGACTTGTATTATTAACAGGCAGTCATGGGCGTTACTTAAGAGAAATGTTTGCGAAATCAATAAACGTTGTTTCTTTCGTGAAGTCTGGTGCTTGTTTTGGTGAGGTATAGTTAGGGGTATTGAATCTATTGCAGCAGATTTAACTAGAAACATTTCATATTATGTATAGGAGAGACTAATGATATAGAAAGAAAAGTTTTTATTAAAAATAGCTTGATGAAATGTATTAACTATTGTCAACATATCAATCTCACTTTAACAACTGTGACTTAGAGATATGATTCAAAGTACTATCTTAATCAAAGGATTTTTAAATTAAATATACAGATTTGTAAGCTAGCAGCAAGATATAATGTACCAGTAGTTGATGTAAATAAGTTTATTTCCTTTCAGCATTATACCGCTCACGGACTGCAAAAACTTATAGTTAATGCTGCTCTTCAGAAACTCAATGAAATTGAACAAAGATGCGGAACTTTATAACTATAATAGTATTGTAAAGATAGTGGTTTGTGATAACCATAGCAATCAAAACAATCATACACGTCAGTTGTATCCTTCTTTCCAGTGTCAGATGATGCTTTAGCTACAATTACTTAACGTATTTCTTTTCAAATAGCACAACTGGAGAAATTCAACAAATCTTGCTCCACTGTGACCTACACATAATGTAACCAATGTAGTAAATTATAATAATATTATAGATTTAGAGTATCGCACTCTTTAAAATATTACTAATTCATTTTGTAAAAATAATTCTTGATGTATTTGCATATACAGAGTTTTCTCCCACACAAAACTGAAATAAGATATGTGTACGAGTAATTTTAAACCACTAATATTGGGCGTGTTCAAATTACCGCTCCGGTACAAGAAATCGCGTTTTTAAATTCAACTCGAGCAAATTCGTAAGCGTTTTTAAATTATTATTAACTGCGTTCGAGCATCGTCTTCGAGCACGATTTTCTTGCACTACTTCGTTAGGTGGCGTATAAATTTCAGTTCGAGCAAATTCTAAAGTTAATGCACATAACCTCAATTGTTCTGTTAAAAAAGTGTCAAATCGACGGTTTTATGTTTCAAATTGCGAAAATTGTTAAATAGTACAATGAGCAGTTCCTACATGTGTAGCGATTTCAAGTTCGAAACGGACGATTGGGAACTGATAACATATCGTGAATGTGAAGCCCAAAATAACGAAAATAACGAAGATAAGTTAATAAAAATTTGTTGATGTTTGTATATTATTATTACCTGCGTATCAAAAATACCTGTTATTTTCAGAATCTCAAGGAAATATAGCTGCTGAAGATGCAAATAACGAAGTCGAGAACGAACTTGAAGATACAAAAAAACGCAAACTGAAAGCATGAAGCAATTTTGATGCTAATAGAAAAGTACAAAGAGAATAAAGTGCAATTAGATAAGAAAAACTCCATGCAAAAGCACATTTGGCAAAAGTTAGTATACAATGTCTGCCAAAATGTCTGTACCATATGCTTGCTCCAGAACCAAAAATGACCTAATCAAAAGTAATCATGTGGTCTCCATTATCTGCCAATTTTGACATTTTTAGAAAAAATGTCCGAAAAATGGACTTATTTGACCGAGTTTTGAAAAAAGTCATGAGAAAAAAATGTTTCCTTTGCAATTTTCTACCCATATGCAAATTCTCAAAAGCCTAATGACTTGTCTACTTTTTAGGATAGTAAGCCCAAGAGATTTGTTTGATCTTGGTTTAATGAAAGTAAATCAGTATTCTTAGGTATTCCAAGTTTTAAGATATTTATTCTTTAGTACTCTTGAGGTCCATAGTTACTCGAAAGAATCGTAGTTGTTCTAGAAAGTCATACTTACTCGAGAATCATACTTACTCTAGGGACTCCCAGTTACCTAGAGAGTTATAACTACTCTTGGGATCCATAGTTACTTGAAAGAGTCATAGTTGCTCTAGAGAGTTATATTTACTCAAGGGAGGCATAGTTACTCTGGGGAGTCGCAGTTACTTTGAGAGTCATAGTCACCCCTCTTGAATGACCTACCGCAGTATTTCCTTGAAGATCCCTAGGACACTTAAGCATTATCTACTTCTATGGAAAACGCCTGGGAATTACAAACCTCACCCTTTTTTATGCAGAGGCACAGATTATTTAAAAAGCTTGTCAACATTTCACAGGCTCTCTCTTAGTGTTTGAATCTTAGCCAAACATCAACTCACATCAGTTGATCAGTTCTTTACGGGTCCATAACAGTTATAACAACTTGTTAACCTGTTTATAAAGTGCTAATAAATAATGTTTATTATTTTATACTTTTATTTATTATTATAAACATCGGTATATTATCGCCTTAACCACAGCTCTTACCAGTGATATAACATACGTAACATTCGAACTTCTTCAATACTATGTAAAATACATATTGCTAATTATTTAAAAATTTAATAAAAAATATTAAAGGATTGCAGGTCATATGAAGAATCATTCATATTCTTTTACAATGGATTACTGCCAGAATAAATGGAAAGGTCTGTTGATGACGTACAAAGTCATAGAAGATAATAATAGCCAAACTGGAAGAGGCAAGAAAAATTGGTCTTATTTTAAAATATTGGATGAAATATTTCTTAATAACTCGGCAGTAGAATGGCCTGCAATTAACTACCATGGGAACACTCAAAGTCTAGTAAATATACCAGCGACTGCGGATACTTCTGATAATTCACCACAGTCTAGTCGGTCTACTACACCTAGAAAACTAAAAACCACAGCAGATCTAAAGGATGTTTTGAAAACAATAATAAGTTAAGCAAGAAAAAACGTTTTAATGATTTATTAGAACAAATCGTACAAAATATGAAGAAATAATATTGTGTACTACAATATAATTTCTTTTTTGAGTTTCATCATTATTTAATAATCTGTTTTCTCCTTTCTGCTCAACATGCCCTTCCATATAGCCTTGCTCTTGATAGTTAATCATCTTCAATGAGACAATGACTGTGTAGAATGCATATGCCATTATAATATTTGGTATGAGTTTGATCTTATGCATTTCTAAATATTTCAGTCGTTTTCATCGTCCCTTTAAATGAGCAAATGCCCTCTTATTGCAGATGTTGTCGTAGATAGTGTCATGTTATAATTTTGTTGTTTTCGTGTTAAATGTCTATTATCTTTGAATGGAACTAATAAATGTCTGCTCAAAGGGTAGGCAGAGTCTCCTATTATATGAGAATTGTTTGGAAAATCTTCATCATTCTGATACTTATCTCGCAGTCCAGATCTTACATATTCTTGGCATCATGGACCGAGCCCGGGTAATCCACGAAGCAATCAATGAAATGTAATTGATGATCACGTACTCCTTGTACTATCATGGGTGACCTACCCTCTCTGTTCATATATGCATCGGCATTTCCTTTTGGAGCAAGAATCTCCATATGACATCCGCCAACAGCTCCCAAGACACTAGAGACATCTCTCTTTCTCTGTTATATAAATATTAATTAATACACTTTATTAAAAATGTCCGAGCCACCTATTAGACATATAGATAATCAAGGAGTATGACCGTAAACTTTGGCGGGAGCAACGATTATATGTATGTCTTCTGGAGACCATAAAATTTTCAATTTGAAAGTACTACACTACAAATAACTTGAAAAAATAATTTTGGCGTGTTATAATACTGGTTGTCGAGAAAAAAGCGTTGGCTTATTAAAATCATAGGACAAGATTTTGAGGTTAAGTAATACGTGCGTGAAAGCGCGGCAGTGGAATGCTTTAAAATCTGACGTATTCGCAAATGGTTTTCTATCTAGTTTATAAACAGTCGGTTGTATGTAGGTTATGTATAGTTATTTCATGTGATTAATTATTAAATTAACGTTATTTCTTGTGTATAGTTATTTATTTCTCGTTTATCGTTATTTCTCGTTGGAATAATATAAAGCATAGCTAGGTCAACTAAAAATATTGACATATACAACAGTAATAGGGAACTTCATAAAATTTTGTCTGTCTCAAAATACTTTCTGTGCATACTAAATGTATTGAATCATCTAAATCTCTCCCTTCAATTTTTTAAAATTAACTGAGATATTCATAATTCACTCAATGCTCAAAACATCCACTAGTTTTATAGGTATTATATGTAGCAAGTATTTGAGGTTATGTAGCCATAAAAATAAACATCTATAGATAGGTCGGTAAAAATGGTATCGTTATGCATGAGGTCAGATTTGCCAACATGCTTTGCAATTACTAATACGATCTATTGAAGGAAAATACAAAAATCATTAATTACAGAGTTGAAATCCTTGTTATTTCGTTTACTCAGAATATATTGCAACTAAGCTCGAGTAATTTTGCCTACTCGAGCACAAGATTCGGGAGCGCCAGGTGTAATATTAAAAACTCGCCCATCATGTTTATCAGAAACGAGAATTATTGAAGATATAGATTTTTCAAAATATTGTATTCCAAATTATAATGTTGTAGTTTCTTATTCGCACAGTAGATTTACTGGTGGAATTACGATATTTATCAGAAGTAACTTACAATTTAAATTAATAGATGCACCTAGAAATTACTGGTATTTTATTGCAGACGTTTAAGAGGTTATGTCGAGCTCATGTGAGTAATGAGGAGGGTGATAATTTTATTTTCTAAGTTGGTGTTAAAAAGATATTTTTTAAGTAAACTCAAAAAAGTTTGGATTTGCGACCATAATTCACAGCAATGTGTACATTACAAAAGAAAAATTCCAAAAACATGTCTGCAATAAAAGATTAAAGCTAACATTAAAAATGTCTGCCGTATTCGCCGCAATTACAAAAGCATATTGTCTACATGTAAAAGTTTCCACTTATTAAAATGGTTTGCAATTGCTGTGATGAGAAGGAGCTTTTCATATGCGAGACTTAAACTGCAGCTGCAAAAGAATCAAAGCGAAAAAATTCTGCTTTTACAGCCACTACTACCACGTCTGCTGCAAATGGATTGCTGAATTTTCAATGCGTGTGTGTAAAATTCTATTCAATAAAATTTGAATATTATTTCGTAATGACATTCTTACATCTTTCCTAAATTCTTTTATTAAAAACTAATAAATACTGTCATCTCCTACTGTTCTAATTTTGACGAATTTTGCAAATTAGTATTGGATAAAGCGCATTCTTTGCACACAATTAATAATCATTGATATTTTCCTTAAATTACTTTTTGATGCAAATATCAAGAAATTTTTAGATTGTATGATTAGCACAAAATAATAGTTCTTGATTAGTTAAAAGTTTAAAGATTAGTTATCCAGATGAATTCAAATTACTAACTTAAGTATTTAATTTCATTATCTACTTAAACAATATGACACGAGCTGTACAAACTGTGAAATCCTACATTTCTTCTAATTCGATTATATCTATAATAATAAGAATAAGAATAATGGGAATAAGAATAAGAATAGTAAGAACAAAAATAATTAGAACAAGAATGAGAAGAATAAGAATAAAAATGAAAAGAATAAGAATGAAAAGAATAAGAATAAGAATGAAAATAAGAATAAGAAGAAAAAGAATAAGAATAAGAACAAAAAAGAATCAGAATAAAAAGAAAAAAAATTTGAATCGATATGCTTTTCATCGTCTACAATCAAGTCCTTGTTAACTATTCTGTAGTATTAAAAAGAATGAGTAACTAACCTAATTTAGACTAAAGGTAAATTTTTATTCTAAAAACAAGTATCCGAAAGTAATTGACTTTGAGACTATAGTAAATTTTCCCGTCGCAATAATAGAAACGGTTAGCATGTCAACTTTAAACTGTTTACGTTTGTACAATTCGAATGTCATATCAGCGATGTAAATCTGTAAATATCTTAAATAAATATTATCTTTTGTAATTTGCAGTAGAACATTTAAGATTGTGACTATCTATCTTCGTGGAAACACGAATAAATTCATTTTAGATGGGACACTCTATAGATACATACAAATATCGTTTCATTAAAAATGCTGAAAATGCTTTACAAAACGTTTCATTGAAATATAAAGACAGCCTCGCATTTATTAACGCCCTATATTAGAGATTAAACTTTTCTACTAAACTCAATTCTTATTGTGAGTAACGACTGAATTACCTAAGTTGCCAGTGACATCCTCAAGAAATAATATTTCTTAAACCATTTATCAAATGTTTCCTCCTTTTCCAACCATGCTTTATAGTTTTTATATTTCTGCTTCTCGATATTATCTAGAAAGGAAATATGAAAGCGCCAATCGAACTTTTAGTTGAGATGTCAATCATTCCATGAGAAATGCTAATTTAAAATTTATAAGAAAAGCCTTCACTTTTATAGTAGACGAAAAATAAACAAACATCGGAATAAGAAGCTGGCTTAAATGGAAACAACAAAAGAGAAAGTGGTCTGTTGAACTAAAAACAACGCCATTGATCTAAAGCATTCTACTAATATCAAACAGTTTAAACCAGTTCGATGTAAAACAACAGCGATACATTTTTAATGCCTTTAATGTAGCTAAACAGGCCTTAATAATGCAAAATGGTTATGAAGCTATATGTTTACCTAGAAGCAACGCATGTTACAAACGCAGCATTTGGGGTTTCTAAAACATAAAGTATCCATTTAAGAAATGCATAGTCTCTGATATAATAATACGAACTATTAATATTTCTGCAATCATTTTTTACTCAAGATAGTTTCTTTCTTCGTAATTTGTGTTTTTTAGATCAATATACAGAGCTTTTTCTTCAGATGGTCATCACAGAAACTACTTCGAAAATTCTGCCGAAAAACATGCGTCTGTTTCTCAGATACAGAATTACAAAGTTTCATTTAGAATTTATCTTGTCGATAATTCAAAAACAAATACACGTAATTAATAATTATATAATTTTAAAACTTTACTGAATGAGAATTTTTAAGAATAATGATTTTAACCTCAGCTTACAAATTTCTTGAACATCCTGTATGATAATGAAATCAAAACTCACCTCACGTTATACCTTAAACAGACTACATGGACATGCTCTCCTACAATATTCTTTATTTATTGTATTTTAACCATAAATTTATATTTTTATATTAAAATAAAGCAAAGAGCATCCATTCATTGACTGTGGTAGGCTGAGGTTCAAATAATTTTGATTCGTTCAGCATTTTGCAAATCTGTGGGGATATAAATGATAACGCTAAGTTTTACATAATGTACAAATATACAGGGTGTTCCTAAAGTACGTCACGATAATTCAGGAGACCATTTTACAAGTTATTTTAAGCAAAAAAGTTTACTTAAACATACGTAGATCCCCTGGAGCTTGTGTTTGAGATACACGGTGTTGGAAATTCACAAAACAATGCAATTTTTCCAGGATATTTTATTTTATTTTTTTATCAGATTCGAATTTGACAAGATGTTTTCTCTCTTTTATTTTACGGTGACCCTATTTTTTGTTTTGCTAATAACTTTGGTTTTTCAAAATTATAGTTGATTTTTTCAATGAAATTGAAAATTTAAACTTTTAGTTTTCAAGTTTGTTTCTCTAAAATTTTTACTACTAACAGAAAACTACTCTAGGCTGAACTCGGAATAATTTATTCAAGAGAATATTGAAGTAAACAACAAAATAAGAAATAGCAGTAGGCTGTTCTAAAGATATTTCGAAGAAAACTGCATGTTTTCAGGAACCATTAACAATCTGTTTCTCAAAAACGTAGCTCTGTAAGACCTATGTCAGGTTGATGTCATTTTAGAAAAAAGTAAGCTGTGACTTCCAAAAATCTTATTTTGACCCATACATAGAAGATAAAGAAAAACGTTTATGAGCCTTCAGAATCTTTTGTTTAGTATCCACACATAAATGGGTTGTATTTAACAGATTATATTAGTAACTTTGCCTTAAAATTACATTGTTCTAACTATAAAAACGATACGATTGAATGTATCGATTGTTCAGTTATAATGTCCAAATTAATATGAGTAATCATCGTTGGTAGCGGTGTGATAAAATCAATTTGTTTCCACACTAATGATCACTTTGATGTGGTCGTATCGTTTAAAACCGTAAAAAATTTAATAGAAATCGATTGTTTTTATCGGTTTAATTATCTGTTAGTTATATGTATATTGTATTTTTAAGGTATTTTATATTCGAATTTATTAAAAAAGTTCAACCTTTTTAATTAAGCTTGTTATAAAAAATACGACAAGAAATTTATATTGAAATTTTTAGTCTTCTACGGAATTCTAAGAGTAACCACTAACTAGGTAGTAACTTTGGTGAGGCGAAGTCACGTCACAAGTTAGTGACCTTTCATTACTCACCCCATACGGAATGGAATCGCGGGATCAAAATCGTAAACTCGCTATGACTTAAGGACTAGTTTACCCATATTTGACGATATATTTTCGTAAAGTTCGAGATCGACTGTGGTGCCACCTAGCGGCGGAAATAGAAAAAAATTAATTGTGACTTTATTCACTGAAACAAAGATTCGGAACCTGGAACGCTGGTTTTATAAACTTTCATAAGCGTGTGACTGGGAAGAAAGAGATAGACGTCTTTGAAAGATACTGAAACCGTAAAGTACTGCTCGACTTTGATATTGGGCTTTCGATTTCATTTTTAAGAGGGCACATGAACTGCTTATTATCTTTCTATCTACCAAAAGGTTAAGATTTTGGATTTTGGCCTTACTTTGACTCCTAGACTGCTTTGACTTCAGAGTTTCTAGACTTCTAGTCCCCCAGGCCAATCCGACTTTGGAATAAGGTGTGTATACTGTATACATGAATAAGTTTCAAGAAAAGCAAAACAAATGTCAATAAAAGCGTTTAGCCTCTCAACAGTCTATGTTATTTGTTACCTCTGAAATGAATGGTCGTATCGAGATGGAACTCTGTTAGTAATAGTAGGGAAAACACTTTCATTTGATCAAGATATAACAATTATCTTTAGCTATTTTAGAACAAAATGGGATGTTTTATTAGTAGTGATAGAGAAAAAGCTTTCACATGATTCAGGTACCGACGATCGTCTTCAGTTTTTTTTTGATCTATGCAAAAGCAAACATAATGCAGCCTTGCACGTAAAAACCAAGAATTTAGATCCAGTTGCTTACTAACAGAAATTGACCGATGATACTATTATCAAAGACATAAGCAAAGATATTGTTACGGTAACAGGCAACTTTATGAAGTCAATCAGCTCATTCATTAAAAATACTTTATGTTTGGGTTTGTAAACGTTAAATGCTTCCAAAGGATCTAACTTGTGTTTACTGGCGTAAAAGTGTAAATATGCAATGCGGTTGTTTGAGTTATAGGATTATTGTGTTCTATTAAGTATTTAGTTTACTTAGATTTATCTGAGTGTTTGGATCTACTACGAAGATAACATTTTGTTCCGAACTACAGAATGTCTACATGTATGTATGTCCACCGGCGTATGTATGATTCTTAAAAATCTGTTAGTGTAGTTAAATAAACGTTTTACGCAGATATGGAGGATGACCTTCGATTAAATCTTACTTTTTGTCTTTCTCATGGGATGTGTCATTTTCAAGTAAAACCAAATTTCTTAAGATCTGTTTGGATTTTTTCTTAACGAAAACTAGCAGGTTAATGAAAAATCTAGAACAGTAGTGAATCTTTAAACACAACACACAAAACTAGAATAACTACTTTCTCATATTATATTGTCAGACATCTTTAAAGGGCTGCAGAAATAAAATAAAAAAGAAGTTCACAAATAATGAAAACGTATGAATGGTGTGAACTACAAGAGGAATCATCATGTTATTACTTATTACTGTGTAAGTTTGTTATAACGAACAAAGATTTTAAATTGTTTGTGTTGTTTTATGATAATCAAATTGTTTAGAACAAAACAAAAGGCAGTACCGCGGTTAAATATGCATAAGTTTCCCTTAGATCCTTAATAATAATATTTTAAGTGAATAGCTGAGAATTTTCTCTGTTTGTAACAAGTGTTTTATCAACATACGCTATGCAAAGAAGGAACAACAGCAAGATGAAAAGTGAGGTTAAGTTAGGATATTACAATTTATGATCGTGCGGTATAAAATAAAAATCTAAAACAAATAATATATGGATCTACAGGATAATCAAATAAGGAAAAAAATAATTCCTTGTATCTTTTCAAATAATCAAGATGCTTGATAAAATTACGTTTCGACAAAATTCAGTTTTGGTCTTTATTTCAAGATTTACTTTCACTATTCAATCTGTGTCAAATACGTTTTGAAGTGCGAAAACTGCTTTTTCCACTATTGGTAATAATCGATCAAACTTGGTCCTCCCTGTATTTCTGTTCTAAAAATCTTGACTAAATTAATTAAATTCTAGATTCAAAAATGTTTGTACAACTTAGAATGTAGTTATTAGATTCAATACAGAGCTACTAATGCTCGTTGAAATGGTAGAGCCAATATTAATTTATAATTCTACCTTTTTCAACTTTGTACTTCATTCTGGCTAACCGTCATTCAAAAGGTTTATTGCTACTGAGTCTGTTGACTAAAATGTGTGTTAGCCTACAATTTATCATCTCCGATTTTGAAGAAGTCTCAGTCGAAGAACCAGAAAATCTTGAAGCACCTGCAAAATGCCAATATTTGGATTTAGCTATCAAATGTTTTTACTTCATTTTGTACATTTTAGGAGACTGGACCAATCAAGTCATCAAAATTCAGAAAATGCTTCTTTGAGATATAATAACTTAGAACCTTCGAATTCCTGAAATTGTCATCTCTTTGACAAACTGTAGCGTCAATCACGGAGGTTACTTGCAAATGAGACTTAGAGAAAACAAACTATAATATGTGTGTCGTGAGTTCACAAAATCGCATTGATAAACTAATCCAATGATGAATGATATAGAAATTCAAATAACGGTACGGTAAAGGTTAAAGATAATGTAGAACAAATCTCGTCAAAAAGGAAGATAACATGCATTTTGCCAAACTGGAACACAGTAGCTCGTAAAGTGACATAGTAAATGCTTTGAGTCTTCATTTACTTCTTTCAATGGTTGGTCTCTAACTACCTAAATTGCTGCTGTTCTTGAAAATCATTCCTTTGTCTCTTCCCAAAAATCAGAAAATTGTTTTTCGTATAAATAACCAAAGAATGTCAATAACTAAATAACATCGCCCATGGCATCTGGCATTTAATGCTCTGATCTACTTCTATGTATCTCTATGCCCCTGTAGGTCAACCGCCAGAACCTTAATGTTTCGTTTTATAACGTAAAGAAGACTTTGATATTTTTGGATTTTAAGAAAGAACAACTGGATTTTTTTGATTTTACCAAGTATTGCTATACTATAAGAGAAGAGAAGTTTTATAAAAGTGCACTTGCTGGTAAATGAAGAAAAGTTATCACTTATGAATTACATGTTTTGGTTTATCTATTTCCATTCATGGGCTCTTTTGGTCCTTATAATGACAAATCCGTTCTTTAACTAGGAATAATGAAGAGTCCCAAAAACGTTTTCATTGCAGATTCATTCATCGAATATTTCTCCATGTGCCGGTTATACCTAGGGACGTGGTTAAGTTAATTCCTAGTTTACTCGATTTTGATTTTTAACTATCATCGTGATCGATTAATAATCGTAATCATTTTTCAAATTTTTCTTTTTTAATCACCCGATTATTTGATAAAAATTTTCATTAAAAATCTTTTACTTCGTGGATAGTGTCAGATTTATCTTTCCTAAACTATCTTGGAATTAATGTCGCCGTTTTCAGTCTGTACAAAAATTTTCCAGAAATCTTCCTCACAGCCTTTTCAAAGCTGAGATAACTTGCGGAGTAGATAACTACTAATTTAGAAAAACCTACCAAAATCATCTTAGTTTTTTGGTTATGCCAAAGAGACGGATTTTAAATGCTCGATGAGAATAGCTAGGATTCGTAACACGTTACTCGTTAAAGGATTTTTCAGCATTCAGTTAGCTAAGAATAGTATAATTGTATAAACAATAAAAATTAAATAAATTGAAAAAGAAATTCTTATATGTGTGTGTCCTTCGGTAAAAAAAAACTTGAAACATCAGTAAGAGAATCCAGTAGATAAATTAGAACAAATTAAGAACTTTTCAGAATTTTATGCATAAAATTAACAATTGTTAGCAAGCAATTCAAATAAAAGTACTGTCACCGCATACAATTTAAATAAGACCAACAATGAAAATGAAAAACGAGCAAATATATAAGAATTTGGCTTTCAAATTTGAACACATCTGGAGCTTTCAACAGGTGTTGATATGTTTGTTATTTCAACCGAGAGAAAAACTTCTCCAAACAACTGGAAAGCGTTGAACGTTGATCTGTTAACAATGTAAATATATGACGCTAAAATGTAATTCGCCAAAAATGTTTAGATTCTGACTTCTCTAGGTAATCTTAGTCAACCGTATAACAACTTCTACACTATTGATTAGATGTTTCAGCAAAATAAAAGTTCTAGTTTTCAGATTTTACAGCAAGTACTAAGTACTTGTAAATAAAATGTGAGAGACAACTTTCCAGCGGGAAAGCTTGAAAAACGCGAAAAAGATTCATTAAAATTTTAAAACGGTGGTTGCTTAACACTTTGGTAGACATGAAAAATGGTGAATACGAATGCATCACGTTTTAAACTGGCAGAATCGTAACATTCATTAATTTGTCGGAATACATTAGAAAACAATTACATAAACATCAAGAGCTGTTTCCGCGTATTTATATTCCACACTTAAGGTAAAGGGACGAATGAATGATTCGTTTATAACCTTGTCGAAATTCGATTGCAATATTGAATTGAATTTGGTTTAGTTCATTGACTTGTCAATACTTAAATTGACGTAACTAATAGATTCAATAACTTAGTTCTGGAAATTTATAAATTTCCTAATAATGTTATTTTTAGAACGCTCTATTGTGATATAATAAAAAGATAGATAAAAAAGTTTCTGTTAGTGATTTCACCCTTCTATTGTAATACTTGGAACTGCTACCTGTAGGCACGCGCACCAATTTTGTCATAAATAATGGTTAGGGAAAACTAATAGGAAATAATGTAAGTTGAGGGAAGTAATTTATGTATCGTTGCTACGTTACAAGTGTTTTACACAAAATGATACTTTTTACACATAAGGATGGTGTTCTATTCAGTTTTTGGTTATTCAAAAAACAAAATTTATTTACCGTATTTTTATTGTACTGACAGCAGATGTGGCTTTTGTGGTAGTGTGATATCAAACTTGCGCTTTGTGCAAGATATGAAAACAAAACATGAGCAGTACAAAGCAAAGTTGGATTTATTGTTGAATATGCATGCACATAACGCAATTTACCTCGAAACTGATTTTTCCCGTCTGCTTTTGTTTAATGGTGTTGAACACGTAGTGTGCGTAGTTGGTAGCATCTGAAACAAATTACAAATATTAAAAATAATCCACCAAGTTCCCATGAATACGAAGAATATAACTACCAAAAACTACCCGAAGGAAAAACACGTAAGGAAATGGAAAAGCATTTCACTGACTGTGTCAAACGTTATTTCCTTTAACAAGGTCAGCGGAAGTCTACATTTATTCACATTTTCGATTTTGTCTTGAAGTTAATTTCATTGTTTTACAAAAGAAAGTGAGCCTGGTTTTTTATGCACGAAAAGCAAAGAACTTGATTGCAATCAGTTTAATTTTTGTTTCTGATAAAAATAAAGTTTAATTCATCTTCTGTCGTCTGAGAAACGTAGTTGATCCTCATTTATATTCGATGTAATTTAGAAAGACTTTATTAAAGAAATAAGAATATCGAAGATATTACTTAACTGGGAAAATTAAATTTGTTATGATAAATTGGTCAGCGAATTTTAATATTTGGGTGTGAAAGTAGAAAATTCCTTATCGTGCCTGGATATTAAATCAGTTTTGGATATTTCAAAAAAAAAAGATCCCAGCGTGGTTATGTATGATTTGAACAGTTATATGCTTCAAAAAATCTTTAGCCTCGTAATCCTGATATTTTCACTTAATAATTTTTGTAAGGTCTTGTAATATGTAGTTACATTAAATAGAAGATGAGAAAAATGGATAAAATATTATTCCATACGCAATATATCATATCAGATATGATTTCTTAACGATAATTGTCTGTCTACAATGTAACTCAAGTGAAAAATCTTTCCATTCTACGTCAAAGCTAGTAAACAGGCTCAAAACTTTCAATCCACAAGCGACTTTCAAAAGTTATAATATGGTACTAAATAATTTATGTATACATATTGCGATGGTATTAACCGTATTTACATACCTACAGCATTTTTATATTACAGGCAACAGTTTCTTTTAAATGAAAGTGTCCCGTCACTAAGAAAGCTTCTCCAGCCAGCTCAATTTGTAACTAAGCAAATAACTAAAATCTCAGTTGTATGTTTTGGGAAAATTGTTATACAACTTTTGTATAAGTTCTCTAATTGCCAACACTCACATTTCCATTTAGGGGCTTGTTACTGATTAATATATGTTGCAGTGTAGCGCTTCAATTTAAATTCTTTCTTTTTGTTGGATGCATTTAAAGTTGTAAATCACTGGCGATGTGACCTCTTTGCAATCAGTTAAATGTGTTTCAGAAAGATCACAATAATCTCATTTTGAGGTGGCATCCTTACGTCCTTTTTACACATCTGTGCAACTTAAGATGGTAATGTCCCTTAGCTGGCGATATGGTACTGACAAGAGAGCGTATTGTTTCGGTTAAGTAGCAGTGTCAGGGGGAGTTAAATCTGGCCTTGTTGATAGATGCTCAGAATCCTTATTCTATTGATTTGGTGCTGCTCGATAGTTTACGTTTCTTTGATTGTGCTGGTGTATGCAGCTCTGAAAAATACTATGTAAATGATTTCAAGACAGTAACAGCACAGAGACGGGTTGGCCATTTGAGTCAGTAGACTGTATAACTTGCAGTAGGGCAATATCATTTTTTCATGAATCAACTCGATTTCATTTAGAGCTAGTAAAAAGCTGTCTCTAATTCTATAACTCAATAGCTTCTAAGTCTTTGTAGGAGCAAACAAATAGAACATACAGGTTGTTTCCTTCTTGCGCATGAATCCTTAACAACCCAGTAATGTCTAACGGACGCATTTTCAGATTGATTCAGATCCAAATGTATTTATTTTGTTGCAAAATGGTTTTATCTAATTGCGTTATCTAAATACGTCTGCAGATGTACAGTAGGTGTTATTGGTGTCGTAGTTTCTGTTTTTGTGTTTTTGTGTATAACAATATGTCAGTTATTTTTCAATAATAACAGGTTTTAAGGTAAAAAAAGAAACTTTAGAAACCAATCTTTCTCATAGATTTCGAGAAATGGCTAGACGTAAGTATCTGACTGATAAAGAATTCCATAGAGCTTTATAAGACAGTGACGATGAGAAGTATGTATTTCGAGAAAGTGATAGTGAAAACGAGGATCTCGTTGTAGCTAGTGTAGATAGCAAAGATGACCTGATAGAAACAGCATCTGAGTCCGATGATGAACAATTATGTAGTGATAGCAAGAAAGAAATTGAAAATGAGAATAATCCGATTGTTGGCTGCCTAGATAATAAAGGGACTAAGTGGATATCAGCACCAGAAAACGCAAATAAAACTCCGTGGTATAATATAATCAGTGGAAGTATTCATAAGGTGGTTGTTCTTCCCGGACAAGTAATTCATGACTCTATCGGCAGTTTCAATTTATTTTTTAACAAACAAGTACTAAAACTTATTGTGAAGCATACCAACTCCAAAAAACTACAAAAATATTATTTACTAGGAGAAAACTTAACGATTGACGAGCAACTCATTCCTTTTGGTGGACGGGTATCCTTCAAGTAATATTATCTAGTAAACCTGACAAGTACTGTATGAAGGCGTGGTAGATTTGCGACAGTATGGAATACCATATCTTGGAACAGATGGACCAAAGAGAGTAGAAAAATTAGCTTACATAGTAGTAAACAAATTGTGCTAACCGTACTATCGAACAAACAGAAATTTGACAATTATTTTACGAGCCTGAAAATTGCAGTCATTTTTTCAGAATGGGCTGACAATAGTTGGTACTATGAGGAAAGACAAGCGTTTTCAGCCAAATAGAACTTGCAGCATTGAATTCTGTAAAAACATTACGTTGGCTTCGTATGTCCTAAAAAAATCGTGCCGTTACTTTTCAGTCTATTATGCACATACCAAAGAAGTAGATTTTGCAAACAAGAACAAATCAGAAATAAATCTATACTACAACGTAACAAGAGGCGGTGTCGATACCTTAGATCAAATGGTGCGTGAATCTACAGTTCGACGGAAAGCAAATAGGTGATGAGTAGCATTTTTTCAAAATATTATTGACATTGTTGGGGTTGCATTACAGTTATATGGAAAAACTTACATCTCACATGAAATCAACGAAAAATCTTTCTACGAGAAGTTGCCACACCATATATAATGAGACGTGGAAAAAAAGGATTAACCAAGTATCATTTGCAGCCATACAAGATGTTGCAGGATCAAGCCTGCCAGAAACTACAGTTCTATCAAATGAATTAGCGGTTAGAAAAAGCGTTACCTTATTTGCCCTTCAAAGATTTCCAGAAACTCAAAACAGAGAGATATGGTTCAACCGCACACTGAAATGTTAAGTGTTAAAGTTGACCATTGGAATAGAAAGGAAAAGGGATAGAATCTTCTAGATAATTATTTGAAGATGTCTTTAAAATCATCTCTTTACGTTCAAGTTTTCTTCCATTCAATCACTCTTGTATTGTGAAGAACCCTGTATATATTATGTAATGAAGATGTGTTTACCACAAAAACAGATTGAGACTGAAAAATTGTGGGTTAAATAAATTGGCGAAACCGCGGAATTCCTTTGAAAAGTAAATTTTTACTTCTTTATAATTTAATTAGAAAGGCTTATACAAAGTTACATCGCAATTAAAACTGCAAAGAAGCAACGTTTGCATGTAACAAACGTAATTTCCTTTCAAAAAAGTCATAAAAATATATAACTACAAAGTTAATTGTATCATTTCTATGCTCGCTTCGTAATTTTCTATCGAGGCACGTTTTCCCCGTTCTTTTTAATTTTTATTTTATTTTACAGGTCAATGAGTCCTCGTATAATTTAAGAGTTAACATTACAAAAAATGTCTCGCTTTTTGTTGGTTGTTTTTTTGTAATGAATAATGAACAGGATTTAAATACCGTACCATAGGTAAGGCTGAGCTCGCTGAACACATTTTAATTAGAAAAGATTAAACGCTCATAAAGGGATAATTATAAATGCACCACATACATGTCGGATAAATTACACAAGGGTGTTTATTTAAAGACGCCGAGTGTCAAAGTATCTTCTACGTGAAAGGGAGAAGTTCTAGTATCTAAACTACATTCCTAAAAACAAATAAATACTTTACTCGTAAAATTCCCGGTTATATAGTTCTGTCCAAATATTTTCAAATTACTGTAATGCTTCTATCCCCTTGGATTTGCTGGATTTTTTACCCTTGTCACAGCAGAAGACATAATTGTAATTATATTTGTCTGTTAAGTTCATTCAGTCTACCTCTAGAAATACTACGGCAAGTATGGCCAGCAAGAATTGATCCGCAGATATATTTAGCACAGTGTGGTCGTCTCGACACCTCTATCAACTATTAAACATGTGGAATTATACACAACCCTCATATGTCAGTTACGTGTTTCGAGCAACTCCTTTAACGACCTACTACATCAAAATTTCTCTGAAGAATTTCAATTTTCTTTTAAGGCTCTTAATCTTCATCCCAAATAAAGTCCCGTATAGAAAAAAAGTTGTTAACAACTATGTCAGTAGTCGAGAAAGTTAGAATATTATTTACGCTGATAGCTCCAAAGTTTTTGTCTGGTGCCCAACTTTCAACCGAGAAGATAAAGTTTAATCAAAGCTTTACTGTTGTATCCTTACGAGATACGTTCGCATTTCATTCCTTCGTTTACACTGATTTCGACAGGGCAACCAAAAGATTTTACTTTTTTTATTCTTGTAACACGATTCTTCTACGATGAGATTGATAAGGTCTACTCTGTTTATAATTTATAATTCAAATTTTGCAAATCTCATCTGTTCCTTATTTGTTTAAAAACATTAGAAGTAAGTACTTATAAATTGAACATTTCCACTTTTTATTTTTAAACCAGTAACAAGTAATTAAAATACTCTTCACAGATATAACATAATAGACATTGTATAGGATAACCCTCAAGTGAACGGAAATATTTATACGGCAGATTCTCGAGTCAAAAACTTAAACTTCCCCATAGACTTAAAAATAGAGTGTTAAAGTTGAACACTTCCTTAAGTAGCCGTCACTGTGAACTGGTGGCAATATCTAAATTAAATCTTATAGGAAAAATGAGTATTGTAACAACCACACAGAAAACATTTGAATGTCGCACGTAGTTTTCAAAACAATCTCAAATATCACAAACGACGCATTCTTGAATATCGAAAAGACAAGAAATCTCTCTCCAATATAGTGCTGGTTCAATTATCTGAATATCGTCGTAAATTATGGCTTTTAACCAAAGCAACGCCCTAGGGGCGTTACTGTAGATCTCTGACTTAAGATAATCCCATAAAAAGAAATCCATTGTTATTAATTAGGTCAAGACTTCTAGACGACCCTCTTGCTTAGAAAGCACCTTTCCAGAGAAAATGTCTTTCACGGCCTCTATTTAAAAATCTGTGGACACATCTTGCTTGAATCGAGTCAAACTGTCAAATTCCGGTCGCAAGAAATTCTGCAGAATGTTGCTGTATCCAAGAGAAGTAGTGTGACACCGTTTGTAATTTCAAAAATTAAGGTCCGACTTCTTCCTATGGGATTATCATAGATCTTCGACATGAGACAACCCTATATCACTTTTTCAGGACACACAGGCCTTGTGGCCTCTATTGAGAAGTTGGCAGTGAATCTTGCAAAAATTATCAAGTCTTGGTTGCAAAAATTGTCAAGTCTTGAATGCAAAAAACTTTCCCAGCATGTGCAGTATCCAAAAAAAGTAGTAAATAATGCTGATTTCTTCTTATGAGATTCTCTTAAACCGAAGGTTTTTACTTAAAAGTCAGAATTCGCGACAAAATGTAGAGAATTGAATCAGCACGTGGTTTTGGATATTTTTCTGTATTCTGCTCAGATTGTTATTTCGTACTCGTAACTACATTTATAAAGGAAGCTATTATATCAGGAACCTTTTGTGCATATTATTCGAGTTCTTGGAAAGAAACTGGACAGACCTACTAGAGGCCCTTCTATCTAGACAGGTCAATCAACACATAATTGCTATTATACACAGACCAAATTCTGGAAACTTTAATTAGACGTCAGAATTTGTTGGCAAGTTGGAATAACGCCAAATTGGCAGTCTAATAAGAGACGAATAGCCTGCTCAATACCATGTAATAGCACACAAAAATTCAAGTTCAACCTGTTTAGATAGATTGGCTGCCTGATAGGTATGCCCAGTTCGTTGCCAAGAAACGTTTAATACCGGCTTAAAAAAGGTGTCTTGGCATAGCTTCTTTATAATCTGGTTATTATCATTGGAATTTATCTTTACTAAAACTTTGCAGCAGATACTGAAAATATATTACCAGTCATCAGTAATGTTACTGGCAGTTAACAGTAAAGCCAACCATATCACATATAGAGACTTCAGCTTTCGCTTGGAAACGAATTTGTTAGCTTAAATGGTAGAGCATTTGACCCGGACAGTCGAGTTGTGATTTTTCTATATGTACATCTGGAAACTTACTTTAAGAATGTTTCGTATTGAGGTACATTACATTCAGCTTCATTTCTAAGCCTACTCACAGTTATCATTGAATAACTGTCTTGAGCTAGGGTTATAATTCTGTTACAACCACTTTCGTGGATTATATAGCAGTTTTTGCTAAGTTTGCAGTCTTTTCCCATTGAGGAAGGGATTTTAAAAAACAGATTTAGTCTCTAATGCCAAAACACCAAAACAAAAACGAAAACTGCCGTTAATATAGTGAATGGTATAAATTGATATCTTGTAAATTCAAAATTCATAAATTAATAAAAAAAAACAAATATACTAATAAAAATAAAAATAAACATAAACAAATAATTATTAAAAAGCGTTCCACTTCAATTTATGAGCAGTGTATATAGAGCTCTCCGCTTCTAGCAATGGCTAAGATACTTAATTCGTTTTTAGAATTCTATTGAAAGATTTTGAATTGAAAACAGTTATTAACGTACATTTATACAAATAACATTTTGATGCGATCAAATACCTACGGCATACGACGTAATTTATATTTAAAAAAATTGTGCTTGTGTTAATAATTTATTTATTTCAGTCTCTTGGTCTGGGTTCTTCAGACCAGCTAGTAGACAGAATTCATTATTATAAATTCAAAATTCATATGGAATTTTGTAATAAATACATATAAGGAACGTGTTAGGGTTTATTTATTTTTTAATTCAGTTTTTATAGAATTTAAAATTTAATGGTTTTTTGAATCATGTTTTTGTTTTTAATTGACATAATAATAATTTTATAGCAATACGTCTGGAATTGATTCTCTATTTTATTAGTTATTACACACCCCTTAAACACTCATGTTTAATTAATTGCAATGCAGAACTTTGTTAAAATTTAAATTTAGAATCCTTGACGTGGAATAAGGATAGAAATACGGAAAAACAGAGAATAATGTGTAATACACAAAGAAGGGTTCAACTTTATTTGCATTTGTTTGTTGTTTGTCTGTTTTGATGTAAATTAGGAATTGTAGGTTACGGTAATTTCAATATTATGAAATCCTAATGCGGATTAATCTTTTAACAGAAATCAGCGTGTTAGTGGGGAATAATCTTTAAAAAAACAACTTTTTAGAACAAAAATTAAAAATTGGAAAAACCGAAACAAAGTCTGGTGATATGGACCTACGTCAACAAGGTTTCGTCGATTTAAATTGACCACGAGGTGAGTGCTATTTCAAGCCACGAGCAGAGTTGTCTGGAGGTTTTTCATTTATTATAATTTTATGTTTTAAACTTAGCTTCTTGATGAATATTTAAATCACAGATTATAGTTAATTTCTGGGTCTATCAGCAGTAAAATAATTAGAATCTAGTTTTGAAATTGTAGCCAAGTCAGGACGTAACTAACTGCGATGTTGCTGGTTCAAAACCATAAAATCCTCAGAAGATGTTTTCTAGTAAAAAACAACTTGTTAAAAACTATTATTATGATTTAAGGTTCATTAGTCCTCTTCTGATTGTTCTAGCTATTTTAGTTTGGGTTTTTCTTTTCTTCTACGTAATCAAGACCTTTTAATATGTCCTTGTTGTTTCTTTTCAGCCGTACACCATTTTCTAGCGGTGAGATACCCTTGCAGTCTTCGCATTTGAGATTTTGATATACTGGCATGATTATTTCTTTGGTACACTTTTCTGTTTTTTTTTTTGTATAATTTTGTATTAACATATTTCTGGACTTATTTCATTGGTTAAAATTCTCTTTTAATTTTTTAACACTTCTGTTGTAATGTCGCCTTTTGCTTTTTTCGTCGTTGGTTCTTCTTCTGTAATACTGACCTGTTGTGTCTTTGCTTCATATTCATTATTCTGTTGAGTTTCATCGTAATTGGTTACCTCTGCGTTAAGTACTTTTAGTGCAGAGATATTGTTTTGTCTTCCTCATAGAGTTTATGTTAAGATCAAGCTGGCATACATAGATGACAGATTCTAATCACTGACTGACCTTAACGAACGATCACATGCGAGAAAGTAATCGGTACGGTTATACATCATAAACAACGTTATGAGAGTTCTCTCTGCGTACTAAACTTTCCCAGCAAAGACAAGTAAAACACGACCTAAAGCACTTTAGCTTTGAAGTCATTTAGCCATAGCAATGACATAAAGTATGCATCAGGTTCTCTGCGTTTCTGCATTTCTTGTTGTTTTAGTTTCCAGCCGTTTATTGAGTTGGTTACATTGTCTAAGTGTCAAGACATCATTTTCCTTGTTTCCATATACCTAGATTTCAAGTTTTGAATAATAAATAAAATAGGTGGCGCAAACCTCGTCCAGAAAATGTAGGCAATCTTAATCGATATCTGGATCACTGAAGAAATTCCTAAAAACTGACAGTGTGCTTTAATCCACCCACTGCACAAAAAAGGGAATAAAACAGATATTAACAATTACAGAGGGATTTCTCTCTTAGCAGTTACTTACAAAATTCTCTTCAAAATCTTATTTAGGAGGATTGAAGAACAAACAGATCACTTAATTGGCAAATATCAGGCAGAATTCGGAAAAGGTAGATCTTGTGAAAACAAATACTGAACTTAAAAACCATCCTCCAAATCCGCAAAGGCAGGCAAACGGTGGTCACCTTTGTGGGCTTCAAAAACTCATAATTATGATTCAATAGACAAAGAAACATTTTTCACTGTATTAAAAGAATTTAACGTTGATAGAAAAACAAGGGAACTAATCAAACAAACATTAAACAACACCACGTCAAAAGTTAAATTCCTGGGCGAAATCTCTAAATCTTTTCATATCAAAAACAGGAGTTTGACCAAGAGACGAACTCTCACCTATACTATTTAATCTTGTGTTAGAAAAAGAAAGAAGTAAAAGAAATAACCTTGGGCAAACTTCGCAACAACAAAATCCACCTACGTTGTTTAGCCTTCGCAGATGACTTAGCAATTCTCTCCAACAACAGAAAGAAAACGATCCACGCCGTTGAGTAACTGCATGAAATTGCAGCCAAAACCGGGTTACAAATCTCTTATGCAAAAACTCAATACATGGAAGGGTCCTCTCGTCATCTTGATAAGCAACCTATGATAACGAAGTTGGTTCGGAAACACAGCTAAAATGCCTAAATTCAAACATGTAGGAGACATCATTCAGCCCTGAGGATTAAATCGCGAAGTAAACGTAGAGAGACTAAATTACAAAAGGCCTATACGTAGAATTATAGAACAGATACAACAAAAAATCAATACCCCGTAACGCAAAACTAAGTTATTACAACACAGTGGTCAAAACAAAAGCGCTATATGCATCGGAAACTTTAATCATGGGGGCGAAACACTTATTAAGAATATAGAAAAACAAGAAAGAAAAATCCTTAGGAAAATCTTTGGTCCAGTCTGCATAGAGGGAATCTGGATAAAAAGGAAATCACTGGAACTATATCAACACTCTGCGAATGGACAACTGCAGGCTCACCAAACTAGTCTTTAACCTTGCCCTCTCCATGAAAGTAAAAAACAACTGACTTATAGAAATTAATAAAAACCTTCAGGAAGTCGGCATCAACGATGATAGAAATAAATTCAGGCAGCTGGTCGATAACCACCACTTTGAGAATGTTCAAACAATTAGGCCCGGCGCAGCCTGGACACAGAAGCGGAGGAAGACCCACAGCCAAAGGATGAAGAGGTTTTGGGAGAGAAGGAAGGCAAAGGATTTTGTTTTTATAATTCATAATTAATAAGTAACTTTTATTTAAAACCAACAAATATGCAACATTAGCATTAATAAAATTGCTTTATAGTTGTATAATATTCAAACAGAAATAAAACGTATAATTTACAGAGTTGCATAAACGTATTATGTATTTACATACATACAATTATTGAATCTTTTAAAAATCGCACTTCCTTATTAGATATCTACAATGTAACAATTGTTTGGTACTTCATTTTATTCATATCATTATTGATTTGGTTTTTCCATCACAGTATTTAAACATTTCGCAAATTTAGTGGTTTCACTTTAAAGTTACGGCAACACATTTATGCAACCCAATAAACGATGGATTTGTACTATATTGTGTGTGCTTGGATCACCTCAAACTGTTTACATTATTAATGTATAATGTATTAGGAATACCCTTAATTAAACTGAATTAGAAAGAGACGTAAGTATGTTAAATTAACTAATTTTAAATTATGTGAGATATAAATATGTTAACTAATAATTAGAACGCGCCGAATCAAACAGTGTTATTTATTTTGTAGTGATGCTTTTTTATAATTTAACAAATACCAAATTGAAAAATACTTTTAATTATAATTATCAGATTTTAAGAAAATTAACCAATCAAGTGTAAGCTGTCATGACATATTCAATGGCCTTTCCTGTACTGTCATTATCAATTATTCTAAAAATCATTCTGTTGAGGTTTGCAACCTGGTTTGGGAATTTAATGGGTAGCAGTTTCAACAGTTAGGTATTTAATTTCCAATCGTTTGTTCTAGCTATTGTGAACAGTGTGAACTTGGGCGATAGTGGCAGAAATGGGCGATACTTTAGCTTTTGGTATAGTTTTCTGGGTGCCAGAAACATTGTTGAAACCATAACCTAAAACCCAAAAATTCTTTAAGAACTACCATTGGATATGGAAAAACGTCATTTCAAAGTGTGCCAAAGATACAGGATTCCCTTACCTTGTCGGCTGCTTAAAAGGATATTCACTTTTTGCTACCAAACATATTCTACGCGAGATGATTCTTAATAATTTTCAAATAGGTGCCAATTGGTAAGATAACAACGACTTGCAGGTGGCAGGATGCGCTAGTTTTTATATTTTTATATACCGATAAAAGATTGGAAGAGTCGAACCCCAATTCTTCAGTTCAGGACTCAGCTGACAACTCATGGAAATCTATGAAAATTTATTTTGAAGAAAAAATTGTGATTTTTCATCAGCTGATTGAAATAAATCCCGTAAAAAATATTTTTGCGACTAAGGTTGACATTTATACTTAGTATTTGTAGTGTTGTCAGGGTGTGGCATCTCGAATTTCGGCACTTCTTGATAAAAAAAGTGAATCATTTCAATGATTTCATGTCCTTTTCCATAGTTCAGTTTCTAGATCTTCCCTTTCAAGTGTAAATCGTTGATGTTGTTTCCTTTCAATTCGATTCTTTATTTTTGTGTCGTTTTTCTACTGAATGCTTACAACAATGTACTGAAAAGTAGCTGATGTTCGATTTGTGTCGTCAAATGCATTTAATCTCTTCTATTTGCAAGTCTTTTAGTAATATACTAGCCCTGATTGAATATATCTTGTATCAGTTTATGGTTAGGTAGTAAAAAAAAAAGATCTCTAGCATACAAATAATCAGTTTTACTGACGTACGATAAAAAAGATTGGTGAAATTTAAGTTTATAACAACATGCAGATACTAAGAGCATAATAATAATATTACCAGGAAACCTAACCAACTGCGATGTTTTAATTTATAACACTTGTTTGTGTTGCCCTTTTGTAATAAAATCTAACTAGTCGTTACTGTTAATAAATAATTATTATTGGACTTTCTTGTTAAAACGTGTCAAGAATTTACCGTATTTACTGTACATAAGTAGAAATCTGGAACATGTAAAATATCATTAACATCAAAAAAGATCTTAATTAACACGTCGTTAAAAGGCCTTTTACTCAATTTTGCGATTTTTGAAATTTTATTTAGATTTATTGGTTAAAAATAACAACACGTATAAATGCATAAATAATATAAAAAATAAAAGCTATACTAGCAAAACCTTTAGGTGTTTTTGTTGCTTCAGTGATGAGGCGTTAAGACGAAAAGGCAAGACCCTTTTGCGCGTCCTTTTTGAGAGGATGTATGACACGCACTCGACCAAAAGAACAAAATCCCTTACTTTGGCGTTAAATTTATCTCTGAAGGCAAAGCAATAAAAAAGGACATGCACGGCCCTTTGAATTTACAAAATTTGAAAGGCGTTTCCAATAGAATCAACCTAAATATTGTTATAGACACATCTTTGACAACTATCCGTATTAACATAACCCTGGAAAATTCTTATAAAAGTGATATTATACAAATGCTTGTATGTCATATCCAGTCTGGACTAGTTTTTATGAAAAGGAAAAACAGCTTATTTCCTGGTGGAAACGATCCGTCCAGTTGGAGTTCAAATTTATGATTTGCGGAGATATTCAAATAAATAGAATCGAAGGCGTAGGCTGTAAAATGAAATGAAGAAGATATTGTATTTCCCTTCACCCCAGCACAAGGGAAGCTTGTAGTAGCGTTATCAACTCATATAATACATGATAACGCCATCACTTTCAGAGTTTAGTAGACAGGAATTACGCTTCAAATATTAAAACTACAGAACGTTACTGACATTGTCGTTGAAACACTGTGTGCTATTTAAACTGTACTGAATATAAACACGTTGGACTCTCGTATTATATACTATTACATAACATTATCTATTTAAATTTGGAATTGTAACACGTCATTCATTGTTTTAATGATAAAAGTTAATTTTTATCAATTTTTGTTTTCATAACGGTAGTATTAGTTGTAGTCAGTTTTAAAAATCCAAGTTAATCTTCACATCATATCACTTCATAGACTAGAGTACTTGCTTACGTTATAACAGTTTCCAAAAGCAATTTAACCAGTTAGCACACAATACGAGATCTACTACATATGCTAGGATTCTTCCTATTCAACTGCAAGTGAACAAAGAAAATTTTAGTGGATTTAATCGTTTTAGGTTATGTTTCCAATAAAATATCTTTCCTTCCTTCTTAGTTACCAAGGTTGTTATCTGGTTACGCAAGTGGCTCAGTACAAGTAGAAAGCAAATTTTAATCTAAATTCTCTGTAAGAATGTAAAATAAAAAACAGTGAGAAAGCTACGAAACTTGTTCTGAGGTCGCACGATACACTTCCATTAATGTGCAGCCAGATTTAACCGCAGCATAACCAGAATAGCTGTCTCAAACTAAGGGTGATTAACCAAAGAGAGTAGAATGGTCAAGGCTTCATTAGTCCGCTTATCTTTAGATCTAGTTTAATTTCTTTCAGATATAATGAAAAAAGCGTAAAGGAGCAGGAGGGAATAACAGAGACAAAACGCGTCCTGAAGGCATCCAAGACAATACCGCCGACTTAGTAGTAAACCCACTGCAGATGGTTTGATGGACAGAGAACAAAGCTTGATTGTATAACTTACACCCGACAAAACAACGCTAATTCCGACTCAGTAGGCCACCTGCGGTGGTTCGATGGTGATCTGTCTGAGAGATCATAACCAGGTTAGCTTCTCCCAAAAATATTAAAAAGGACAGAGACGATTCCCTGCAGTACAAGAAGAGCCAGTGCAAACATGTGCAAATAAGGCAACTTGCCATAGGCTCCGCTGTAACTAGGTGCTACGCTTTGGTCAATGTAAAGAATTCTCGGAATTAGGAGAATGTTTTCAAAACCGAAAATAAGACTTTCACAAAAACCACGAGTAGTGTTAAAGCATATGTTAAGCATTTAACATATTAGTAGTTCTCGGAAGGACAAAAATAGAACAATAGCACTTTAAGGGCCAGTTTTGGGTTTAGTTTTAAGTTTTAGCATGTGTGACCATTCAGGTAAAGTCAGTTTAGTTTTAAACACCGTACAAGTAACATAACGTAACGAATTAAGCTGTATATCCCAGAACGTTTCACTATTATATTCACTAATAAATAAATCTATTAACCTCAACCTGCTTGTGTTTTCTTATTCTGCCAAACCAACGAAATATAATTTATTTAAAGAACAGTCAATAAGGAAACTGAGACTGATATTAAACGCATCATACACAATCCTGTCTACAATATTAAGGTGCCTTAAGAAATTCTGCCATATGCATGAAATAGCCTAGCGCCAGTCCTGGCAGGAAAAAATAAATAGTAAGTGTGTGTTCAGTTTTCTTTTTACCTAGGGTGCGTTGGCCATCGTGCTTGGAGATTAGAGGAGACAGATAAGGATATCGATCACGTGACCGGTTTCACATTAAACGATGCCAAACGGATTTGGAGAAGTTTGCGATCAGCTGATCATAGTACAGTTAAACCAAGCAATAAACAAACCAGTGTAGAGCTTGTTTTCAAACATAAGGGGGACCTTTACATAAAAAAATACACCAAATGCAAAAGCAGGTTATAGCAACGCAGAAAGATTATCAAAGTTAGAAATGAAGCTAATTCCTTTGCTGGTGAACAGCTGATGACGGTAGCATTGTGCATGCCTGGTTCACAATGCTCATGGCTGTCCGTTGCAGTACTTCGAGCACATTGAGAATGCTCGATTTTATCTGATCTGCGACAATCGGCGATCCCAAACGCTATAGATACTTGTCCGAGCACGATGGCAAACGCTTTCGGTGTACACAATATGCTCTGAGGGCGATGGCAAACGCACCCCTAGTCTAGTTTCTGCGACATTCTACATTTACTGTTATATACAGCCCTTCCATACTTAAATTTACAATTTCGCCTTTCTCTAGAGAAGTAGTTTTTTTGTTTGAAGGTTTTAGTAAGCTTTCTGACGGTTTGGCCTTTAATCCCTTCATCTCAAAGTGCTATTGCTGGCTTAGCGATATTATTTCAGATTTATCGAAAAATAGAAACAAATTAAAATTGATTTTATTTTAGTGCATTAAGACACAATTCTAAACAAATTATTATTTTTATGATCATATTTTCTAAAAAAAAGACATAATCTTCGTAGGCGGTGTTGAGGACTAGGATGCTGTAGACGTAGGACTGTAAATCGATTTATGTACCACAAATTCGGTTTTTTACTTAGTACTTTTCTTATTTCTAAGTATTACTGGACTGATAATACATTTTTATGTATCCGTTTACATAGTCGACTCGTGACGATTGAGAAAAGGGGTAGATTATTGATTAAAAAAACTATTTGAAGAAACGATAACTTATGTTTTTTGAATCCTCATCTGATTTTCATAGTTACTACTGATAAAAAGGCGAAAGGATTTCTAGCATTCAGTGGTGTATCATGGCGTAGGGTATAGGTTAGTATAAAAAAGACAGACATTTACATTTTTGATTTTACATAAAAAGGACAACTAGATGCTGGTGTATCAAGATAAGTGGCACAAAGATTTGATGTTTATTTCCTGACCTTGCTGGTTTGATAACATGCTATGCATGTAGCTCGTTTACAAATCAAGGCATAAGATTAAAAGTTTTGATTTGGAACAGATTCATTAGCAAGTCAGTCTTGCTCAAAACTGCATTCTATATCAGATCTTTCTTCTCACCACACTAAACCAGCTGCTTCTGAACCATTTATAAACAATCTTAAAAGTTGCAATATCTTGTTTTACAACTTAGATAAAAATATGAGCGTCTATGAAAACCTGTAAAATGAGAAATACTAGGATATCTTTAGAAAAGAAATCGTAATCGTTTTATGAGAAAATTTACTAACTTAAGCTGTGGTCATACTAAAAGTAATCCTGTGTCACGTAATTGTGTATTGTAATCAAGATTACTCTAGAAGTTAGTGTGCAGAACAATTCGTTTATATTTTTTCTATTCCTTCCATGTCCATCTTAAATATCAAAATAAAATTAAAAATATCTTAATGTCATCTGTTAAAAAACAAGGAAACAATCGCCATAATGACCTGTAATGTTGTTACGGGAAAAATCGAAATTAGTGAGCCAGAGCGGAAGTTACAATTGGAAATGGATCAAAAATCACTGAGAGCCAATGACGATAGTCGTAGGTCGCTAAATACTAAAGTCGCGTCATAAGCCCACTATATGGACATTCTGGTAATCTCGAGAATACTTTCTTTACGTCTAAGGAAAGTAAACTTAAATGGTACACCTTATATATCAAAGCTTGCTTTATACTTAATAACTCGCTCACACCTAAACACCAAAAGCACCAGATCCTGGACAGTAATCTTGAAGGTTGTCGAACTTTCAGCAGTTTACAACTGTTCTATACCTCGAAGTATTCCAAGCAAAACATCCAATTAACAATATATGGTGAATCCTAATTTAACTTACAATCTGGAATATTAAACAAACAACACCGAAATTTGCTTGTGAGCAATGAAACTCAGCAATATGGGCCAATAGGGTCGATTCCTAAAATGAATTTATTGAAATCTAAACACACATTATCATTCTAGACAGGATGTGTAGTTAATATCCATTAACAGTTTTTCCTGTAATATGATAACTAAAGAGTTATAAGGAAATAAAATAATTTTTCTTTACTAGTGACGTCACAGTTTGTCAGTAGACGGTCTGTACAAATAGTAGAGCTGACAACGTCGAAGTAACGTTGTTGTGTTTTTGCTGTGATTCGTTAGTTGTCGGGTTTCTTCCCTTTGTCGATTTCTATCAAAGATGTTATAAGTATCTGTATTTTTTACGTCTGTTATTGACTACTGTTTTGTGGTTTAGTGGTTAACTTATTTGTATAAAACATTATTTTTTGTGCTTTTTCGTTTTACAAACAACCGACATAATACCGCATAACCTCAACAATTCGAGAATTCAAACTTCTAAGCGCCTTCTATAATAGGCTTCTAATTCTAACAATCAAATCGACAGCATCCGCATCCGGCGCTCCACATGCAAGCGTTCCCGTTTTCAGCGTTGTCATATCGTCAAAAACTTGCGACATAACAGGAGTGGCGAAAAAAGTTCTTTTGAACTTTAAATTAAAAGAAATAAGTGAAAATAGAGCAGAAGAAATCTGAAGGAAAGCCAGCGTTAATTTAAAGCGAAAGTAACCCAAATAAGCAAAAATAATATTTTAGGAAACGACCCCATCGACCTTCAAATAAACAATGAAATTCATACTGAAGTCTTGATTTACTTGGTGACAGAGTTAATATCCAACAATGTATTGAACTTATTCTCAGTACACTGCTAGCACATGAAACCTAGTTTAATCCGAAATCGTATTTTAAAATTAACATAACTGCAGAATCGACGAAATGTGCAGCTTCCTGGTGGCAGTTGAGAACTTTGGCCCAGCAACTTCTAATACGAAATTGTAAATAATAACCAAAAGGATTACCTCTAGAGATCATTTATGCCGAACTGTAAGTACTAACATGAACTGGAGGGCGCCTTTAAATTAACGTTTCGGTTCAGTGGTTATCTTTTAGTGACGATAGAAGTTCTTTCAGCATCACCATAGTTGAGAACACAATATTAAATTTAGGTACGATAATAATTTGCGTAAATGATGATCGGAAGTCGATAGGTAAACCTGTTGCAATTACATCTAAAATAAAATCATAAGGAATCAGCAACAGGAGATAGTCTTTCTGGTACCAGGAAATTAAATGATGATGTTATTTAAAATTCGTTGTGGCTACAATACGATCAGCAAAACCTGCACCGAACAACCTGCACCGAACAACCTGCACTTCAAAGAAAGTTCTCACGGTAAGCACTAAAGAGTTTACGATAAGATACGGTAAAAAACTACAGCTTACTCTACTGTATAAAGCTACAGTCCTACTAAATTTCATGTTCAAACACCTCCATATTTAATGTCTAGTCACCTAATTTGTGGTAGAGCGCTACCAGAATCTGTGTCACGATTGAGCATTTACCTTCGTCGCCGCTTTAATATTTCTTGGAATCTCGGGCTGAAGAAGAGTGAGAGCATTTCCCGGAAACAAATAACATCAGTGAAACAATCGTATACAGTACTGATGTATAAAAGCTCATATTTATATGTCTCCTTTCCCAACTGTCCCAAACAACATAGTCTATCTTGGCATCCTTCTATGGAAACGATGTGCCAAATTCATCAAAAAAATTCTAGAACAAACAATTCTACTGAAATAGTGAATCAATAAATGGTACAATTTTGAGTTGAGTTTTTGTTTTCCAAGATTGACAACTGCTCGTCAAGATCGTCGTAGAATTACGAACATCTAAATTAAACGTCTTTACTATTTTGTACAAAAGGGGCACTCTAGAAAAAACTCGAAAACTTAAATAAATGGTTTATATCTAAGAGTATTATTATTACAGCTCAAGTGGAAACAAAACAGTTAGGAAATATCTTCATTAATTACAAAAACTCTTGCGTGTGACATATTAAGCATGTTTTTTACGGGGACGAGCTTTACCATTTACGTAACTAGTTTCTGAGATAAAACCTAAAAATGTGACTTTTTATTTCATTCAAACATTTCATAGTTTGAAGAAGTAAATTATATCAAGATAATACGGCTTATATGTACTTGAATTCCCTCTGGGAGAAATTGAGCGAAAAGAAGAAACATCTAGGAAATTCAATTTAAATGCATATGTAAATCACGTTGCTTGAAGGCAAACACAAAAATAATGCACTGGATAAAGTAAAATACTGGAGTGTTCATTAAAAATGACACATTCTTGTATGTCAAAATGCATTTCTTATATGAAGTCAAGTCTGAAAAGACTTCTTACTACATAGACACCACCAAGAAGTCGACTCATATAAGAAAATACCCGGAGCAGCTATATATTATTTTGACTGGTCATTAGACATTAGAACTTGGTATTGTACTGTAAATCAATTTCAGATCTACCATAGGGGAATGGCAAGTCACTGCGACTGCTTCAGTAAATACTTAATGAGTAGTTGCAAATGAATTGGCTAATCACCATCTATCCTATTCTTTGAATTCTCGTGAGTTGATAAAAACCATAAGAAAACATCGATAAAGTATTGCGTCATTTGTGGGACAACTTTACAGTATTTCTTAAAATATAAATTAAAATTGGAAAGAATCGACCTGTAAAATATTTTCTTTTGACGTTGCATACTTAGCTGTTTAACTTTGAGTTTTGAGTCTTCTTTAATTATTTAATACATAAAAAAGAAAGAGAAAAAAAGAAATTATCATTGTCACGTACGGGACAACAATGTCATGTATAGAATGTAATTTTATAAAATTATTATAACAGATTAGTTAAGTTATAGTTGGCTGTTGTTATAACAGAGATATCTTTTTGTTTCATCTATTGTGAGACATACAGTATCTTGTAATTGATAGATCTGAACTTATACTTTCGTACCTATGAAATTAACAGAAATGTTTACACATCGGATTATTCAATCAAGATCAGAACTAATTTTTGCAGATAAACTTAAGCCCTAAAATAGAAAATAACTTTAGTTTTAGAGTCGAATCGAATAAACTTCAATTTCAGCAGCATTCCAACGACGTGAACAATTACCTAGAAGGTAAGTCACTTGAAACTCAAGATTGATGCAAAATTTCTTAATTGCAATTTTTAATCTTCTCGTTTTAAATATTATTATTAGCTTCTATTTTCGTTTTAACCCCTCTAACATTTTCTTGGCAATGAGACTCGGTGTCAAGATAATACAAATACTCGTAATTTCAAAATCGTAGAATGAAATTGCGAATAAATTGTTCCGTTACGATTTGTATTTTTTTAAATTAGTTAATTGCTTTGAGAAATATAAATAAAATAATTTAAAGTTCTAGCAGCTACTTCACAAAAGCAGGTCGACTGTCTAGAAAACTCAATTCTATCTTTTATCTACACTTACTGTTTCCTCATTTTACAAAATTAAAGTTAGTATCTTAAAGTATCCTCAAGGAATATACTAGAAGAGAGAAAAGTGTTATTTAAAATATTTAACATAAGCTTTTCTTTTCCCAAGAAAAGTTATATACTAAGGTTGGAGAAAATATCCCAGTTACAAAATTAATTTACCCCGAGTACCTAGCCTGATCTTAGTTTCTACTAGACTTTGGATATTTGTTCGCGTTTGAATTCTAAATGAGTAGCTGAATAACCAAGGTAGTTAGCTGATTAACACTACAGGCTAAATTAATTATAGTTTTGAGTTTTATATAACAATATCTTAAGTCCATATTATAAACAAAAAAAGGCCGTTCTTAGTTTCTTTAGTGACCCATTTTATTTCAAACTGTCTATCAACGTCATCGGTTGCCTTTTCAGACTGTAACGTATCTAGAGTACAGTTGGACTAGAGAAAAAGAATAAACACCCTCCCAGTTGAACGAGGTCGTTAAGCTGATAATTCTTCTCAAGCTGATAGGTTTAACCTATTGTTACTTGAAACAATGACTTTTTGTTGTTTTTAGAACGTTTACTTTTTTAATTAAAAATATGGCTTTTCAAGATATTATAGATTGATAGCTTAAGACATTTATGTTAAGTAAGCGAAATTAGTTCATAATTAATTATGATGAATTTAGATTAAGTTTAGAAGCCATGTACGTTCTGAAATATCTCTAATAAAATAATAAAATGGAAGCATAACGTGCTGTGTTATATTTTCCCCTTTGTAAATCACGTCCCAGCTTTTATGACTTAAAATTTATTAACTCTACGTGGAGTATGCTTAATAAACTTTAGATTCTAACGAGATTCAAGAATAAAGTATGATTAAAGTCATGAAATTCCAACTTGATTTCTAATTTTTATTAAAAAAGATTTGTATGCTACTTTGGTTTTGCAACGGTTAACACAATTCCTTGAAAAGGAAAAAGATAAACCAAAAGAAACACGCAAAAATCTCCGTTAGGGAGTGGATTAAAAGCTAATCTTCTAGATAATCAAGTTGAAATCCTTCGATTGCTTTACTAATACAATTAGTTTGTCTTTAACAAATAAAACGAACACTGTTATAACAGTGTTCGTTACAGGAGTTCCTTAAGGTTCTATTCTGGATAATTATTATTTGATATTTACATGTACATGATATTTTATAATCCAATGAGCTAGCTGATATTATAAAGATGTGAATTACCTGATAGAATAGTAACAATAGATCATTCTGCTCATGCTCATTATGACACTTCTACACTTTGACATTTCTGTACTATTTTTGGTTTTGGTTTTTGATTTGTACTTCTACTTTTGTACACAATTATACGAATACCATCTGCTTAAGAATGAAAAGAGCTTTCAGATACAAACACACGATATAAAAAACAAACGAAGATTTCTTTTTATCAAACAAAAACAGTGTCTTTGTCTACGGGTGTCGATTCTGGCCGTCGTTTCCTAACACCAAAAACTGTCAAAGTGGGCCTGATGATGTCTGAGATCTAGAAACGCCAGAAAGTTCAAAATATTCGATCTTGTAGTTCTTTATGTCCTACAAGGTGTTTCTTCTTTTAGTGTTTGAAACCTATGGTTGTGTGCACACGTCAAATGGAATCTTGTAAAACATACTAATCAGAACAGAAGATTGATGTTAATTACTTGAAATCTAGGATTCTAAATTCGAAAAAACATCAATACAGAATCTAGTTCTAACAAGGCCTACACGAGTCTATTGCAATTTCTTAGAATCATTAATATATTCTAATCCTATTAGACTTTCTTACGTTTAGATACTAAGCGAAAAAGTACCGTATACATCCGCAGAAAAGTCCATAGATGCAACAAAGCTCAAGACTCAAATATTTTGTCCATCACAAAACACCAAGCGACAGAGTTTCATTGGGTCCTGCAGGGTCGCCGGATTTCCTAAGTGCAACAATCCGGACGGTTTTTACCTTTATCACGAAGGTGACTTGAAACTATAATGTAACTTGAATTATTGAACAACTGATCAGAATCGGACCAGTTAGAAGTTTCTTTATACCGACAGATGTTGAGATTATATACAAAAAGATGGTGCTGGTATGTGTTTGTGGTAAACTCTTCCAAATTGAAAAAGGGCTTAAACAACATATAAGAGGATATTGCAGAGGTCCTTCTACTAATGAGCCTGAAGGGAAATGTCCTGTATGTGACAGAGACTGGGATGAGATATTATCCTCAAACTGGCGCACCCCCAGTAATACAATAGAGACCTTGAATTCCAAGCTAAAAATCCTAGCAAGGATCTCAATGCATGGACTGATAAGAAGCTTCCTCCGCTCACTAGGACGGAGATAGGGTGGGAGGGACCCTCGAGAGTATCAAAGACCTCTTAAGGCAACGAAAATTCAATAATAGTGATGTTAACGATATACAGGAGGAGGTGGACTCTGAAATTCAGCTGGTCAAGGATGCTTGTCATTCTGGGGTGGCCAATATTTGACAAGCTTCAGAAACAAAACAACCAACCTGGAATTAATCACAAACGCCTTGGCTAAATTCAGGAGTTCCTTTTTACATACCAAGAGATGCCGTTATGAATCCCATACTAGTTCACCTTAGAAATATAGCCGTTGCAATAGGATGATGAAGACAAATGTGTTTTTATCCTTTGCATAAAAGGGACCTCAGTGATGCTGCCCAGGGTTGGGACCGTCTAATAATGATAGACCTCGTCATAAACAAAGAAGACTTTGTTAACTTAACGGCTTAACAATTAGTTAAAAGAGATTTCAAGGAATTAACTGACGCAATTTTAAGTAGCATAGACCTCAAGAGAAATGGTGAAAATTCATTCATTCTGGATGTTCAAGAAAGATATACCGAAATCCTTCAAGATTCTACGACAATAGATGGAGCCCTAATTACGAAACATGAAATACATAACTTCACTATTGGAAACCGGCGATGGACGATGAGCTCAATTAGATCAAACAACTTCGTTCCTTGCAGATAGTCCAGACAGTTTTAACATTAAAATGACATCAGAACTGCCTTTGCGCAAGCTGAAGTTCTTTGTCAATTGTGTAGTGTTTTCTGATAGGCTTTCTTCAGCTATGCAATCGAATAGGTCATTTTTATTACTTCATTTATTATTTTAAATATATCCTTTGCATTTCATGCGGATAGAAGCTACGCAATGTCTGTGAATGTCTCATACCTCGAAATCTTGAGTCCACCAGCAATGCTACCATTCAAGCACCATCACTAAAAGTTTCAACAAATCCACAATTTCCTCGCCTAATTGTAAACTATAATGGAACAAATAAAGATCAAATCCATCATCAATAAGACTTAACAGTTACATGATGTCTACCTTCACATTTACTTTATGTACTGTAAACTATTTGATACTTTCTTTGAAAGTCATAAACAGTACATGGTACAATAAGCAAAATATTGCCTCAATACTGCATAATGTTACCATACACGCTCTCTGTACCTACACAAACTTAATTGTCAATGGTTGTGGTTCCACTTGTTTTGGATTGGAGGCAGTATGGAAAGAAAAGTCACGTTTGAAAGATGCTTTCAAAAAAAGTTTGTAAGCTTGTCAAGGATTTGTAATGAAACTATGAGACCAAGAAAACAAAACTTGCTAGGTACTCCTGAATTCAATATCCTATTGGTGACTGCACCATATTCGTGGGATGGAACGGTATCGGAACTAATAATAAATCCCGAGAGTGCCAACCAGACCGCGTATACGCAGACGGTAAAAGTAGTGGATGTTGGAAAACGCTGTTCAAACGTAAAGAGGCGCTCTCGACCCAAGAGAGAAGCAAACTAACTCTGCTTTATAGTAAGCCGTCTTGTACGGCCTGCTAAAGATACACAAGGAGAACATACCTCTGAGGTCGATTGTGAGCTCGGGAAACTCTTCTCGTCACAAACTGGCCAGATTCCTGTTGGACATAATAACTCCACTGGCGGGAACAACTCCGTCAGCAGTCAGAAATATTGAACATTTTGTCGAAACAATTAGAAACCTAAGATTAGACACTAATGACGTCCTGGTTAGGTTCGATACAGTCAGCCTATTTACAAACGTCCCAACAGATGAGCCTCTGAATATCGTTAGAAAAAGGCTGGAAAATGACTGCACCCTAGAAGTACGAAAAAACCTAAGTGTAGACGCAATAATGGAGCTGCTTACAATAGGCAGCAAATTCTACCAACAGGAGTTTGGTATGGCAATGGGTTCACCACTCTCCCCAATTATGAGCAACATCTTCATGGAGGAGTTTGAGGAGGAGGTGATATCTTAGTCTCAAGCAAAGCTGAAATTTGTGATATGGCCACATAGGACTGAAGAACTTGACAACTTCTTACACTTCCTCAATAATCACGGTTCTTCAATCAAATTCACAATGGAAGTGGAGTCTAAAAACAACTACCGTTCCTGGACGTCTTGGTCCAAAGGGTCAGGGACAAGTTCACAACGAACGTATACAGGAAACCTACCCACAAAGGCAGATCCTGCACTACGACTCTAACCATCACAGAAGTGTGAAAATGGGCGTCGCAAGATGCCTATATGATACAGCAAAAACAATATGCTCTAAAGAAATAGACCTAAAGAAGGAGAGAGAAAGGATAACTCAAACCGTTAGAGAGAATGGATACGTTAAACTATAGCAGGTAACTTAATACCTGCAGCTAACCTAACGTCCGGGAACAACCAAAATACATAAGACAGGAACAGGCAGAGAAGATGCAGCTGAAAGACAACGCACAACTGTCATCCTGTATGTACCGGGCGTCTCTGATCAACTCCGAAAAACTGGACACAGGTACAACATACGTGCGGAGTTCAAATCCTCGCGGACGCTTTGAGAAACGATCACCAAAACCAAACCCAGCAACGAAGACCAGGAGACAAAAAACTGTGTCCACAACGTTCCATGCGGGTGTGACAGGAGATACATAGGAGAAACGGACAGACCCTTACGGATGAGACTTCAAGAACACAAAAATAACATCAAGAAGGGAGAAACCGATAAATCGAGAATCGCGGAACACGTATGAGATAATACACAAATAGTGGCCAAAGAAGAGAACAGAACTTGTAGAAAACTAAAAGAGGCCACGTACTCAGTGTTAGCCGAAGAACCGATAAGCCAGGCTAGCTTAGAAATAAAACCTATATGGATGGCAATACTGCGCGAAAAACTACGGCACTACCACCAACAAACGGCGCAAATCCCTACTGCGCATCTAGTTACGGAAATGAAACTTATATAGAACTTATAAAACTATATAAGAAGACCGCCCCAGTAACTCAGTGGGTCAAACACCCAGCGTAGTAATCAAATTAGCGATTACTGTCCCTGGTTCAATCCCCGGTGAGGTCGAAGATTTACGGAAAAAAAGTAAATTAGAAATGTAAAATAATAAATCAAATCTTCCTTCTCAGGGCGAATGCCTGAGGACCAACAAAATATCGTCACAGTGGGGCAACGGCTCAATTAACACCTCAAACTGGAAATTACAATTGCCTTTTAAGGAATGATACCGTCGTTCATACCTATACGATACAGCTAACAGTTTATGATAAAGTGACGCTCATAACGAAGTGGTGTGGAAAAAAATAAGAACAAAACAACATACAATTTATCTCTAAAAAAGCCAGAGAAATAGTAATGTGGAACATACTGACGACCTTAAAATAGCAAACTACATAGTCAGGTCATAAGTTCTGTCCCAAATTTTATTGCTTTCTAATACCATCTAGGTAACCGTTGAAAACAAATAAAGATATGTCATTTAATGTTCGGTCATTGTAGAATGCAAAGGTGTCAACAGTTCTGTGATAGGTTGTTAAGTAATAATGGAGTGGAGTAAAAAAGAAGATCGTGTTGCCGTAACTGCTTTACACAGATGTGGGCATTCAGCACCAACAATTTTTAAATTATTGAAAAATTTAAAAATCACAGAAATTTGTTTATCGCACCATCAAGCAATACACTGAAGTCTCCTTTGCTGCTGACAAACCACGCTCTGGTCGGCCTCGCACTGTTCGAACACCAGCAGTCATAAAAGCTGCTGAAGCTCGTATTCGTCGAAATCATAGACGAAAAGAGAAGTTGATGGCTTTGCAGATGAATTTGTCAAGGGAATCCTTAAAACGAGTTATTAATGAGGACTTCGATCTTCATGACTATTGTAGAAAAACGTGCCATCTTCTTACATCACGTTTAAAAAAATTAGGCTAGAAAGAGCGAAATTGCTTCTACGTCGGTACGCAGATAACAAACGTCGAGAAATTCTTTTCATAGATGAAAAAATCTATACTATCGAAGAACATTTTAACAAGCAAAATGATAAGTGTATGCTTATAGCAGTTCCGAAGCTGCCAAAAAGGTTGCTGTTGTTCAACGAGATCATCATCCGGCATCTGTGATGATTTGATTGGGCGTTTCTTATCTGGAGTTTGTTTTTGTCAAAAAGGCGTGAAAACTGGAGCTAAAGTGTATCAAGAAGATATTTTAGAGGTAATTGTAAAATCTCTGAGTACCACTATGTTTAAAAATGAGTACTGGGTTTTTCAACAGGACTCAGCACCAGCTCACAAAGCAAAATCTTTGCAAGAATGGTTTTGTCGCCAAAATATCGACTTTATTAGATATGAAGATTGATCCTCATCAAGTCCAGACTCATTCCCTTAGACTATAACATCTGGTCACATTTAGAGGAAAAAGTTTGCTCTACAAGCCACAGGAATTTGAAGCAGCTGAAGGCGTCTTTGGTAAAAGCAACCGCCAATATTGATATGAGTATGGTACGTGCTGCCTTAGATGACTGGCCTCGAAGATTAAAAGCCTGTGTACTAGCACGTAGAAAACATTGCGAATAAACTGTAAATTGACGTGTTCATAGTTCTATTACAACTCATATTCTAATAAAATTTTGTTTCTTGATTTCATTTGTTTTATGCAGTATTATTTTAGGACCTGACTACGTATTTTAACAAACAAAATAAAATCAAATTTATTATTGCTAATTTACTGGCAATGGGCACAACTTAGACACAGACCTTTGAAAGGTGCCATTGGCAGTTTTTACTGTGGCAACGCAGCAAATATCATAGGCACCAGGATGAATTTCTATTATACTTGCAAGCGCTCAACGTGAAGGTGGACGCTGTTCATTATTTATAACCACTAAGTCGCCTACTTCAATGTTTAAATTCTTTTTTGTCTGTTTAGAACGCTGCTGGAGCGTATTTAAATAATCAAAATGCCATCTCTTCTAGAAGAATTAATTGCTAACGTTGAAGTGTGTGGATATTATCATTTGCATAATCTCGCGGAGGCAATAAAATAAGTGGTTCTAAAGTTAAGAAATGATAGAATATAGTGGCTACAATTCAAGAGAGATTCAACCTGCACGAGTACGGTGTAGAACACCTTACGTCAATACTTGCGCTCCTACTATTCGAATTAGGTGAGCTTCGACACTTCGTAAACCTGCTTTCCAAAGCCCGCCAAAATTGGGTGCCGCGGGTGATTCCTTCAAATTCTACGACTTCTTTCATAATGTCAGTCAATTGTCTGTCAGCACCAATAAAGTCTGTTCCACAATCCGAATGTACATCACTGCAGCGACCCCTACCCGATACAAAACGACGAAATGCTGCTAGGAAAGCTTCGCTACTCAAATTGGAAGCTAGCTCTAAATGTATTGCCTTCACGGCGAAACATATAAATATGCAGACATAGGCCTTTGAAGACTTTATGCCTTTAGATTTACCTAACGTAACTGAGAATGGACCTGCATAGTCTACACCTATCTCCTGAAATGGTTTTAACTGAGATACTCGAGAAGCAGGTAGGTCACCCATGATGGTACTACAGGTTTTAGATTGACTTTGCAACATTTAAAACGACAAGAAATTTCTTATGCATTCTTTTCGATAATTAACTCCGTCAAACGATGTCTTTGAGGTACCAATTAGAGAAATTTCTATCATACGACAAAGATGGGTTGGTTAATCTCCAGCCGACCCTGACAAAACCCTATTAATCTACAAATGGGTTTAACTTTCGAATATATTTCGTATTGAATTTTCCACTTTCTAGTTGACTAATATGATTCGAAAAAATTTCCGATTGAATTGCTTTACTAAGACCATTAGTACATCTTGAAAATCGGTTTCGCAAAGTGCACTGAATTTTTTGCATTCTTTATGCCTTGAGTTATTTACAAATCGAAGGCAAAACGCTATAATCCTAAGGATTTTCTCTAAAGAAGAAAACTTATTAAGAAGACTGTCCATATTTCGAGGTACAAAAGAAATCAGAGCAATTTTTCTTTCTTCATTTTGGACTTTCGAAGACGAGAAATTCGAAGTATTAAAGGGCCAATTATCTGGCGTTTCCAATAAAAACGCAGGATCACCAAACCGCATGGAGTGATGAAGTAATTTTTCTGGAAGCAAATCCTTACTTACAGAATCAGCAGGATTATTATCCGAAGGAACATGTCGCCAATGGTTCGGAGACATTTTATCCTGGATATGGCTAATACCATTACTAACAAAAGTATGCCAACGATGCGGTGATGACTTGATCCAAATGAGAGTAACTTTAGAGTCAGATCAAGCGAACATATTAGAAATCATATTGCGAAGAAATTCTACTAAATCTGTTAACAATACAAAAATTTTAAATATGAAGTAATAAATCAATATAAATGACAGTAAGAGCCAGATATAATTTCCACCAATTACTTTTAAATTTCCATTTTTCCAATCGGTTATTGAATTTCTATTAAGTAAAATTATTACACTTTCAATCAAATTTAACTTAAAGGAGATCAAAAAGAAATAACACACTAAATAAAAATATAAAAATTGTTTTCCTTTCTTGTGTTAAAAGATAATATAAAAAAATCCAGCTCTTAATTATTACTTTTGTACTAAAAGATAAGTAATTACTTATTTAGATGTTATGCTTCCGAATAACGAAGCAAAGTCAATTAATTTTCTTGTCTTATTCCCAAGACTGCCATCCGAATCTCTATTATTTCTCGAACATTCTTAGCATAAACCGAAAGGTAAAAATTGTAACATTAATCGTATTCCCTAAATACTAATTGTCGTTAGTTATTTAAGTTCATTAATAAATCTCAAGCTACGTCTGCAGGTTTTTTTGCTTTTCCTTAAATAATGTAGTATTTGTTCCGTGTGGAAAACCGCATGTTTAAATCCTTATAAATTATCCGTTACTAAAGTGTTTAATCCTAAATGTATCGTAGAGGATTAATAAACGGCTAGCGTGACAATTAACGGGTCTGCTATATAGTTGTCAAGAGGCGACATTTAGATTTGTTCCTTTAAAGTCGATTTTATTTTGACACGATCGTACGATTTCTATCTCTGAGAAAAAACGAGGGAAAATAACAATAGGCAGGAGTCCGAGGTTATGTAGCCATAAAGAAAATGCTGAAAGAAGGTGACCAAGACATAAAGATGATACGAGGTACAATATAACAGCACACGAAACAAATAGCCATTAAAAAGATATTACGGTAAATCAGGAGGGCGTTACGGAAACTGGGTAGAGATAACAACATATTGGATATAAATCACATATTTTCTTTTTAGACTAAGAAAATGGAATACCTTGTTTTACAACAAAATGGTATATAACTTAAAGGTCTAACTCTGTCGATTATTGAAAAAGTTTTGCTTATAAAATTTTTAAGTTTCGAAGTTTACATTCGGTCTGTGCATTATTGCGATAACTTGGCGTGGATTTTTAGAGAATTTTCAAAAACGCAAATCGCGAAAGAATCGCGATAACCTACAGAAATGTCATTTTATTTCATGTGGAACGGGCGAGCGTGTCTTTTTAGAATAAAATAACTAAAGAACGAAAGAACGCGATAAGAAGCTGTAAACAAAGATTGAATACTAAACAGTCGGCCCATTTATAGTAAAAATAAAGTTTTCATTCGTGTTTCCAACATTCACTCGAGGTTAAAGTTTTTTTGCTGTCTAACAAAATGAATGACCTTATCATGAAGCTTAGAACTAATAACACGTGCATAATCAAACCCGAAAGCTCTCTGCTAAAACAGACAGCAATATTACTATATTCTTGTTTGTTGTAAGGGCATTAAAAAAACAAAATCATCCACTATGTAGTTTCAGACGAATCAATATCATTAGATAGAATAGATATTTTTATTTTTATTTCTTTGTTATTGCAAAGTGAAAATCTAGTTAGTAGTTTTTCGACAATAAAAGAAAACATTTTTTGCCTACTTTTTTATACTACAATCCTCGTTAAATATTGAAGACAATAAGATTTAAGAAAATAGAGAGAACATATATTATTAAAGAAAAAACAACTGAAATATAAATAAACGATTACTATTGCTTTTTGTTGCAAGTGAACCTTTTTATGTTTGATTCTTGCTTGTTTCAAAGGAATAAATTCCCATTTGGTGCGCTTAAATTATTTAAATACCAAAATTTGCAAAGAAAAGTTGGCCTAGATTCTGTTACATTTACAATTGTTTTTTATGTCGAAATGATTTCGAATATACACTACATTTATGTATAGAAATAGACCTGTGAAACCGATTCACTTTTTGTTTCGATACAAATTCATCGTTTATTATGGATTCATATGTAAGGTGTTCTTGAGAACAATCGACAAAGTTGACAGCAGATTTCGGAGACGAAAAGCAAGCTATTTAACTAAATTTATTCATACGAAATACGGAGTGTCCAAATTGAATTTAAAATTTCTTGTTTATCGAATACCTAGAAACCAACGCAAGATATTGAAATACTTTGAATACATGTTGTTCTGTTACCTTACCAATTACTTAAGTATCTTGCCTTCTTTGAAGTCTTTTATCTCTTTTTCACAAAACATTTCCTCTTGGAGTAAAATCGAAGTTTCTAAAACTTTCTAAGACTAAAGTCTAATTTGTATTTTTCGCTTGGGCGGAAAATATAAAGCTCAAGGTATCTAACTAGTTGATCTAGTTAACTACAATAGTTAGAGAAGAAATAAACCTCTTAAGTGCAATGACCCAGAGGACGTCTCTGACCAGTTTCTAACTGCAATGTGGCCTAAATCATCTTGGTGGATCTGGGTGTTAGACCATGCTGCTGACTACAGTCATGTTTCACGAATAAAAAATGCGGGGAATCTTCGCATTATTTAAATATTATAATATTGTAAGTCTTAAGGAGATTGAAGCTACCTGAAAAGATGGGTAGGTGGATAGGACATCAGTTATTACAGTTCCCACCCACCTCCGATTGTACACCGCCTTACGCAGTAACGCGGCACTCTACTGCAGTTGACTTGCATTCCCCTGCTACTCGTAGGACCAACATAGAAGTTGATGCCCCTCAAAGTGCATTATCAACATTAAAGGAGAATTCTGCTTCTTTAGATATTCCTAAGCTAAGGACTGCTTTCGAGCAAATATCAAGAAGTAGCTGACACGTCAAAAACTACAAAGCCGAAATGTAGCCTTCCAGACTGTTAAAACTCTCTATTTCTCGAATATTAAATACCTATTCAATAAGTTATTGCTTCGATAGAGTGGAAAATCAATGTGTCGGGCCAATCTTTGTACTAACTATAGTAATAGCAAAAATATCTCTTCGATAACTTTGTATTCTATTCTAAAAACTAGAGATAAGATGTTCATTTTATCTGTTAAATTTCCAAATGCCTTCTTAACAACGAAATTATTTAACACCAAGAACAGAAGCATTAGACCACAGTTCCTTGATTCTACCTTCAAGTTGTACCAATAAAACTACCGCAGACTGGCTAAAAAGCACAGTTCAAGAGGTCAAACCCTAGGAAACTCATTTAAACGCTAATGACACAACAAGAAAATCCTTAATAGCATTCGGCTCGAAATGTCAAGAAGTAGAAAATTTTCAGAAAAATATCCGATAATATTGTGGCTAACTCACCTTATCAGTTGAACACCAATTGATCGAAAGGCTGAAATCACAAAAATCTAAGGTAAGCTATAAGTTTGGTCAAGTATAGTTAAAGCAAATAATAAACCTAAAGAAATCAAAACTAGAAAACAAAGTATTTAGAAAGACCCACCCAGGTTTCCGTAACAAAAGCTGCTTTAGTACAAAAACGGGAGATTCTAAAGCTCGGGGAACAAAGATCACCAAAAAGCCTTCCGTAGCTAAAGCAGAAACATAAAAATACCATGCTAAAGCTACATCCGATGAGCTTAGTAAGAGTGGTAACTTACATATTGGGTTCGTTCAAGAACCTTGGTCTTGCAGAGGACACATGAAAGAACCACCTACCAACACATAGAAGTTAATAACGAGGGTTGTCCGGCAACAACTTCAGTTAACTGTCTGCTGAATGTGTGTACAGATTTATAGCACGCCACCGCATGTATTGTTTCTGTGAGTGTTTAATCAGATTTCATTCACATTGTCATTAGAGACGAAACATGGGTTTTTTTATGCAACACCCAAGAGTAAACGACCATCAAAGGAGTGGCATCATGCTCATTTATCAATCAAACCAATGAAATTTAAGAGTTACAGAAACTCATGGCAACCGTTTTCTGAGATCGACGAGGTATACTGCTCACTGATTTTATGCCCCCACCATCAATAATGATTCATATTGTGACAGATTGAAGAAATTACGGAGGGAAATTCAAAATCGACGGTGAGGAAAGGACTGACGGTAGAGAAATGTGAGGTTCGGGTACAAAAATTCGTCACACGTTATGACAAATGCTTAAATGCACACGATGACTATATAGAAAAATAGTTTAAAGTTGTTAAAAATAAAAAGTTTTTTCAAAAAAATATTTGTCTGTTACTTCTTAATTCTAAAACGGATGTTACTTCACGGATGGTCCTCGTATAACAATGGGTACAATAGTCCAAGAGCGGTAATACTTAATAAACGTCTTATTTCTATTCAGAGTTTACTACAAGAGGTGTAGTAGGAAACAAGAACTAAACATTCTAACGTCACTGCTCCACCTTAACATAATAGGCAAGGCTGAGAGTAACGCGTACCAGAAGTGGGCAGACTTGGCTTCCGGGGCCTAATTGATTTGCATAGCAACAAATCATGCTAGTGTAGCTTACAGTTTAAACGTCAAAACTAAATTGTTTGGTTAAATTTCTGTCCTAAGTTAGTTTCTGCTGATAAATTTGTATTTGTAGCTGCGACGCAATTGGGCTCCAAAACCCCAAAGCCCCCAAGCCCCCCTGACATATACCATTTCTGGCAGGAAGGTCTGGAAACATCAGAACACATACTGCGTAATTGCGAAACAATTACACAACAAAGGTTAAGTCATCTGGAACAAGATGAGGATATTAAAGAAATAATCTCTAGGAAAAGCTATCTTCGGGAAGCTGAGATTAAAATAGAAATAAATAGAGCAGGCTAATCACAAAAATATAGCGGCACGTAATGTTCATGCAGTTACTTTACTATCAAGCAATGTTTTCATCAATTTAATCCAAATATGTTTTACAAGTAGCCCTGATATTATGTCATGGTGGGGATCAAATTCTACACCCGTCATTAAAAGTGTAAACCGCCAACATACAAGAATGTGTTGCTATTCTTCTGTATACAGTTATAAGCTAACTGGACAGCTACCAGCGGAATTCTCCCGCCACGTACGTCTCCCTGCGGCCTTTTTCTTCTCCCGGTACAGATATCTTCCGACACGGAAGTATCCTGGCATAAATCTCTCCCGGCATACACGTAAAATTGGGGTTTCCACTATGCTTAGTCCACATCATGTAGTAACATAATATTGAGCTGGTTATAACCAGTTATCAGAGAGAGAGAGCTTGTTAGATGTTAAATTAGAGGTTAGGTTAGAGATTGGGTTGGAGGTTAAGTTAGAGGTTTGGTTAGAGGTTTGACTAGAGGTTTAGTTAGAGGTTTGGTTAGAGGTTAGGTTAGAGGTTTTAACCAGCTCAATATTATGTTACTACATAATATTGTGGTCTAAGCATAGTTGAAACCCCAATTTTACGTGTATACTAAGAAATATCCCTGCCGGGAGAGATCCGCGCCGGGAGAGATCCGTGCCGGGAGAAGTCCATGCCGAAAAGATTTCGTGCCGGGAAAAGTCCATGCCGAGAAAAGGCCGCCGGGAAATGTCCGTGCAAGGAGAAATCCGCCAGGAGATGCCCGCAACCCCAGTTATAAAATTTTAAAAGCTTCAACCGAGCCCAATTTGAGTTTTACTTTGATTGAGGCTTACAAAATAAATTTATAGGTGTGAATGTTATTCTCACCCTTAGACCTTCAGTTTGACGCCATCCATTAAAGCTACCTCGACAACCTTGACAGTTTCTCACTTTAATAACATAGGTTCAAAGCATTGGTTTGCACTTTTCGTGTTATTCTCGCAGGATTCAGCGTTTCCAAGTAAACTATAAATTCTTATGAAAAACTTTTTTATGTTGATTCTTGTTTTAGACTATAATGCAAAGTGGATTAGTTCAATCTTCTATCTATTATGAACAAAGTAATTCTCAAATAGGCTAGTAGCTGCGTTAGCTCAGTCTAAATTTGATAAATTCCCCTTTGGAAATATAATAAGGACAATAAATATTTAACGATTTATTTAACATCCCACTTATTTGGGCGAGTTTCAAGTTTCTCAATTATTTTCCAAGTTGACACGATGGACCCTCTCTACGTCGCCTTTCACTTTTAACCGCCAATCCTTGGAAATGAATTAAGTAAGCAAAATCTCATTCTGCTGTTTGCTTTAGTTACCTCGCTATAGAGTTTTTAGAATTATAAGCGGCAAAGCTGCCAATAAAAATTTATTTTGTTAGCCACTGTACAAAGAGTGACTATACATCATAATGTAATATCTCAGTTATTATTCAAGTCAGCTAGAACAAACTGTATGCATATTGGTTGGCCCCCAGACGACGGAACATACCCCTTGTGGGCTACTCTGAGGTCATATTAAACGATCGTCAAATGATTAATATTTTTAGGTGCAATTATTGGTTATTTCTGTTAAAAGCTATATGTAATAATCAATAAATTTATTCAAATTATAAACTATAATAAGAAACTAACTACGGAATGACAGGTGTTAGTTACTGTGTTAACTTTTATTATAAATTGCATCTATTCTTGTCTTGTTCGTTCGTAACTATAGAAACTATAAGGAGTGAATTTTTAAGGGCTGATAATCTTTACTCTGAAACGTTTGAGAAATTATTATTTCTTTTCTCAAACAAGCTTATCAAGTAGCTCGCCCGTGGGGATCTTATGTCTTTACTAAGCTGAATAGGGGCATCGTAAGAGCATTGTTGTGGTTATTTCTGTTATTGTATTTTAATTATACAGATTTGCTTAGTCCTTTAAGCCATTTCACAAAGGAATTTGTGTGGTCGCACAAATACTAGAACGTGAAAACGCGTTGATAATGTAGTACATTGGATACCGATGACGTATTAGTGAATGCATTTTGTTTACTAATGGTGTAATTTTAATATTGGCCCAATTTCCTACGCCAAATTGGATCTGATATACATATTTAACGTTGTCATATTTTATGTATGTGTATAAAACATAAATGCCATTATTGGATTATCATTGCCTTTAAATGAAAAGATACAAATAACAGAAATAACAAAAAAAATCTTAATAATAAATGTAACCGTTTTCAGTTGACCAGCTAAGGTCAATGAAAATAGGAAATAAAATGCAAACATCTATCGGCTTTTTTTTCCTACATTTGTACCTTCGTTGCGAAACCTTTTCTTTCAAAACGATTTGTATGGTATAAAACAGAAGGTATGACACAAAAAAAGATCTAGCACCTCATCACAAACCCATACTGGAACAAAAATGGACAAACGCTGTTTATAAAAACTTCCTCACATTTTTATTGCGGCTTTCTTCATTTAATGGCCTTTAAATACGTAAACGTCGAAACTGTTAGACTCTAAAGTTTACAGGAAACAACCTCTAAAGCTGCAATTTAACTTTTTGTTGCAAATAAAACGGATAGTTTTATCATGTGGGATGTCTGTCAAAACAAAAGTAAAACTACTATTTTATCTTTAGAAGTATTTTTATCACTGACATTAAAGTATTTCATTTTCTTCTTTTTGTTATAAAAGTTACAGAACTCTAATCCGTGTATCTTACGGTACACGAAACATGAGTATTATTTTTGCTTGAAATTATATGATATATAAATTCAGAATATCTTCAAATAATTTACAAATTCAGTAACAACAATCCTCATTGAATCGTTCAAATTCGTTACCAAAACCAACTGAGGGTACTATTTCTATAGAAAAACAAAAAGCTGCCGTGAAAATTATTTTTCCCGTTCAGCTGAAATTATCTATGATCATTTCTTTCTACTCTTATTTGTTACCGAGAAACATATATCTAAAATAGGCAACTGTCTGTTAACTTAACCTCATCTATGTAATTATTCAGATGATAATCCATTACACGGTTTTAGTTTACTAATGGGACACAGTTGTGCTAGTGCAACTTTTCAATTATACTGCTTTTGATAACAAATTAGTGATGTTTCAGAAAGTGTTTTATACTGTAGATCAAGAATTATTACCAATCTTACACTGTTGAGGTTAATCTTTAGAAACTAAAACTTTCTGATACATCAATAACTACATAGCTGTAATACACAAAGGTGACACTCTATGTTTGAAGTTGACAACAGTGTGATATTTTAACTCTATTTGCGACATACGGGGTGCATTAATTGTTTTTAATCTTGAGAATTTAAAAAAGTTTCTACTTTGTAAAAATCTGAAGGCGCGTAAGAACAACTGGAGAACCTAAAGTTCTGCAAAAACCCGGTGAGCTCGCTGTAAGTACTGAGGAACCTGCAAGGACTAAACGTGAAAGTCAGGGATTCCGGCAAGACACAACATTTGGTAGTGAAACATTTGTCCAAAAATCACCGTTGAGTATGCAAAACAAGTCTGATCACTCTTTAAAGCTACAACTATTATATTATGAACTTTCAACTAAGAAGTTAGAAAACAAGGCTACAGATCGCAAATTTAAATAAGCTTTTGGAATAAGAATTCGCTGCGAAGAAAGTATAGTTGATTATATGTATATTCATTTGATTGTTAGTTTTTTCAAGTCGGGTACCAACTGCCACAGTCATATGGTCCCGCGAATTCGATCCCAGCCCCAAAGAATTTCTTGTAAGTTCCAAACTCGAATTCACGTCAGTGGGTCCAGCCTGGCTTTGCTCTGTTTGTACCGTTTACACTAGGCAAACTAACAGATCTCATCACCGTTGCATCACTCACATCATTCAGCATATGCAAAACCTTCCACTGAAACTGATAAGGAATCGGTCAACGTTAACAATAGATGGTATATAAAAAGCAGTTGCCAAAATAAATAACAACGTCTTGAGTTTTAGCGATGTTTGTGCAAAACTATCCACATTTCCTCAAAAAGTAGTAAGATGTTTCATCGTCATAAAGCTAGACTAGTTAGAAAACTTAAAGCTCTCTGATTCTTTGTCATTAACTAGTTCAAGTTGCTAGAGTTTATCCAGTTATATAATATCCAACCTTGTAACATTCTTGTGAAAACCATAGGTTGAAGGCTCATGCAGCAGGCTGTCTTGAGATTTTGAAAAAGTGTTCCGGCCCTAAAAACTTGATCTCGATTCTTGTTACCATAATCCTCTCTATGCCCAGAAACCTTGACGAGACTGACCTTTTTTGTGCCGAGCAAATTCAAAGCATTCTTGTACTCCTGAAAAAGATCAAGATTTCTTTTATCTTGTTATCTACTGATAAGATGGAGTAGATCTCTGCCTGAAAGACAGTTGTGTGTCTTTAATTGGTTTCTTCGGACAAAGGAAGTTTCTTTTATACTATCCAGGCTATCCTAGCGTAGCTTATGTTAATTCCTCTGCCAAGACTATCTCACAGTTTGATGTAGGCCACCATGGCTCATTTATTTATTATAGCAACATTTCGGATGCAGTTGTTGGTGTCACTCTGTTGTTTTGGTAATACTAGTTAGCCTTGGAATCTTAACAACCTTACGGCAACGCTCAGTGGTAATTTCTTCTACACTAACATATTTAAAGATTGAGTCCAAAGACCCTATCTACCATACGATTGCCAAAAAGTCGTTGTCAAATTGTTTACAACCTTGTAGATTTAATTTACTATCTAAGATCACCTCTAACTACTTAGTTTCACTTCTTAGACGAACTTTAGGGGCTTTTATGGTTCACTAATGATTATATAACATTACTGGGGTCTAAACTTAACCGTTCCCACTTAATTGAATTGCCTGCTTTAAAATTTTTCCCAATTTTTTGATGTTCCCTAATATTAAAATGCAACTAGTTTTGTGATATTATTTGGTAGTTAATTAAATTGAAGGAAGCAACTTGACGTCAAGAGCTTAATGTTAAGATGTTTCAAGAAGAATAAATTCTCTGTGAGGACTAACGGTATTATTGATTGTATCTTCTTGACTTGCGCTTTTAAAATCACTTTAATAAAATTTTCTTTATTTAAATTATCTTTACAACTAAATTGAGTAGCATATTAAAATGCACGACTTCAAAAGCTGCAGTTTTTCATTTCCAACAATATTCTGCAAAATAGTTAAGCTTACAGCAAATTTCATGATAGTCTTCTACCTTACAAGGTATTACAACAAAGACACTACTAACATTTTATGATTTTTATAAAACAATGTCGAGTAATGTCAGTGTAAGTATTGCACAGTAATTTCATTTTTCTGTTGACAAATATCCCGTATGACAAAACCCACCTTTTTATTTGCAACAAATAGTTAAATTACAATTTTAGAGCATTTTTCTTGTAGTTTTTAAAGTCTACAGTTTAACGTATACGTACTTAAAAGTCATTAAATGGAAAAAGCCGCAGTAAAAATGTGGGAAAGCTAGCATAAACAACGTTTGCCATTTTTGTTACCGTATGAGTTTGTGATGGGGTAGTGAACTTTTTTGTGTGGAAAACCAGGCTTAATACCAAGCAAACAGTTTTGAAGAGAAATGAAGGAAACACGTAGAAAATATTTACATTTCTTAACATGTTTTTGTTTTCTCTTTCTTCAGTTGTTGCTGGCCAACAGTAAACGATTACATTTATTATTAAATTTCTCTGTTATTTTCTATTATGTATTTCCGAAAACAGAATGGTTTTAATAACTTACCCAATAATGGTAAGTAGAAAAGCATTTCTATTATTGAATTCTATTGGTGGTAATATTATTACAGCGCGGTCGTAAATTCTCGGCAAATAGCTGGGACATGTATTTATTTAGCTACCTCAAAAAGAGAGAAAAGTGCGTTTTTCATAAATTCTTTCGTTTCATGATTAAAATCGAGACCTAAAATAAAAGTTTTAAAGTCTATACTAATGCTTTCCACTGTTTGCTAAACAGAGATCGTTTTTTTGTTTGTAGGTATGCCACTGAAGTTGTAAGGGGTGGATAAAGATAATAAACATGATGTCTTCTAAAGTTAAAAATTGTCCCACGAGTGGATCTTTGACTAGGACAACAAGCAAACAAAAATTTTTTGAAATATATTACAATGTATGAACTCCACTGAAATATGAAAAATTAAAAAACTCAACCAAAAAATGAAATCCAGCAAATTGGACGTACGTACAAGAAGCGAGTAGTATTTAAAACGAGAGCCCGGAAAAATAAATACAGCTGGAGTTAATAGACAAGCCGGGGTAAGGGCTATAATGGATATGGAGGTAGGACATGTAATTAAAAACTAGATATGCTTCAAAATGTCAAAAGATAACATTATAATGCAGGTACAGGGTGGATCTGCTATAGTTATTTAAGTGAGGATTTCAGAAACTACAAGAGTTACGAATTCGATCAAAGAGAAAAGGAATTGCAAATTAAAATGACTAATCTTGCCTATTCATAAATCGCTAAGGAAAAACTAAAGAGAGTAATTGCTTTCTTCTGATCTAACTAAAGACCAAAAGCATTTTTTCCCAAACAAGACGAACCATTAGAAAGGTTTCCTTCATTAATTTAAGGGTTGAAGTGTCAAAACCAAAAATCCACAAACTGGGGTACGTTTCAAAAAGCACAACCAAGTCAAAGTCAAACCACAAACGTAAAAAATATGTTAATGAAACAAAATGTCGACTTCAGTATGTTTACCATTTTTTCTATCCAGATAAAATGATTATCACTTTTAAGACCGACATCAGCAGACAGTTAAAACTTAAAAATATCTTCTAAAGAGTAAAGATCATAGTTTATTCTTGTAAAAGTGAAATACAGAAAATTTTGTTATCTGTTACGTGAGCCAGTGAATGGTCTCGGTATACAGTTTACACAAATCCAAAATATCATATTTAAAAGTAATGTTAGTGGTAATAATAAGCACTTACTCAGCAAACTCCATCTTGCACATGTTCACCATGAGACCATTTGTTTAGTCTGCATACTGACCCTATGGTATTTGCTTATAAAGGAAAAATTTCCTTGGCCAGCAACCTTGCATCTAAAATACATAACTAATTTCAATGGGGCAGTAAAGATAGAGATAACTATATTTAATTGCCACATGTGTACCGTCTTAACTGTTTATGACGGTCTAAAAATAGCAAGTTGAAATGATGATCTTAGATAACCAATTTTTCCTAAACTTATTTTAATCATTTACAACCAATAAGACATGTGACACAACGATTTATTTATAGTTCCAAGGCAAAAAATGTCATTCATTTCAGATGTATGTGTGTTATTTGCATTTTGGGTGTCCCCTCATTTGCGTATAGAAGTTTATTGCGTTTAGTCAGCAGATAGTGGTGCCGGCATCCATCATCTGTGGTAGGGAACGCGGGTTGGTGGTTGGCGGCGGGTTCGCTTGCATTTATGTTTGTTAGCGGTCGTAGTGTGTCGAATAAGGTGATGGTCTTTAGCACACTTGTAATGGAGGTGGTGGAGTAGACTCAGCCCATGACGTTGGAAGTATTAAAAAAGGCACGCGACAGCAAATACATACGAGCTGATTTTTGGCTTTTGCCTTACAATTAATAACATGTTTTGCTGTTTTTCCTTGTTTGGTATCAGAAATAACATTTAGCTATCTTTATTTACAGCCACAGGTGTTTTAAAAGTTACCTTTCAAATGATGACATCAGGAATACTAACTTTATCAAGAGTAGAATCGCAAATCAATAGTTAAGATGTAAAATATGTAAAAAAAAGCGAAGTTATGAAAAACAATGAAGAAGATAAAAAAATTGCAATAAGGCTATAGTAAATTTATTCTTTACCAGTGACATTTTGTGGATTATAATGCAAAGCTGTGAGTAGAGAAAAAATAATATTGCACTATGTGACGCAGGGGAAAGACATGAATGTTAATAATATAAAGTCGTTTGAATTTCTCTCGACATTGTATCACTAATAAAATTTGTTAGCAAGCAGATACTCATGTACAAACCTTTGAATCATATTTTGTCTCTGTGGGTGTTCCCCAAGGTTCTAACTTGGGATCCTTACCGTTCTTAATATTTATTAATGATATTGGTTACTGTATTAGGTATTCAAGATTCTCAATGACTGTCGGTAATTTTAAAAATTCATAAAAATAAATACATCAAAAAACTGTGAACTGTTACAACAGGATCTTAATACCACGTACCAATGGCCAGTTAATAATAATTTGAACGTTAATATTAATTTTGGAAAAAAAACAAAATCAAGATTTAAGCATATTTTCTAACTCAGAATTTTCTGTAACCCCAAAATTCACTTAAAAATGCTTCTAATAAATTATTAGGCTCCAAATTCCGAATAACCAAAGGTTTTTAAAATGTCAATATTGTAATTAAACTATTTATCACTAAGGTCAAAATTAGAATATGTTTGTGAAATATGGAATCCATACTAATATCATACATATCGAAAAATCATTATTCGAAACTAAAATGTGAAGATGAATATCAAGAATTGTTGAAGAAAACTTTTTGGAAAATAGAAACAAATTATGTTTCAAAATAAAATTGTAAATCATATCATAAAATAGATGTGTTTTCTATAATGTTACTCATCAAAGGTGACAGTCATTTGCCATTCGCTAACTACCACTACTTTGTCGAAGTTAATTTTATTATATCGTATAACTGTCAGTGGTAGAGTTTTTGAGTCTCGGCCATTTCTTGATTATCGAAACTCGGAATCTGCCTGATTTCAATTACTTGGAATGTAAAAATTGAGATGGATAAACAAATATTTTGTGAAACCCCTGATGAACTGTTTAAAATAACTTTTCTGTGCTCAAGTTATAAAATTAAAAAAAAATATTCAACGATAAAATAATTAGAAAAAAAGAAAAGTCTTGGAATGCAACGGTTAAAATAATAAATGAGAATGTTTATGTGTACCACCTAAATGATGGATCTCCTCTAATAGCTGTAATTACATACATTGTCAATTTAATAGCAACTAATGTCGTTTCACATGCATAAATAAACATAAAATATTTATTATTTACATAACTTCAAATGAATTTTCCAGCGAATGTCATAATAGTTTACCCTTGGGTTTGTAACAATTTGCCTCGTAATAGGAAACGCTATTACCCCAAACATAATTTTGTTTATGGTATCCCAGGTTGTTATACAGATAATAAGAAGCAAAGTAAAACCTTATTGTAACACTTTATCCTTTATTGGTTATAACTAGAGAACGGAAATTATACAAGAAAGGCCTCAAAGGCTTGGTGTTTGATAATTTCGAAACTTTGTTTTGAATTTTATTGAAGTGAACAGAAGCAAAAGTTGAACAACAAGGTTAATATTTTTATGATACATACAAACTTGTGAGTGCAAGAGAGTACGTAATACACGTATTTCTCTTGCTAAAATTAGCTACAAAGCAGATTTTCTTAGTAAAGTATATACTGAGAGGTGTAGATGAGTAGATTTGCACTGCGTCTAATATCTTCAAGGTGTCACCTGTTACGGCACGCCGCTGTCCTAATTGTCTTGCATAGTCGTAAAGCGTTTAGTGGCTTGGTTGAGATGTTAACTTCACATTAAGAATTCGACAGCTCACGACTATTATGGTTTTGAAAGGTGTAATATTACCGAATTTCGAGTGAATGTACAAAACTCATGATTTAATTGCCAATAAAGGTAAATGCACTTGCAAAATTACGTCCTTGATTCGAAATGTTTCCAGTAATGTCTTTAAACCAAAATAACCACTTGTTGAATCTACAAATGAATTCAATATTTTGTGGACTTACGATTTCGACTCAATTTATTTTATTAATCTTTAATTTGAAACTCCTGGGACAATAATACACAGAAAACATTCAATAAATGTCGCATAATAATAAAGAAATATCAAATTAAATTTACACAAAAGAAATAGCAGACGAACACAATTAGGGTAAATTGCTTGACTACAAATTCTTGTTATTCCTGTACAATGATCTAGCTACACTTTAATAGCCCGGGGTAGCAACTTTAGACAGGAACCTCCATACTCAATATTTTAATTAAGGCATAATATTTCCAAACAAATAGCTTTGATTGTTTTTCTTTCGTTTACATGTTTTACAGTATAGTGTCATCAAAAGTCTTGCTTGCAATCATTGTTACTCAATCCGTGAAATCCTTACGCACTCATCATAACGTCAATTGGCCCAACTAGCATCAGGACACCGGTCCACAAGCCTTTAAGAATCTATAAATCTGCAAGAGCCTCAAGAATCTAAGATGCGCAAAAACCTGTAGAAGGATACAGAATCCTACCAGGACTTAAAGGTCTGCAAAGATTTGTGGACTTGCAAAAACGTAAAGATATATAAAAACTCGGAGTTTTACAAAAACTCAGAAAATCGGGACCTATAAGTGCTAGATTCGCAGAGATCTAGATGATTTCAAGAAAGTTTACAAACCTGTCGAGGTTTGTAAGAACGTGGCAGATCACAGGGATTCAAAATACTCCACAGAATTGATCGGTCTTTAAACTTGACTAACTAAAACGTTTTGAAGGTTACTGACCATTCATAAACTTCCAAAATGTATAAGAGAATATTGTTATAAAGATCTTTTCTTAACCTTTTATAGTGGGAGACAGTTCTTATTTGTGTTCTTTTGACCACCATGCTAGGTCACCACTTGATAATAAGCAAGAGCTTCTCGGCCTGGTATGCAAGCAGGAGTAGTAAACAACGTCCCACTAGAATTATGGAGGATCATCATCATCATCATTTGAAAGGATAGAAACTAGCAATCCTTGTTTTTAGAAGATTTCTCATTAAGCTAACAACAGAAACTTTTTAATTGGAAAATTCTTTCCTGAAATTCTATCCATACAAAAATATGCCACTTTAACGGTAGATCCATTACTGTATGCACCTAAGAAATTCTTTTTCTTAGCAATACAAATTGATCAGAGCAATTCATAAAATGACATTTGAGAATATTTTTGAGCTCCGAGCAAACTAAGACATCTAATTTTGCTTTTGAACCGATTCTTTGCTGAGAAACGAATACTTCACCAGGGATTTTTGACCAAATAACCAAATCAGTGTTTCTACGACAGCTAGAGTTCTCTCAAGAAATGACAAAATACTCATTTGATGTTTATAGTAGAGGAGCAGACTTTCAAAATGCATTTTGTCCAAACTTTCACAATTTTAGGTATAGATGGCGCTTTGTGATTTTACTGTAGGCATACAATTTCTACATATCTTGGAGAGTCTAAACGTATTTTATCCTACTCAGAAACAATTGCAAAAAGTACTTGAACTTGCAAAATACATTTTGTCCAGTGGAAAATGACAAACGTATTGCCGTATGTCCGTAAGAACAGGAACCACTGCAGTTTGTTTGTCCAACGAATCTTTGTTAGTGCGGGGTGCTGCTAATTTATTAAAAATAGCGTTTAATTTGTTAATAATGGAAATTATTGAAGGTGAACATATAGTTGGGGATGTAAATCGCGGTACCCGAAAACAAAAAAGAAATGAAACAAGCAGACAATAACTAAAACAAATTAGGTAAGATTTCAGATTCGTTTTATAGGTTATGTTTTAGAGAAAATGGTTGTATACTATTTTATGTTCGATATTTTACAACTCTTGAGTTAACATTATTACTACTTGTTTAAGATATTTCGATAGTGATCTTAATATGGAGAATTCTAGTTTGCCGTACAATCACAAAAAGGGAAGTTTTGAGTGTAGCAAAATTGAACTAAAGGATTTGATTGCCCAACGTCACGTGTTTTTTAAAGAAAGCAATAAAAACGCACAAGATATTGTATTGTCGCGCTTATTAGAAGTTGGACCTCCCCGTCGCAAAAGAAATTGTAAACCAAATGGAGATAGTCACAATTTTGCAGTGCAATATTATGTACGTTATGTTTATTTTATATTATTACTTTTCAACGAACGTTACTGAATTTGCAAAGTCTGTCTGTCTGTCTGCCCGCATTTTTTTTAGAATTATAAAATTTTGACTTCAGATTTGTATTCTACATCAAAAACTAAAGACAACGTCTTCGGTTTTTGATAACCCTTCGGGAACATAGTCAAAATTTTTTTAACTTTAGAATCGTATTCTACATCAAAAAATAAGAGATACTTTTAGTTTTTTTATATCACCCCGAGAACATGGTCAAAATGGCTGCCGAGATTTAAAAAAAGTAACAAAACGGAGTTCGTTGTGATTATGCTTTGCATTCCCAGATGCTTTTAACTTAACGAGGTATTATAAACATAAAAAGTTCTACAGTTTCAGATTAACGGAAAAAACCCAAGTTTACCAAAAGCTGCTTTTAACAGTTTTCAGTGCTGCTCAACGGCGAGTTAATACTATTTGCAAGAAAGGTGACCAACGTTCCTTAAAATTCAGTAATAAACTGCAAAAAGTTAAGGAATCCATTAGTAATCTTAAAGGACATGAAAATCATTATGGCCGTACTAAATCACGAAGAATCTATTTGTCTGCAGAATACTCGATTAATAAATTGTAGGGAAATAATAACAACACCGCGGGAAAAGATTTACAAGTCAATTACAAATATTTCAATCGTGTTTTTAGTAATTATTTTAACATCGGCTTTGGAAGCCTTGCAACAGATGTTTGTGGGTTTTGCGTACGAACAGAAACGAAAATTAACATTGCAAACGACGAAAGTCATAAAAGAAAACTAAAAACTGAGTTACATGTTCATAAAATGAGAGCCAAATAATTCTTTAAACCTATGAAGAATAAACCAAGTAATACCATCTCATTTTGTTGTGACCTCCAACAAGTGCAGGTATTACCTAAGATTCCCATACAAGATGCTTTTACGCACAGCAACTTTCATTTTATAACTTTTGCATCACGGACAGCAATTTCCGCCCTCTAGTGTTTTATACACGGATGGAACATCAAGCAGGCAGAGGCGTAACAGAAATAGCATCTGCCCTTCTTCACTTTCTTAGAACAACAAAATATTCTGAGGATATCACGCGCCTAAGGTTCTTTGCAGATGGTTGTAGAGGACAAAACAAAGATAGTCACATCCTGCATGCCTTGATGATATGACTTAATATCTTGGCATCAATAGTAGTTTTTCCCATTCGGGGCTATTCTTACCTTTTTTTGGTCGTGTTGAAAAAATATTAAGATCTTATAGCACTATAAAAACACCTGAATGATACTACGAATTGTATAGCAAAGTAGGTAAAGTACGGAAATTGGGCAGCGAGTGGAAATTAGTGGATATTAAAGCTGTTACATGGTATTTGAAGAAAATTAAAGGAATCAGTTCAGCACGTAGATCAAAAATAAAGAAATCAAAAAAGCTGGCTCGTGTTGTTGAGAAAACAGTTTTAAAAACGAATATATCGGAAGTACTTGCCTTGAAGAACAAAATACGACTTGAGAAGAAACGAGTTTGTGATGTCAAATTCATGTGAATAATTGGACAAATTTCGTCGAATAACTGACGTCATAAAACTATGATTTCTTTTCCGTATTTTTTACGTTATTTAATATGACGTCTATATGACGTTATGTATTGGTTATCAAAAATCTCATTTTCTAGTATGACGTCAAAAAGACGTCTACTTCACAAATTGACTAATAAATCACGTCAATTAGATGAACATAGTGGAAAACAAAAGGCCAACGCACTTTTACAAGCACTTAATGAAGTGAAAAGTAGCATTTTCGAAAAAGATGAAGAACAAAGTGATGAAAACACAAGATATCAGACAGACAACGATGAAGAATCAACTGATCAACAATTCAACGTGAAATCAATATTATCTGGTAAATTCATACGCTCAATATTTAACTTATTTATTATAAACCTTTAAATTTTCAAAAACTGTTAGGGCATCCCTTTAGTGTGAAAGTGTTTTTGCGCTTTCAAATTTAAAAACTGGTAGACAAGATGCATAACAAACCATTACTGTAGAAAATTTTTGTAGTTACCAGCCAGAAGACTGAAGAAAAGGAAAATAATACGAATGAAGATTGGGAAATTTCAATTTTTTATTTAATATTATAGATATAACAGGAATGTGTAAGCCTTGTGAGTTGTAAATAAATTTCTTTCACGTTTTGGTTTTTAAGAATTCAATAGTGTTTGCATACCGTATTGCACCCTGTATATGTCAAACTTTCTAGATGAGCCTTTTACATACAACTAATCGAATTCAAGGGTATTTTAATAGTTGAGGTTACGCTCATTAAGGAACTTTATTTGCAAATCCTAAAACGACATTAATAGAAATTAGCAGAAATTTGTTCATTTCACCTTGTAGAAATCAACTTTGAAAAAATATTGTTATTAGTTTTTAAAGGATATAAGTTCGCTGTCTATTTAAATTTTATTTCAGTAGTAAAAAATGGGTCAGATAAAGATTAACGAGCGGTCCTCTCTAGACCGCGGTTGAACTTTGACGCACGAATGCACTTCGACATTGAGAGGAGGAAAACTACCACTTTACCTAATGTTCCGCAGACATTGATTAGTACCAAATTTTATTTTTATGTTCTATCCATTCCGAATTACCATAAATCTACTCAAAATTGGACTACATATAATTCCTTAATTCTAATAAAAGCTTGAACTACACACACATAAACATTACACGTAAAATGTAGGTCAAAATCAGGCTACTTCATAAGTCATAACTTTTTTCCTAAAAGCTTTCGAAAATATTTTCTATTAAGTTTGAAGTCTAGATAAGTAAAATCTTTCTGGGTCATTAATTTTCGGGAAAATTAAAATTCTTTTTAGGCACAGAATTTCAATGAATTTAGATTAAAACCCTAAAAGTAACGTAAATTCGTAAAATTATTTTATGTTGAACAAAGACGTAGTTAAGAAAGCTTAGTTTAATGAGAAAAGGGGGATGAAAGAAGTAACAGCAAAATCCTTAGAGTGTAGACCTGAGGAAGATTTAGATTGTATTTTATTTGCAGAAAATTAAAAAATAAGTGAAAAAGTACCTAATAATAAATGGGTAAATAAAATGTGGAAACTGAAAAAGATGGAGTAACACTTTAAATCTTGAAATAAAACAAAAACGAATTTTATGTAGTATTTTTATTTATAAAGGTAGGAAATAATTTTGCGTTATTTATGATAATTGAACTGGAATATCGCCAAAAAAATAAAAGAGATTTTAGCTTGTTCAACCTTTTTTCATTTTCCCAAAGAAGCAAAAAGGTATTTCTATACGTACGTTTTTCTTAATTAATGTTACTTATAATTTATGTAGATATAATACTCTCGTAGCTCTACTTATTTTACTTAATGTGTAGCGTATACAAAGATGTTGCATCTACGAGAAGAAGATTAAAACCACCCAGAAGCGTATTTATGAAAATTCTATTATTATGATTTATTTTGCAGCAAGATTATACAAATTTTAAACATTTTAAGAAAATACTGCTTCTAAAACGTCAAATAAGTGAACTTACCGCCTTGTGGAAAAAACTGGGAAAATATGTGTTTAAATGCGTCTTCATCTACCATTCCAGTGGGACATTCCTAAAACAAAAAATATTCTCAAGAAAATTAAATTAAATTTTCTTCTTTTTCTAACTACTCATATAATAATAATTCTCTAAAGAAAATCTGTAGAGTCAAGATCAGTAACAAAGTATTCTATCATTCTACTTAAACAATATTCTAATTTTAAGTAAGGCTTATTGTAATTAAGAAGCAACTTACTTACTGTAAGTTGCAAAAATAATGTCCAAAGTTGTTGCACCTTATGCTTTGTTTTGACATTTACCTTTTCCTAATTTAGAGTCTAAATTTGTAAGTTTAGTAATATATAGTTTTAATGTTAGCACCTTTAGACAGGGTGTCCCAAACAGTGTTAGTAAATTACAGAAGGTGATTTTCCATGAAAATATACATGATGAAAAGATTCTAGGAATACCTTTTGAAGATGATATCCGAAATGTGATTTTTCTTGATTATTTCAAGAATTACTGTCACTTGTCTCCGAGACTGATTTTAAGGACCTCCAGGAAGGTGTATATTTTATTTAAGTCAAGAATATATTCAGAATGAAAAAGTCCAATCTTAACATAGTGGGAAAATATAACAAGACCACAAAACATCTGGAAAATATTCCAAACAATAATAATAAATGCATGCAACAAGTATTTACTCAGCAAACTCCATCTTGCGATGTTCACAACGAGACCATTTAGTTTGGCTCAAATACTAACAAGATGGAGTTCGCCTATAAGCAAAAAATAAAAACATGCAAGCGAGATCAAAAACGAGAATCTTCCAAGACTTATTGAAAAAACATTTTTCAAAGCATCGTCTTACTTTAGTTTTTCATGGGGAGACTAACTCTCGATTCAGAAACATAAACTCATTTATGGAGAGCCAAACAGCCTCTTATATAAAAGTCTTCTGACAATGATGAGTGGCTGAGAAGATAGTCGTGAGGATAAGTCTGGCTATTAAATGTTCGTCAGAAAACCCTTGTGTGTCAAAAGCAAAGATGAGTGGGTCTTTTGACTATCTATTATCGTAAAAATGAGGTGAGGAACGGTTGTAAACAGCCAGATAAAAGTAGAAAGCAAAACGAGAAAAAAGTGCAGTTTAAGAGCTTTAGAAAGATTGATAAAATTACTAACGCTTATTTAAAGGAGGTATTTAGTGTAATAGTCACGTAGTAATAATTCAAGATAGCTGAGAAGCGAAATTTTAAATGATACCTTAACATCACGTATCTTGTAAATGGTGTTTTTATCTTTAATCGGAATTTAGTTCTATTTATTTCAAAGAAACACCTCCATCTTGAAGGCGAGACAGGATCACGAGAATGTCAATATTGAATACTGTAAACCTATACAGTTGTATTATAAAGAACAATTATTGTAAAAATTGTTACAATTATTTATTTTTGTTATATTAAGAATATTCGTAAGTTAGTGAAAGTTATGCTTGCAAACTTTCATTTTTAGCACACTTAAACGCACAAACCTGTAATCACATGATTTGTTATATCTATCAAAAAACAACTCAGTAAATTTATGCCAAGGTTGTATGCGTGTGTATTCCTAATGTGGAGTATCCTGTTATATGCCAAACCATAAGTGCATTGAGGGCCTATTCCATAGCTCTTTAGCATAGTGGAGACTAGCACGAACTGCGCCAGTTGCTCAACGACATTGATCGAAACGTGGTTGTGTTTACCGCCGACTTTTTTGCAGATCTAAATGAAAAGTTCTCCGTCTTGCTTGATTTGAAGATTTGTGGTAAGATATTTACATAGGGTAGAGTAGGGAATCCATTAGTTCAAAATATATTTAAAATTTAACGAAATGAAACGTTTTTGTTTTGACTATGATTAAATTAACTTAAAAGTTAGAAGTTGCCTAATGTGGAATACTAGGCGAATCCTAATATGAAATATCCCACAATAGGGTACTATTTTTAAAATCCAACGTTTCTTAAAAGTTTCTCATTTATCTCAGAACAATGCCTTTAAAAAATATTCAAAAGCATAGGTGGAAGGAGGAAGATATGAAACAAGCCATAGCAGCAGTACGAAACCATACAATGGGCTATTTTAAAGCTTCTCAACACTATAAAGTACCTCGGGCCACATTATTTAGATACTTTAAAAACGACAAAAATGTCGATGATATCAAAAAAGACACCCCAGGAAGACATCCTACCTTGCCGCCAGAATTGGAAGCTAAACTTGTGAACCACACTGTTAAGATGGAAAAGCAGTTTTTTGGATTGACAAGGAGAGATGTGCGTTCTCTTGCATTTCAGCTGGCTCGACAAAACAATATTCCAAATAAGTTTTTCTTGCTTCAGGAATCTGCAGGGAAAAATGGTTAAAAGGGTTTCGGAAGAAACATGACAATAAAATCAGCTTACGAAGACCAACAGGAACATCAGTTGTTAGAGCTACCGGATTTAAGAGACAGAGCAGTAAACGAATTCTATGATTAAATCAACTTAAAAGTTAGAAGTCACCTAATGTGGAATACTAGGCGGATCCTAATATGAAATATCCCACAATAGGATACTATTTTTAAAATCCAACGTTTCTTAAAAGTTTCTCATTTATTTCAGAACAATGCATTTAAAAGATATTCAGAAGCATAGGTGGAAGGAGGAAGACTTACGGAAGAAAAGAAATATTCTCCTAAGCAGATTTTTAATGTGAATGAATGCGGCATATGTATTGTTCAATCTAAATGCCCTCAAATTATAGCTTTAAAAGGCAAACGACAAATAGGGGCCTTTACTTCCTCAGAACGGGAAGCTCTAATAACTGTTTCTATATGTATGAGCGCAGATGGGACATTTGTACCGCCGATGATAATATTTCCTCGAAAGAATTGTTACGAACCAAAAAAAGATGCTCCACCTGGAAGTCTATTTAAATTCCACTCATCGGGGTGGATCCAAATGGATGTATTCACAGCCTGATTCCACCATTTTATTTCATACGTCCATCCATCTGAAACCAACCCCGTTCTTCTAATCTTAGATGGCCAAAACACCCATACAAGAAACCTTGACATTATACTAAAGGTTAAATAAAACTATTTTAAAAATTCTTAGCTTACTGCCACATACCTCACATAAAGTGCAACCTCTCGACAAAACCGTCATGGGAACGTTAACGACATTTTATAACGAGGAAATGCGATTTTTTTAAAGAACCAAGCAACGTGCACTTTCTCTTTTTGCTGTCGGTGAACTTTTCGGGTGAGCTTACGTAAGGGTTCAGTCTGCGGAACGAGCCATCAAAGAGTTCGCTACCACAGGACTTTATTCTACCAGGAGAAGCATTTTTAACGATGAAGATTTTCTAGAAATAGCATATCAAGATGGAAAATGTTGCCTCAGTTGCCTATCCACAACCAACGATCATCAACCCAGGAGAAGAGAATGAAAATCCAAATACAAGCGTGGGATTAGTTAATCCGGTAGATATTGCACCGATCCCTACGTCGAAAAAAAAAGTGGGTACTCGAGGCAGAAAACCAGGAAAAGCCAACATCATAACTTCGACCCCAAATAAACAAGAGCTTGAGGAATCTGTTAGAATAATTAAAAAAGCCCATCAACTAAAGAAAGGAAAGACACAGTTACAAGAAAGATATTTTCAGAAAATACCGTTAGCAGTTCAGCTCCGGGATGTAGTCGTGTTAGTAAAACTAACAACAAAAAATTAACTAAACGTCAGAAGAAAGATTCACCTCCATCAAGTTCAGAATCTGCTTCGAGTTTTTCTGTTCACAATTCTTCGGATGATGAAGACGTTTTTCCAGAAAAAGGAAATCTTGATCGCGACGCTTATTGCATTTTTTGTGATATTAAGTTTTCTGAGAATACTCATGGAGAAATGTGGGTTATGTGCTTAATGTGTAGCAACTGGGCACATGAAGAATGCGCAGGATATGAAAAGGAGCCATATATTTGTGACTTTTGCCGTTAATTTGATCTTGATAAAGAGTGTGATGTTGTAGAATAAGTATTTTGTTATATATGGTTTACAAAATAAACTTACCTTTGCCTATTTTGTTTTTTCTTCAAAAAAGAAAGTATTTTTATGGATATTGTTTTGTAATAAAACCTATTTTACACTAAGAGTCCCAATGTTCCACATTAGGAACCCATTTTAATTGTCTGAAAAACATCACCTATTTCAAAAAAAGAATTTTAGTATCTTTAGCTTCTTTTATTTTTTGGTAACATTAACCACCTCATATCCCTAATACCTTAACTTATAAATACGCCAAATATCTAAAAATAATTTTCAAATTTTCTTATTTTTTCTAATTAAAACAAAATGGTATTTCACATCAGGCAACTTTACTCTAATAATTAAAACTACACCTTCCAAAGAAACAAAATGAAGATTAAAAGATTTAAAGAAACTCTAAATTGGATATTTTTCCAGCGCAATACTTCGAAGGAATCCATTTGAAAATTTGAGAATGATAATTATGTACAGGCAAGCAGAATCCTGGGCATATTCGCTTATTATTCTCATTTGTTTTTTAGATATGCATCTGCGCCATTTAGTATCATAACTAGGCAGTAACCTAGTTCTCATACCAGACGATGTTAAACCGTACATAATTGAAAATCGGTAAAAACTCAATTAAGTCAAAAATGGCTTTTTACCAAGTTCTCATTCTTAATTTCTCAAATGGAACGAGATTTTCATGTCTACAACACAAATGAATCCATGGTAGATGATAAAACACGTTACTTCATACATTTTCCAGGCAGAAATTCATGCCGTGATTCTTTGCATACAAATCTTATTGTTTTCAGTCAAAAAGTTCTTGAAACTGCGGGAAATTCCTAAAGTAGCTGGCAAAAGATAATAAGGTTATCTTAGGTTCCTGGACAAGCAACGAAGAAGACAATCGTCACCATTTATAGGATTCGAATCGTCTTGTTGCATTCCTAAATGGCCACGTAAATGGTAAAATGAGCAAATGTTATCCTATTAGAAGAACTTTTATTGTTGGTGAAATACAACCAAAGAAACTCATAGAGGAATGCAAAACTGTTGATCGAACTTCTTAATTCTGATCTAAAATTTCTAAGAGGTCTTCTTACTGGATATATCGTATAATACGTGCCTTCAGCTTGTAAAAATCAATGAAACGTGGCAATATAAAATCAATTGGTGAAAAAAGGTAAATTTACAGAGATGCCGACCTGGAAATTTGTTTACGGAGTTCTTAAATGTATTAAAAGCACGAGTGGCTCTAAAAACTTTCTATAGTGATAAATAGTATGAACTATACCTTAATATTCCACACTTTGTAAGGTTACTCATTAGTTAACTATATCAACACGATGCCATGGGGCCTTAAATTACTGTTCAACAGGATGGGATCAGTAACTACTCTCTGATAAATTGAATTTGATAATAGGAATTAGCATAGTATACCGACAGAGAATGGAATACAACAGTCGTAAGTGACTACAGCAAAACATAATAAAATCATATATCCCTGATTATACGATGTTTTTCATTCCGAAAAGGGAGCTGTTTGATCGTGGGAGACTCATTTTATGATACATAAAACTAACCTAAAAAATGAATTGTATGTTTTTGAAAAAAAGCATTTTAAGCTTTGATAAATGTTTTGGATCATTACCAAAACAATTTCGAAATTTATCAAGGAATGCTTAATAATGCAAGTTATGTTTTCTCAGGCCTCACCAATTTGTCACCCTCCTGTTGTGGTTTTAACAATTTCTGGTATACATTCATTAGATATTTAGACTTGTACCCTTGACCTCTAGCTTTCAAACTTTATGCATAAACAGAATGACAAGAATTTTTTACGATGCAAGATTCTTATCTTTCTGGGTCGCACATAGTAAGTAGAATGATGAATTCAGTTTTGTTATGTTGTTTTTTCTTTTGTTATTCTTTTTGTTGTTAACACAAATCCATTAAACATCAAACTTCTGTTATCTGATCAAAGTGCGTTTAATGTATTATTTCATAATTAATTCGTACTCCTTTACAAGTTGTTTGTAGTTTATTTAGGATATTAAATTAGCAAACGAATTTTCTAAGAATGAAGTTCTTAATTAACAAAACAGAGAAGATACAATTTGAACATTAATTCATGCTTTTCGAATTCCCTTAAGTTGCATAAATTTAAATTTCATGACGTACTGTACTGCAGAGCTGACACGTATAAAATCTGAAACAATGGCTGTCTACAATTTTCAATAATTTAAAATTCAGAAATTAATATATAGAAAGAAGTAAGTTTTGTGTACAGAACTGTCAAGTAGTTTGATTAATGCGCTTTTTAAAGATATTCCGAGTCTCAATTTTCAATTCCACCAGATTTAGTTACGGAACTCGATATTCCCGAAGAACTTAAAATTTAGCTTAACATATGCAGATAAAATGTTCCACTAAAAACAAAAACGGATTAAAACCAAACACAACTCTTATGCTGCTCTGAATGCTAACCGAGTTACCAAATTCAAATTTTCTACCGTCCGCTCTACTTGTTCTTGGGGAAATTTCGCTTTATCTTGTTACGTCAAATTCCATTTCCTTTTGAAATGAGTAAAATATGGAACTCTAACTTGCCGCTTAAGTCGCGGTAGTTTTATAATATAACAAGTGCCGGTTTAAATCTGAATGCCATTAATAGAGTTGTTTATTATTTGTTATTCTCCGAGCTTATTGCGTTCATCTTAAAACTTCGATATCAAAAATACGTCAGTAGTAATTGCATCAAAACAGAAAGTCTGATATTCCGAATTTACTTAAAATAATTTGTTTAATTCTTGTTCATTTTGGCGGACTTTAGCATTTTTAGGAAATTTTGTAGATATTACGTTTAACCCTTGTCTGTAGTATAGACGTAACACTTAATAAAGGTCAAATGGAATGTAGTTTACTCGCCATATTCGGGTATGATTAGCATATTGACCTCCGTTGTTGCCAAGCTGACTGGAAATTAACATTACAAGAGAATTTTAATATATCCATTTATCAATTCATTTTCGTTTTATTTTAATACTTTTTTATTTTGGTAAACAGATAAAATACCCAAAATTTAAATATTTACTTACAGGAAGTAACAAACTAACAAACTGATTAAGTTGTTCTCATAAAGGTAAACATATACACGTTTTGAAATTCTAATTAACTGAATAATCAAAAAAGAAAAAATTGAATTTAAAAAATTGTTGCTCTAAAAATATATTTCTTTTCAAAACAGCTGCTTACTTCTTGAATTATTTGAAAATAGAGAAACCGGAAAAAACAAGTTAATTATTAAGAATTATCTGATGTCTAAACCTCTAGGTCTGAAGTCAACGGTGAGTACGTGCTGTAGCACTATACTTAACTAAAAGTATAAATTCTTAATCTTTAGAATATTGAGCGTATCTGCTCGGTTCGACGTCACAGCAATCTTCACAAAAAACCCACGTAAGAACGGCCTGAACTTGGAAGATCTCAGTGTTGCATGGTACTCGGCAGAGAAAATGCGTGGGTAAAAAAGTTCCTGTACCCAGCGTTTCAGTTGCTGGATCGCGGACTGCCCGTTAATTCCTCCAGTCGGTGCTCTGCGCTAATCTAGGGGGCACTGCCATCCTCCAGTGAAGTACCTAAGCTTGAGTCTCCTCAGGTTTGACAAACGCCATAGCTACCCGAAATTTCCTTCCACAATTCCTCCATCCAAAAAACACTCCATCCATCTCGACACAAGACTCAATAACGTTTATCTCGCCATATTATATTATATTTCCAATTCTGCTAACCTTCAAAGTTATCAATTGTTCAACGACATCGATATCATCATAATTCCCGACCAACGTCGAACATCTTCAGCACCACCATGTTCCATCTTCATGAACCTCCAGAGCCACTACGTCACCAACAAACTAACATAAGCATCAATCGTCATTTCCAACTTCAAGGCCACGCCACCAATCGCATCTCTTGCCTTCACACCAGCATCAACATCTAGTCTACAACTACAACGTAAGCAGACACCTCATTGAATTATATGCAAAATGTGTCTGTACTTTTTGATATATCCCTTGAAAACCTGTAATATTATTTTAAACTCGTATGTCAATTTAATAATTTCGCGAACATATTTGGTTATTTGTTCGTTAATCAAATCTTTAGTTGGAGTATTTGCTAGCTTATCTAGCATACTGTTTATTAAAAACACATGTGTGGTTTCCTCGTAAAAATTGTTTATTATATTTCAGTCGTATATTTCTTGGAATTATGGTAGTTAAAACCTTTGTTTGCAGCGAAGCTCGTTTTACGGTGGAATAATCCACATCTAATTCTTATTTTATATGGGAGTGCGCCGTGCTTACATCTAGTTCCTGTGTAACTCTTTCACGGGACATATTTTGTTAATAAGGGAAAGAAATTTGTGCATAGGGGTGGTTGTTCTATTTCTTTGTTCAGTTCACGTCAAGTACGGTTGCGCCTATTCAGGCGTGGCTTGAATATTAAGTTGGTTCGGCGCAAAACTAAAGAACGCACGGGCAAAGGGTTTTGGTCCGAGCCAGAGAAAAGGTTCACCTTGTGTGCTCCTCCCTTAGGGGTTATCGTTAAAGAATCACCGTACCGCAAATTCATTGTTGTTGTCTTGAATAGCTTATGAAGAACTCTTTGGAAGTAGTCCTTGAGTTATTACGATTACCTTTATCGGATGTTTAAAAATCTTGGGAGTGTTTGAAAATAAAAATTTCCTCAGTTATCGTTTCGCGGGTTAAATTTTATTAACCAAAAATTTTGTCTAACAAAGTGTTAGAATCGTGAAGGTTGCGACACTACTGGTTCTAGTTTCAAGAACTTATTAGACACTAGTGATATGTGAGAATAACGAACCCTTAAATTAAGGAAAATTCGTCGTTTAGTAATTATTCTGTCTTAAAGATTTAATTGATAGTGATGAACACTTGACGGTTTCGTAAACTTGGGTGTGAAAGTGTACACCCATGCCTTGATGCTTAAACAACGTTTTGTGAGCAAATAGAACACTCTCCTTGTGCGTTGCTTAATTAATGAAAGCTTGTGAGGGTCATTGACCATCCCTCTAGCCGTTCAAATCAAGTAAACGGAGGAAAGAATTCTGTTATATTGAGTCCAAACCTGGTGAAGTCTTCTGTTCAGATCCTGTAACAACCGTTTGTGTTATTGTAAGGTATCTTTAGTTTAATAATCTTACTGGTTACTTCTCTTTTTTGTGAAATCAAAATTAGCTATATAAATAGTCTCAGAATGTGGATTTTACAGCAGTGGGTACCCAAGGTTAGAGCGAATTTAAAGGTATAAAACATTTTAATAAACTACAGTTTTCATGGTTACTCATTGATAGCTTTCGGCTTCTTTTGTCTTTTGTTGACAGATATAAATCGGATAGCAAAATCTGTAATTTTGCTTTAAGAATTTTTACACAAGGTCCTTTGTTTGCTGTTGCCATAGGTTGTGTGGTTGAAAATTTATTTCTGACCTCGCGAACGAATGAGAACAAATATAGTTTAGCATTTCATTAGGGTACTGTATATTAATTTCTTTTTAGGCAAAGTATGTGTTTTTATACAATATTGTACATGCAAACCAGATGCTTGGATCAGTGCATGGCGTGTTGATTAAGCCATTTTGTTTCGTTTTTGAGTAAATATTTAGATTATATAATACGGCTTGGAGTGATTACTGACCCCGATCATTCTGTGAAAGTTTGCAGTGCAAGCTAGTTGAGACGTTGTTTAAGTAAAAGCACTAGGCCTTGGTTAGTATAATCCTTCTTGGTAAGTTTGAAGAGAGAATGAGTACAGAGTGGTCACTGTTATCAAAGCGTTTTATATATGTATAGAGTGTTTTCTGGTGCGAAGCCACACCAGCGAATGTGATGACCTTGACTTGGCTTCTGGCGCTCATATCGATTTTGACATTCTTAAGTAATAAGTGAGGTTCTTTATCTTTATCCTTTTAGTCTGCACGGGCATAGGGCCATTTTTTTTCGGGTCTGTTCGTGACAAACCTTGTAATTACTATTTTTACCTATTGTTGTATCAAATATCCCTAGAACAATGAAATTGTAATTTTAACGTTTTGGGGGAATATATCGAAAGATAAAGAGGCGCTTTCTGCATATAATACAAGCTTTAGATGATGATAGGAAGGAATAGAAAGTTAACGTACTTCATTCCTCCATTGGTAGGGAGCTCCTTTAGAAACTCACACGCTTTGCTTAAATCAAGAAGACATTTTAGGAAAGATGAAAATAAGCATAAACAATAGGTAATTCGCGCAAATTACCCTTCAGGTATTTAATTACTTTTATAAAGGAAACTATGGCAGACTTTAGGGAGAATGGTCTGTTCAAGAATCCGAACTTCGAGGCTCTCGAATACAAGCGTAGAGGGCAAACTTAAGTCAGATGAAACGGTCCTGTGTGTCTAAGAGGGAGCAAGTGGCAATCTGATGCATATAGAGCTGCTGCACATTACTATAACAGTTAATCCGGATGCATATAGCTTTTATAGATTTCCTTTGTAGGTCTTTCAGTCTTAGTATATAGCGAGGGGCAACAGTAAACAGGGCAAAAGATGTGATAATAGAAGGTAAACAAGGCTGGTAAGAGAATCGAGATTGACAGCTAGTATGGTATACGTTTGGAAAAGATTCCCAAAACACTCATATGCGGTGTTGGCATTGAAGTAGAAAATTGTGGTGGAATTAGTTGAGGACCTTGGAATGGTCGCCACTAGCTTTAAATTGCATTTAGAATTATTTAAAATTATAAAGTAAAAGCTAGTCTGGAAATCTTCACAAAATGTTGATATTGCAGGACTTCTGAAAACTCGACTCGAAAACACTGCATCCCATGAAAAAGACATAAAAGCACCTTTAGTTCTTAAATTATCAATAGTCTTAAAAAATTTAGTAACTCTTTCAAACAGGCGTGTTTGTGCTACCTTACGAGATATTAAGGAAACTTTGACGTCCCATATCTTAAAAACGTGTATTCTTGGCAAGAATCTCATCGAAACTTTCTGCTTTACTTCTAGTTCTAAAACACGCTCGTAACTATTTGCGGGACACCAGGTATAACATTTTACAAAATAATAGCTATGTAGAAATGCATGGAAGTATTGTTCTACGCGTTTCATCTGAGAGTAAGGTTTAATTACTAATTAAATTAATAATAATTAGTCCGCATGTTTCAGTACGCTGCATGCGTATAAATAATTTAATTTTAAATAAATGAACAAATATCTTCATTATTTAAGTCTAAATACTTACAATTTTGTCTTAAACATCCAGTAGCTAATAAGTGCTGTTCTGTTAAGCTGTTCAGTTAATCTTATTAAATAACACAGGCAATCGAGATATTTGCTTGTTTCTCATAATTTTTAAATTTATCTTCTCTTTAGACATTCATCAAAGCGTGGTTTAAGTTTCACTGCCTATTTACATAAACGCCCTATGCAGAGCTAAGGGATCAATTCTTAATTTCAAAATTACTTTTAAGCATTTTGTATAATTGAGCACTTAAAACTTTACTTGCTAAACTTGGTAAATAAAGCCAATGCGTGAAGATAACTACAGTTTCGAAATTTTTATGTTTATTCTAGAAAGTTAAAGTAGCGCCGGTTAAATTTTAATTTATCGTTCTATCCTAATTTTACAGTTAAATAAATAAAGAGTTTGGAGACAAACTTCTCTATGTAGCTATGGAAGTGCAGATTCGATATGTTTAGAACAATGATCTTTACGTGTTATGTTCTGTTTCGGCAAACAAAAACATTGACTGTAGCAAAATGGTTATATAAATGCATGTACAGGATGTTCCAACGACCTGCGGACGAAGACTACATCATTTTGTGGAGGTACCAAAAATCATCATCGCCTTAGAAATAATTGTAAAAAAACGATTAAGTCACTTGCCAGAACTATATAAAAAGTGTTCTATAAATCCGATGTGTAATTATTTTGGCTTTCTTCAGTTGTGTACTGCCACTTTCCAAGTTTCCCGACTAATTTTGATAATAGAAGTTTTAAGCATTTTACTTGTGCAGAAGTAAACTATAATTTCTGGTTGCAGTTTCAGGTACGTAATTTTATTATACAGAGAAGAAAGAAAAGAAGAAGAAAAGAAAGTATAGAACCAGCTTTCGTTTTATACCGCATACCACACTTTGAATTTGCAAGTTTTGTGCTATAGACGGTAAATATTCAAACAAGTTTCACATTTAATTTTGATTTTTATGTTTTTTAAGAATGTATTGGATTTGCTGAAAGCAACAACACATAGAAAGCAAGTTTTTTTACAAAAAGGAGAATTGGACTTCTAACCTGACCTCAAGATGCAACACTTATATCATTATGTTTTGGACAGCATCATACGTACTCTTGGTTTTTTATTTCAAATTAGAAATCTAACCTTAAGCGTTGTCAACTCACGTTTAGTTTGTTAGTTATGTGATTCATGGTTAGTTTCAGTCCAGAGAAGAAAGAGAAAGAGGTAAATTACACAGCTTTTATTATTTTCGCCAACTTATTTTAGAAAATTTAAGAAATATTGTGTCAAAGTTTCTCTCGGCTGTCTTGGTTGAGTTTAAACTGTACAATACATTACGAAGTTTGTGATTTTTAAAAGTCTGCTGCGACAAGATTAACAGTTTTAATGTTGGGCTTAGATGTTTCTGATTTCACATTATCTAAATTCTCAGAATTTCTAATGATTTTCAAAAGATTCAAACATTGCTTTTGAATACTTTCTCTACGACCACCGTGTCAAAGCAATGTGATAATTGTTTATCGATAACCTTGTCGATCTAATCATAAAGTAGTTATGGCATGGCGCACTTCTCTCTGGTTGAGTCAGAATCTGAACGCAAATTTCTAATAAACATCTTTGAGTGGTAGAATTGTATAGACAAAACTATCAGAATGAACAAAGCATTCTTCAATCTTTGATCTTTACTATTTTTGCTTGTTCTGCTTGTGGCCTAATCTAGACAATAATTTATCTTTTAACTCTTGAACATTTCAACTTGACTAACAATCTCAATTGATCTTTAACTTTGTTTTTCTCTTCTTTGCGTTTTCGGACTTCTCAAGGCCACTTATTCTTGGATTTCCATGGTTTCTATTTTTCTATCTTTAAAACAACAAATCATCTTATCAGAGAAAGTGTTGATGTTGTCCACAGAAGTAATAGAATGTCACGATTCTTAAATAAATTTCACAACATCAAATTGTACATGTTTACATAATAATCGATTATCTTCTACCTCAAGTTGTAGTTATTTTAGGTGGTGATTTCTCTCGTGCAAGTCTTTTTGTATTCCTGTTTCAATATCTTCGCAACTTCATTGCTCCGTGCTTTGGCCGACCTTCCACGTTTTTTTTATTGGTTTCTGCTTGCCATATATGTTTCGCCTTTTTATCATTGTCTAAACTACCTTAATTGGTTCTGTACAATTTTTTCTAACACTAGTTATTGGCTTCTTTCCTATTTGTCACAGACTGAATGTTGGTTAAGTGGTCCCTTTGCTGATTTGAATCCGCTCTAATTGTCATCAAAGTTAGGTTCTAATGTTTCTATGACTCTTTTCTCTAACATTAGTTCGTACACCTTACTAGTTATGTTAAACAGAAATATTGGCTTGTAGTTTGCGCATTTTTCGCCTTCACCTTGCTTATACATCTATTGGAAGGATTGCTAGAAGGGACCAATCTTTTGGTACTCTACTCTAGTGTAGTTTTAAAACATCTAAGCCATTTTTCGATCACTTGTTTGCCTGTTGTCAATAAGTAGCCGTCATTCTCTTCTATGTTGTTCACTTTTTGAGAGTTTTGTACAATAGTTTTATATTTGTTTTTTTCTCCATTTTATTCCTGAATTCTCCCCATTCCTTCTTTTTCGCTTCTCTCGCCATATCCTTTATTGATTTCTTTTGTTTTTTTCTTATCTGTTAAACTGTAATAGTTTATAAGAAATATAACACAGGGGGCTAATGCAACACGAAAAAAATTTGGATTAACTGTGGTTTAGATTAAGATAATTAAGGTTAGGTTGAGTTAATTAGCTTAACTTAGATTAAGTTAGTTGAATCCTATTAAGATAAGTTTATAAATTTCAGTTAGGTTAGATCAGATTAGGTTAACTTAGGTTAGCTTAAATTGAACTAAGTTAACCTACTTTGGATAAATATTGTTAAAACTCAATATAACAATTTAACACATCTCTAGCTTAAATTAAGAAGTTAGGAGTTAGCAATTAAATTAATGTGGTGTTATTATTTATTATTATTTTGACTTGATTCTTAAATAAATATATCAAGTCCATACACTTTAAAAATTTGTTTTCATAGAAAATATTAGAAATTTCATATATTATGTGTATTTCATACATGTGGTTATTAATTTTTACAATTTATGCAAAGTCCGTGGTATAGAAACCACAACAATGTGTAATGCCTACACCGACATAGTACCCTTTTTGTAGTAATGGGTTCTATACAATTTACCAAAAAGTACGCATCTATTTCACAACTTCTATTTGTGCTTCCTTCCAACCTACTGTCCATGAAAGTCCTTTCTGTCCATTCAACATATTGTACGGCTGTACACCTAAATTACCTAAATTTATAGTTGCAACTATTTATTTTCAATGTTTCATCGTAAATCTCATTTAAGCTTTTATGCCATTTATTAAGATATCACGGTTGTGGTAACACATGTCAGAATAAAGGCCTACGTAATCGTATGCTTTTTGTTAATTCAAAGTGTAAAGTTAGAATACGTTTCAGAATTTAAAACCAGAGGTTATATTTTCCCACACCATTGTAAAAGAGTGTCACAACTTGTATATCTGAAATATCGGAATTATCTCACAATTGGGATGCTTTTAACTATCTGTCAATATGTTTTGGTCTTTCATTTTATTCAATCAATTACCTGTAAATGCCACTACCTTTCGTTTTAGATAACTGTGTTGAAGGCATTCATTTTTCAGTAACTGCAACACGTTTACGTTTCTATATTGCATATGTACTAGTTGTGCTACCTATAGGTTATGGTCTGCTATTTTTATTTTTTATTTATATTTTATTGTAGCACACTAAATAAAAAACTTAGAAATTTTAAAAATAAAATATCATCACTAACATTTGATTAAAATTAATCTTTCCTTATTGTTATCAAACTCAAACTTAATTTCTACGTATAAACCACAATTTACGTAATACAGTTCTCGTTAAAAGATGTGACAAATTTGCAAATCTATCATGCGACGTTAGTGGATCCTTTGGTTCGTAATTCTGCTTTCATTAATTAAACAAATTAACTACATTTTCAGACCTGACGTCAAAAATCTAATTTTAACTTACTCTAAATGGAAATAGGTTTCAGTGAATCATTGTTAAATGCGTCACCCTATCAGGGAAAATGGTTTCGATATACACTTGAGGAGAAACTAGGGTAGAGAATATAAAAATGATATAAAATATCCCGTGTCTGTACATGAAGCTATAAAATATTATTTTTACGAAAACGTATAAAACAAAACAAGGATAACGAGAAAATAAGCAATAAAAAATATTATTTTCGTAGATAAACTTTAAAGTTAAAAATCTAAAACAATTTTATTGAACAATTCCTAGAGATAAACACAATTTATCTATCGTAAAGTAATAGTAAAAAGAAGTGAAAGAATGCCTTGATTGATCGACAATGATGTCGAAAATCTCGAAAACATGAGTTGCATTTTCATTGACATGTAGGTATCATATGAGCGCTACATAAAATGGATAAAGATAACGAAGATCTACTGTTTCTTTTTCTTTTCTATACAAAGCCCCAACACTAACTGATGGTGTGGTATTCGAAGTGCTTGGTGATTTAGAACACTAGAAAATAGCCTATTGACATGGTATTACCAACAAGCTCATAAGAAATCGATTTTATATGGCCAAACAGTCAGAAAAGATCTACGAGATGTTTCAAGTGCAGTCAGTAATACGTAGATATTTTAAATAGATTATATAGGGTGTTCCAATAATCTGTGGACAAAAGACAGCGTCGTTATTTGCAAAACATACTAAACAATATCATCGAAGAAGTTGTACAGAATGGTTATCTCTACGTTTCAATATTATTTCGAACTATGCAGGAGATCTCGTAAAAGCGTCACCCATAAACACATACACTTCACTTTATAGGTTGGTGTTTGTTTACTTCTGATCCATTGCTGATTACAACGACATAACACTGTGGGGGAGTCTAAACCTAACCATTTCGGCATTTTTCAATTGTGTCTATGAACTCCATAGTACTATATTGTTGTAATCTGCCAAACGTCAATACTTTGGATAGTTGGAAATAATTTTAGGAATAATTATCCTGTACAATTTTCTTTGGTAATGCTTTGATATTTATGCAAATAATCTTTGTTGGAACATACCGTATAAAGATCTACATGCCAAAAGTCTAATTAAATTACTGTAGAGTCTCTGACACAAATTTGTGTTATATATTGCAGTGATCATCTAAATTTATCTAACCATTGGATTCTTTAAAAGATGATGATGAAGAATACTGAATTAATTGTTTTTAGAAACAAATCTACTGACATGGCTAACGCCTCCGTGGTGCTTGGGAGCGTAACGATTCAGGAAGCGCATAGCCTCAACCCAAGTCGACCTCGGGATTTAGTGTGCCCTAAGGCAATTTCAGATTTTTGCGTCCTTTTACCTTTCACCAAGCAGTATTAAAGATTTTCCGACCTGAAAGTAAAAGTAAAAGAAATTAAAAGCCTGTACATGCCCAAAAACCTTACGTCGGTAAATATATCTTACAGATACTACGTGATTTCCTTAGAGAGTCGAAAATATACAAATTTCTAGTTTTTGCCGAAATTACCAATAAACTTGAATTTTCTTCAAGCATTTAGTGATATTATCTAAACTTTTACTGTAATTTTATTTGTGCTGTCTGAAATAAAAATATCGAGATGAAGACCAATATACAGTTTAGAGAAAGCCTATCTAATTTCAAAATTATTGAAAAAAAAAATCGATGATTTCCCTTTCCTCCTCTAAAGAGTTGTATAACAAACAGAGAAAAAAATTACTTTTAGCAATCGAAAAGAACTGTTGTGGTAAAATTGAATAATACAAAATGCAAAATGTTGGGCGGGACCATGCCGGCGCCCTCTGACTTAAGACAACAAGAAATATCTAGCTTCAGCCTGCAAAATCAGTAAATGATTTCTTCCTAATGTATTGTTTCTATAAAAGTAATAAGCCAGGACCATTATCTTCATTGTTGATTCTTGCTTCTTAAAGGAAAGCAGAGGTACCCGTAAAAATCGAAACTTCAGTCCTGTGGTGAATCCTAAACGGTCCTCTAGTTGTGATGGCATTGCTGGAATCGGTGAAATCAACGCCCTGTCAGCGAATGTTAGAGGATGAAGACAAGCAAGCACGACAAAAAGAAAAAAAGAAAAGCCAGAGACTTTATGGATGGCAACACGATTGTTATGGAAGCATCTAGGACAAAAATGATGTTGCCATGCGAATTCCAGACGTGGGATTGCGGTTGTTGGAAATACATGTTGCTTTTCGGCATGTTTGAATTGATGGCAGAATCTACTGATAACTTAGTTTTGGTTAGTTAGCGACAAGCTAGAGAAGCTCTAGTTTTTATTGCAATCTATGGGAAGACAAACTGCGTTTGAGTTTTGCATCAATTTTGGGCAAGGCAAGAAATGAAAACACTTTGCAGAATCACACATATGCTACGATCGCAGGGGAGCGCAACGGTATCGATTGCAAATCACTAACACTCCATGCCTAGGAAAAGAGAGTGTTATTGCGGAAAACAAAACCAATTAGGCCTGAACATACTATTATGGAAAAGAATTCTTGTCTACCAGAGTAGGAATAATGAACGACTTTATATACCACAAAAAGAGAATCAGCACGTTCACGCGTCTTAAATCCGATACAGTGTATTACTTGAACCAAATCTGAATGTGAATTTATTATGTGAAGCTAGTACTAAGCAAAAGCATAATTGCATTACGTTATTGCTGCTTGTCCCGTATCTGTACATCTTCAAAATCCTCTGATAACTCTAACTGGCCTAAACAACTAATTTTTCAAAATCTTACAATTCTTAGCTCCTAAATGACTGTTACACCAACATAATTAAATTTACCTGGCACGTCTTAAATTATAATCTTTGAACAAAATCAAACGTACTGCCGTGTTTCTGCTAAGATTCTAATTATTAAACACTGCTGTGTACGCTTACACAAACTAAACATTTACGAATCTAAATAATTCTTCCTAAAAAATAAAAAGGCGTATTTTTTTATAAATGACTTCCATCTTATTTTCCTTAAGTAGGTTAAATAAATAAAGCTCTGGGCTAAAAACTTATTTTTTCCAGAGACAGTTTGGGAGGATTACTGAGACTTTTTACTTTAGTCATATGACAGGAATTTTTTCTCCTCCTTATGTTAGTTTAGAAATCCGCTACACGATATAAAAATATTTTAAACATTTCTTAGTAATATTTAGAAATAACTAGATTAGCCTTTAATTTACCTACCTGCTTGAATCCTCTGTACATTAGCTGAATTTCTTTCCTAGTAAACTTAGTCTTCGAGGCTAATTTTTGAATTTCCTCGGGTCTGTATCTTGCTATATGGAAATTGAATTCATCTTCATCCTCTGAAACAAGCGAAAGGAATTTGTATTTATTTGAACGACAACCATTCTGATACTCAAGATCTTACTGTCGTTTTAGAAAGCTTCAAGAAAAACCGCTCCGTTATTTATGATCAAAGTTATTTTGTTTTTGTAGAAGGCAAAAGCTACTTTGGCACGCAATGCTTTGTTCGAGCATCAAAAGTTACTTTATGTTCTTATGAATTTTTATATTTGCAAAACACATCGTTCTATTTTGTATTTTGTATAGTATAGTAGTTACTAGTTTGTTTGTATTATTGTTTTGGTTTCAAAAACATTTGCAGCAAGCTGTGATTAAATAAAATAAATATACGTAGGTGTTAATCCCATAATACAATAAATCCAGTGAATTCCATTTTATTTTCAATATTTTTCACGAATTCTCCTGCGAAACATTTTAAATGTTTGCACCCGCTTTTTGTGAACTTATTTGAAAATAAAAAAATTAAAGTAATAATTGCTGCTACTGGTTTTAACGCTCGAATAAATAAAAATGTGCTTTGAAGTCTTCGCTTGTGTATAATTTCTTTTTAGGGGCGAAACAGTAAAATTCGAAAATTTAGGAAAGCATTAAGCGTAATAAATAGGCAAAGGTATCTTTGTAAAAAATATGAAGGTAACAAAACAATCGAAAATTATAAATTATTTCGTTATTATAATTAAAATGCTTCGTTAAACACGTGTAGTTTGGAAAGAGAAAAACTGGAGCAATTAGGGTAAATTGCTGGCAGCTTTCAGCTAGATAGAATTTTTCGAGTCCGAAAACCTTGTTTACATCTTTGACATTTCTTGTTTACGCCTGGTTTCTTTATTACTTCTCATATTTTTACAAGACTACGGATAGTAGATAAAGATTCTTTATTAGGAAAGATTTCGTCTTAATTTTCTCGTTCATTATTACTAAAATAAATGTAATTACAGTAATTTCAACTCAATCTTTAACGAAGAGAAAAATAAAACTAAACTGTAATTTATTCTATGAAACTCTCGATAAAATTAATGAATTATAAAATGAAGTTATTTTTTACAATGAAACAGTTGAGAAATTTCGTTTGGAAAAAACGAAATTTTTGTTCAGTTGGAATTTCTCACAGTAGCAAACATCATTCTACATTAACAGAAAATCAATAACAATAAATGTTCTAGTCAGTTTTATATACAACGGACTTTAAGCTGAATAATCTTTCAGAGTTTATTCTAACGAAGGGGTTCCCAAACGCTGGCTGATTGTGTATTTACCTTCTATATATTTGCCTAACTTTAATGGCGAGCAACATATTTCCCAAATAAATAAATAACTGTAAATGTAAGTTTCTAAGGTCAAATTGTACAACTGAGAAATGTTCGTATAAGAGGGTGTAATTATCCCACAAAACTAATTAGTGAATTTTTAGAATGAGAGATAATTTCATTGCACACTGTATATAAAATCTTGCACGTAACTATCTACAACATCAAATTCAAAATCTTAACAATTTCGATGAAAACTCTTCAAGCGTTAATATCAGGAACTAATTTTGTTTTGTTAGGCCTAAAAGAGAACAGTTATTTTGCGTTTTTACTCTCATGGTCAATGGCAAAAAGATTTAGTTGCAGTTTAGTTTATACTTTTAACAGCTATGACAATAGAAAACCAAACTAAGATCAGAAACATAAACCCACTGCCAATACAATTGGTATTTGACTTTCAAAACAACATGCTGGTATCGTCAGGAACTGACCCATAGACGTAGAGTTATATTCAGATTCAGAGGGTAGCTTATTTAACTCCTTGACCTCCATGTTGCCACAAATGCTTATTGCAGTTGTATAAACCAGGTTTTCCATATGTACCAACGAACGTTATAATTATTCGATGATGCAAAATAATATCCTAGACAACGTTTAAACCCTGATTCATAACAATTTATATTGGAGGACAAATTAATAAAAAAGAGTAAGGTGAAGAGAGATCCGATGCCCTTAGGAGCCAATTCATTGATTGGTAAGTTTCAATTTATTTGCTTGGAACGCTGTGAACTGAAAAGCTCCTTGAATAATACAAAGACGTGGAGTAGTTACATTAGTACAGACATCAAACCATACAAAAAGTTTCCTAACAATCTTTTTTCCATTCTTTCAAATAACAGAAATATAGCCATTTGATCAAATTTTAAAAACAAATTAGTTTTGCCTATAATTCAAAAACAGAAGAAGACATAAATTTAGCAGAAAAGAAGTAGATGAATGTGTATTCAATATTTTTCTAGCTCTTTTAGTTTCTGAGATATTCCGTATTTACTTCGAATTTGGCCTATTAATCTTGGGTTAGTTTCAGGAAACATCGAAAACTCGTGGAAACCCTACAGCATAGTACAGTAAGATATCTAATAATAAAATTCATTAACTAATTTGCAATACGCCTTGGTATGGATCCAAGAAATCATTTGGGATATGTAAACCGGAAACTCCAAAGGATCTGAAAAAGTGGTTGATGTCGTGTCTGAAAAATGGATGTTTTGTTACACCAAACAACACTTGGCAATTCATGTTGTTAAACAGATCATGCAGGAATCAAACGAAATAAAATGCGAAGTTCTTCCACACCCACCACGTTTACCGAATTTACCACTAAAAAAGTAGAATGTGGTCTGCTTGAAGATTTTGTCCTTTTCTGGATTCCATATTTCTTTAAAAGTGGTACTAATTAATATTTTTTTCTTTTAATAATTTCGCAATAGTTCATTCCATATGGGCAAATGCTAATTCATCAATATCTGTCCAAAATGCTGGAACTTGTCTTATAGTATTGAAGGTACTGTTTATTTCTATCACTTAAGACCTTAGATACCAATTTCGACCAACACAGATAATAAAAAATAGACTAATACATGTAAAAGGTTCAGGAGATTGAAGTACTCAAATACCACATGAGAAACCTTATCATAGACTTTCCAAAAAAAGAATTTTTGAGATAAATTTCTCTGGTTGTTCTCGTTGTCTTAACTGTTTTAAGTTTTGCGTTTATTTAAAGTAAAAATTTTTTTTATCGATGTATACATGTTTGGTATGGATCCGGCAGACTAAACGCGTCTTGGAATTGGGGAAAAACACGCATTGGTATGTATAATTATCAAAACAAACTACGTTTGTTTGGATGGAAGTATTATTGCAACGACCGTGCCAATATTGCTATGTAATTGCTTGTAATAGCACCATTGATGTTTCTCATCAACAGAAAGGGCAAATGTAAAAATTGTTTACATCATCGGAGCACACCTTTAGCATTCTCATTTTAAATCGGAGATCAATTAAATCTTCTTGGTAAAGATAAATTTGTTTTTTGTTGGTGCTGTAGATTTATTACATTACAGACACATTTGGTTCTAGACTTCTCACATTATTTGAGTTATACATCTTCTAAATAGTAGCCTTCCATATTTTGACAATTTCCATAGTTTTGCGTTTTAAAAAAGTTAAATAAATACAGTGTGGGACAATTATGATTTATGGATTACTAACAATGAATAAAAAATATAAAAAATTACACAAAATAAACTAAATTTTTATTTGTCGTGTGGATCTCTGACATTTACCGAATAAATTCTCCAACAATTAAAATAATGTACACCTACGCAATAAGTACACAAATAAATTGGAATATGTTGGTAATTGTTAGTCGTATACACATGACAAGAAGAAAATATAAATAGACAAAACATACAATAATCCCTTTTTCACTTTATCATACGTTAGAGTGTCAAAATTCCTTTAAATAAAATGTTTTTCTAAATTTTTTGTTCGTTTCTCTTTGGGTTTAGCGCAGGGCAAAAAAGACATATAGGAATTGTGGCGTCTCAATTTTGTCGGGCGTAATCTGCATAAGTATTTATTTGATTGTAGTTGCGACAGAGATAACTTAAATGATCAATAAAAACAGATCTAGATATTGTAATTGGTCAGCATAAAAACACAACCCTTTATGTATTGCTTTGAATGTATTTTTTATGGAATAAAGCGAAATAACGAAAGTAAAACCTCGAGGATATCTCATTTCTTGGAAATTTACTTAAAAAACTTTTTTAATTCATTTTATGATTCGTAAAAAATTAAGAACGCAAACATCATAATAAATTAAATCACTGAGAGCAAAATTAATAACGTCTGTGTTTAATGCATATTAAGAATGATAAATGGCATGAAATCAAATTTACTTTACGCCAGCGTAAATAAAAATGGTCCAAATCTAGTATCAATAATGTTCTGGTTAAAAATTTCAAAACTTTTACTAGTCGAGACACTCAATGTAACGTAAGTAAAACCAATTTATAGGATTCATAGTTAACCTAATCGTAAAAAGAGCATTAAACGTAGTCAAAATCTAAATTTATGTCTATGAACGAATTTAATGTTAAAAAATAGACAGACTGTTATGTTTAAAATTAATTTTCATTCTCATTTCGCTGATGACTGAATGTTAACGCCAACACGTCCCTTGAGAGGAGAACTTATTCTGTGTCCAAAACTCTCAATTTTCCTGAATTAGTGTGCTATGTATGTAAGCGACCCTAAATGCACATTAAAAAAAAAACTGAAAATTCTGGACATAAATAGTTTTGCTCTCGAGGGATGAAAATATGGTGAAATGTAAGTGCAATTAATTAACAGATATAAATCAGAAGGAGATGAATCAAGTTTTAAACTCATCGGGTTGTGTTATACAGGGTGTAACACGAAAGCTCTGCAGTAGTTAAAACCGTTACCAAAGCTGATCTTAGCGCTTAGACTACTATATACTCCTATACTCGTATCACAAAGAAATTAAAGATTTTTAATTATGAGATGTTTTGTACAGTGACGACACTTTTGAAACTTTGGTCATTGAAACGAATCTCTTTAGAAATCAACATACCTTTATCTTACAAAGTTCTCAACTTTACACTTTCTTCCTTTCAAGCGCCCAGGTGCCAAATTCCGTTTGATTCATACAAGGTGCTTTTTTCCAACGGCAATCTGTTTAACTACCTAACGTGTCCAAAAGCGCACGGTATCTAATTTAGCAAAAGAAGTTGCTTTTGCACGCTTTTCAAAGAATGTACCGTTTTAGAATAAACTTTGCGCTTTTCTGAAATACAGCAGTGTTGATACGCAAAGTTAGGATCATCTATACGTCTTTCTAAAACGTAAAACTTTCTCTGTAGGCAAAACACATATGTTTTTAAAATATCACATGACAGCTTCCTAAATGTAACTAATTCCATTCCATCGTCATAGCTTCAGCTTCTACACGTCTTTTTGGCAATCATGTTAACTTCTTATTTCGATTCTTTTAATATTTACGTGCGCCCCATTGCAAAATAACTAACAACAAATTTTATTATGTCGTCTTGACCAACACAGTCAATAAAAACTTTTTTCACACTTAGGTTAGTTTCTAATAAATTGCAAATTTAATCAGCTAGTTCAAATTAGAATGAGGTCATGTTGGTCAAAATTGCTTTTAGTGTAAAATTATGAAAACTCTAAATGATCAGAATAACTTAGAATGAAAATATTTATCAGGAGCTGAAATTCTCAGTCTCACTAGGGGAGCGTCAAAATCTTCAATCTTTTAAGCCCCACGTTGGGTGCCTATTTATATGTATAGCTTGACACTGTTTCATCAATTAAAACATCAACTGAGTGACACGAAGTGTCTTAATGTCTAAGACGAATGCCAAAACCGTTGCCGGAGCTTTAACATCCTTCAACATCACGAACCGCCGCGCCGAAAAGAACAACACCAACAATTCCGCCGTTCACTATGGACCAGTTTTTATCTCTTCAAAATAACTTGATTTTCACACTTTGCATATCTAATTACAAGTAGAGCTGTGTTTACTAACAGTATTGTAATACGTATACAAACATTTCAAAAATGGAACCAGCATACTTTAACACCCATTTGAATGGTTTGACTTATAGTATCAATTGTATTCTTTATCTACGGATAAGAAGTATTTCATATGACTTTACTTTTAGTTACATTGAAGAGAAAGTACAGTTTGTGTTTCTCAGAAACAATGCCTTTTTTAAATTGAAATTTGTAAAAATCGGTAAGGTCTAAATAACGATTTCACTAAGTTTTTTTTACTAATTAAGCTATCTGAGAATGTTACTCATATAATCCTTGTACATGTCTTAAATATCAAAAATGTAGAAATATTACTCACACATTTCACACAACGTATGTTAATTTAATTTGTATCAAAATAAGACGTTCTTGCATTTTGGGCCGAAAGCCCTCGATAACTCAAAATCTGAAAGCTTTTCATTAACCACCAACTAGGAACGAAGAACGAGCTTGTAAAAAATACTAGATTTTTAAAATTGCAATTGCTTTATCTCGAGAACCAGTTGAACGATTTTCACCATTTTTGGTTTCGATAACCACCGCTACCAGCTGTGACGCCTCCTGTTGATGAAAACGGCAAAAGTGCGTAATATTGAGGGGCCGGTAATAGGAGTGTTGTCTTTAGGGACTACCGGCCTATCTACGCTTAATCGAATTTGAACCATAGGTGTCTGTCAGTAAGGACCGAGCTTGGATTTTCGAAAGAGATGGAAATGGGACTAAAAGGTTTTCTTCTACTTCGGAATATATCAACCGAACCGGTGGAACAAGTTTTTTATCTTTCCTGACTTTGCAGCTGAGGTCGTGGAGAAATGAACAGAATCCGACTTTAGAGATTCTTTTATCGGTAAAGGAAAGAGATATGCAAGTGCGGGTGCAGTTCGATCTCTTTTTGGTCTGTGTTTAGGAAGAGATGGTTTTTTCCGGCAGGTATCGATTTTTTGTCATGAATGGTGCTTGATATCTCAACATATGATTAAAATGTTAAAAGGTTTTTGTACTATTTTATCTTGGATTTTGCCAATTCTGCAAAAATGATTCGGAAAATCTAAAACGACGCGCGTCTTGTAGAAAAGTTGCGTATTGCTCAAAAGAATACCAAAAAATCGATTGGGATAATCACAAACAAATATGTAAAGCAAATAGCTGCAAGTAAACGAATTAAATTGAAAACTGTTCTTTTGAAGACTGGAAAGGTTAGCGAGTTTCCCTTCAGAAAACTTGGACGTCTGTTTTAAAGAGGGAATTAAAATCGTATGAGTGCCAAACGTGGACGTTTCCACGTGCTTGCAATGTTTATTATGACACAAAAAACTTGGCGGACTGCGCTAAATGTAAAAATGTTATGTGCCGTTCTTATGAACACCAAGAACAACTGTAAAAAATTAAAACTTTGTATGGATGTTGATAAATATTTAGTCAATAATAAATGTTGTCCGCGAATAGAAAGAAACGAAAATATTCACTGAAAGATTTCTGAGGATATAGATTTAATAGAAAATGGCAAAAAAGTAGTAACAACATAAATTCTGGAACGAGTTTTAAAAGCCGACTCTGTGACGTCAGGTGCAATAATACTTTATGCATTAAAAATTACCAGCAATCTTGACAAAACGCACTAATTTTGCACGCACTGGGTCATTGAGAGCAAAAGGAACAACAGATTGAAAAATTTCTTCAAAATCAATTTCTCACTGGTTTCAGAATTTAAATAAGATTCCATGCATCTTGATTAGTTTGGTTGCCAATAGAACTGGTGGAACGAATTTTTTATCTTTCCAAATTTCACTGCTACAGATTGTGGAAAAATGAGCAAAATGTAATGGAAAGAGATAAGCGAGTTGCGCTTGCTGATTTGTAAATAGAGCCCTACGTTTTTACAGCGCATCGACGATTTTCGCCAATCGCCACGAGATTTAAGTACGTGTTAGTCGCACAAAACTGGTGCAGGTACAATTTGATTTTCTTTGTTATTTGACGTAGTAACAATCTTTTAACTAATAATGTCAATATTATCTTCCCACTGTCCTGCTGGGTTTGAGTCAAACTTTCATTCTATACCAATAGGATAATGGCGAGATTTGATACTTCTAACGCCCTCTTTTATTATAGAAAAGATCCTCGTTGGTTGTAAAATTATTTGTGCTTTATAAATATTTATGTCGGATTAGAGATATGTGCTTATTATACTTTGATTAAATTTGTATGATTACTCTTAGAATTTTCAAATTCTAATATATCGATTCATATTGATCTTTGCAAAATAAGTTTAAAGATTTTCATAACTCCATCTAGAGCCCCTTTTCTTAAACTTATCCTATCAGTAATCTTTTTGCGCTACATACGGTAAGTTTCCTGGACTGTATCATTCCACTTCTCGAAACGATTTCTTCTAAAACTTAGTTAAAGGCGCGTGTGATTTATTCCAAATATTTGTTACGCTAGAACTTTTGAATTACCCGAAGTTGTGAACCGATCGGTTTGCGCAAACGAGATGGGTGGTCTAATTATAGAATTTTCTTAAATTAAACTAAATTAATATTTTTAAACACTGAGAAATCTTTTTATTTATTGATCTAACACTAAATATTGCCTCAATTTTTGTTATCTCTCTAAATCTATCACTAAGGAAAGACTGGGCACAATAAAAGAGTTATACAGCTGATTGAGAGTGATACTTTGATTTTTGCCTTTATTTATTATTATTATGACTTTTTCTATTGTTTAATTAAACGATAAACTCTCTTTTAGATTACCGTAAGTATTCATGATTGATTAGATTGTTTGGATTTTCGAATCTGACCAAGTTTTTTAAATACCCAAATAATTCTGGCATCCTTAGACGTACGAGAATCGAGTACAATTTTTCCAAATAACCTGAAGGAAACTTATGACACTCACAGCCAAAATAATTTGTATCATATTATACTTTATAAATCTGGAACTCAAACCTACAATATTTCGGAAGATCCAATTCTGACCACCTTTGAACCATCTTAGTTCACCACGATGGCGGTTTTTAGGAAAATATCTGTTTTATCGGATGCTTTAAAGTATTAAGATACAAAAAGCTTAGATAACTGAGTTTTAAAACACTGAAAGATAGATAGAGCGGGAAGGTACCACGTAGCTACTAGTGGTGCGAGTTTATTTATGAGGTCGGGTGGGAAGCAAAAAAGTGTTGTCTTAGTTAACTCAAACACGACTACTAGTATGGATTCGATCAAGATGATCTAATTTCTAACATAAACATAAAAACTTGTATAGTACACGAATAAACCACCATAAATTTTGCACTTTTTCAAAACTAAAAATCGTAATAATTGGAAAACGATTTTGACTTTTTATTTTCCTACACGTTTAAATATCAAAAATGAGAAAATATAAATTTTAATTTAATTTTGAAAAAATTATCAAAACCGTATTGCATTTTTTTGTTCTTATAGGTGCTTTGCGGTTCTACTAATATACAAAAATCTATCACTGCAAAAAATTACTCTATTTTCTAACTAAGTTAACGGAAAAAAATAGGAAAAAGTTCAGATAAAGTGTCTGGTGGTGTTGTTGTCAGATGGCCATTTATCGAATTTCCTTAATTGTTAGGATATTCTGTTGCGTGTTTCGTGATATATCTAGAAGTAACAACTGCCCACTGAAAGTCAATAATTCTCACCACCATACCACGTTTAGATAAAAGCGATGTTTACAAATTAAAAAACTCTTTGTGATAAACACAGTGATGGACTGTCGGTATTAAAATTTTTATCAATATCAGCCACAAATTATAATGAGCAAAAATAAAAACAAATCAAATAACCTATGTGAATGTGTACTTGCTGATATATTCTATATGAAAATAATAATACAGTACATTATTAAGCGTAGTCACGTACATTAATTTATTGTTTTATGTGTGGTTCCGGTTTTGACCTGGTTTTTATTCCAGTATTAAAATATTAAAAACGCCGTACAGGTAGGTACAGCGCTGTATAAACCAATTATTATCATTATTGTATTATTACAGTAGGCAACACATTTTTGTTCATTTGCAGAAAAAAATTAATATTAACCTAAATGTCGAGACTTAATATTATTCGAGATGAACAATTTGAAGTTTGTAAATTACATATGAAGATATTTGTCACTACAGATATTAGAATAATAACAACAATATTACGATTAGAATTAAAACTTAAACCACTCAGGAAGATTTCTCAAATGCTTAAAGCTACGTTTCGAAAATTCCATATTATAAGGCATCTTGTTTTGAGTTTAGATTGAAAACGAGACTACAAGACATAATGTAAATACTTTAATGATGAGAATTTGTTAGTTAATCTCGCAGTTTGCTCTCACACGTGACACACACTACATTCTATGTTTTTCAGGGAACAAATAGAACTTCTTGGTTCTTATGAAAACATGTTATAAATTGAAAATTATTTAATGTACAGATTATTTATGATTAATGACTAAATCAAATACTCTCCGTTCTTTATAGTAAGAAAAACAAACAATGTAAAAACGAATTAGATTAAGAAAATCAAGATTAGATTTCAAAAGAATTTTGTTCCTACAAAAATGATTTAAAATGTGAATACTGTGGTAGTAACTGAATTTTGTGGTCACCATCACTGCTATACGGGTGTCGAAAAATTTCCAGAGACTAACGGGAAAAGTGTAATAAAGTTCTCCGACCCTCGCCATATCTAAGAGACATTTATAAAAATATTAATCTTGATAAAATAATTAAAAATTATATTTTAATTTTGAAATGTAAAATGTTCATTAATTTATGTATTAGTACAAATCTGTTTCATCTTTGAACGTAATTACTTGTGCAACTAAACGAAAACATACTAATTCAATTTTCAATTTCAATTTCGTCAGACGTATTTATAAGCTGCAACAAAATTTTTTGCTATTTTAATTTGTTTAATTTAAAAGCGGCCTCATCTTTTTTTTCCGTTTGAGGTAGTCCACGGGTTTTGTTAATTAATGTTAACTCAACAAGGTTACTCCGTTTATAAAAAGAAACCAAAGCGATTCTTACATCGTTTGCGAAATGTTAGAAAATTACAAATTTAGATATATTTTCGGCAGTGTTTATTTTTCTTTAAACCAGAACGATTGTTTTGTGACGTCAAACGCATAACCAATTTAATTAATTAATTAATTAACTTAAACGAAGTTGTTCTGAAAAGGAGTATTTAATATGTAAAAACAGCAGCCTCCAGCAAAGTGTCAACTACACGTTACCCTATAAATATTAAACATTTTAATTGCACTGTTATCTTTAAAAATATATTTGCTTTAGATTAACGTTAGTTAACTAAATAATAAAAAAAAAGGATAGCAGTTGAAATATATCTAGAGCAAATTTATTTGGCGGCCTATTTCTTTGATGAAACTTGTAAATCTGCATCAAAACACGCCAATAAAGCGAGAAATATCAAAATATTTCCATTTTAGCCGCAATTCTCGGAAAGACTATTCAATACAGAAGACGAACAAAGAAAAGGGTAAAACATGAAAATTGAACACTAAATTTAGCTCTAAAAGGAAATTTTTGTATTGGAAATTAACGTTTTCAATTATAAGGAACGTGGAACATTATTTTACAAAAAACTGAATGTTAAGAAAATTTAGGTCAAATACAATATAAAAATATTTTGCGTCTTATTAGACAGTTAACGGTGCTATTCTGTTTTGTTTTTGTAAACAAAAATATTTGAAAGACGAACAATTTAATTTCCGTATCAAGTTCAAACAAATCTCTATTGCAAAAATGGTTATATTGTAAAAATTCGAATCAAAAAATGAAAATGTATTATAAATCCTATATTTCCGTAAAACAAATAGAAAAAAAATTGGATTTTTGTTGATATTTCTTATATTTTGTTTTTTTTTGTGGAAAACAACGTTTGAATTTCACGTAACATAATCTACAAACAAAGTTAAATATTGTTATTGTTAGATTTTCTAACTTTTAATTATAAAATGTCTCACAGGTAAACAATTAAGTAATTAGTATCAAATAACATTTTCATCCCATTTACATATCAAAATACATATCTGGCGACTTGTTACGTAACTTTCGATTTTATAATTTGTTTTCAATGATATCAACATGGTAATTTGAAGTGAGTTTCGTTTAAGACTAACTTTGGAAAGAAATGGAAGAAAGTTAAAAAAATTGAGGTCTAAATAAGATACTAGAAGAAAAATAAGAATATAAAGAAAAATAAGAATAAAAATAAAAAAATAAAATCTCAACATTTAAAGTCTTCTTAAATACAAAAGTTTACATTTTATCTAAATAAACTTTCATAACAATTATTTTGTAGCTCTGCATATTATGAACTTTACAAACTTGGCAAAAAGTCAAGAACTTCATTTCCAGTTGAGGTAAACAATATTTTACAGATTTATATCAATTTACAATTTAGAGGTAAATATTTTTCAGGTAAATAAGGCGAGAGGAAAGCTCACGTCTATAAATGACATTCCGTTTGATATTCATTTGTGATATCTTTGTGAATCGATAACTGTCAATGCTGTGCACGTTACTGTACATTGCAAGTATACGTGCTGGGCAACTTTCCATAATGTTGCTGTATGTCAAAAGGTAACACAGCAAACTGTATTATATAATTTTCCCTATTTTACTTAGTTTTAGTTAAAAAAAAAATAAAATTTATTCACTTAGATAAATTTTAAATAAAAATTCTAGTTATTTCTATCATTATTCATGGCTTTGTTTTAAACTTGTTTTAAATTTACGAGCTCGAAATCTATATAAAGTGCCATAAAAATCAAATCCATTTAACTCAAATGTCAATTTGCTATTCATTTAATTTAACGAGGAATGCCAGTAATCTTTTAACAAGAATTTGACAGATATTCACTTCGAATTGGCTGGTATTTTATTGTTTTAAGTGAATTACATTTAGAAACTTAACGCCGTAATAATGATAACGTTTTATTTATTATCGTACTTCAACGTCGTGAAAGAAAACAGATGTAGTAGCTATTTTAGGTCTTATTGGCATTAAAAGATTAATTATCGATATGGTCCAATTCGTTATCCTAATTTTACCCCAATACTAGGGTTAAATTAGATTTTGATAATAGAATTCGATAGAACTATAAATTCGTGGATATTACTTTAAAGGCAAATGGTTGATGGGAACATTTGGTTGCAATGTAAAACGGTGATCGCAATCATTAGTTTGTTACAGAAGTGTCCAGAAAAATAATTATTTTAGCGTAAGATTTACTTAAACTCTTTCTAATTGAAATTGAAACGAAAATTTAGATTTAGATTCTACATTGACAAAACTTTTATTAGAAAATTTCATGTTAGAAAATAAATTGACGAAGATGTCCAGTTACGTAAGTACATTGATATATTGTTTGTTAGAAACTATCTTAGAAGAATACTGGAGAGCCGTTAAAAGATAAGATCGTTACATCGTTTTCAACAAGACCATACAACACGTTTATATAAAGGTGAATCATAGTAAGTTGTCGTTTATAAACAAGCTCTTTCTAAAACGATCAAGGTTTTTCTAATCTTGATATTATGGATATTGATTCTCACGACGAATTTGCATTTACAAGGATCAACATTTTATGAAAGCGCTAGTTACATTTAGTAACAGTATTAAAGATTGCCAACGCCTCTGGATTGATTTGCTAGAAAAATATCTATGTAACCACCGAATTAAGGTATTAAGAAAGAATCGCTTTGCAAATATGCAACAACGTGTCAAATACCGATTTTTTAAAAGTTAACAGTAGCTTTCAAACTAAAATCCTAATCTACTGTTAGATTCAAATTGGAATATGCATCTATCATTTGGAACTCTTTTTATCGCACACTTTTACTTACCCTTCACTCGTATTAACAATGATCAAAACTTATAATAAATGTAATAAAGAGAAAGATTTATATTTGTTCAATATTATCTACAGTTCTGTGCAATTCAACACGATGGTTAATTTTTATTAATTAATTTTCATTAAATTTCATAGAATTTTCTTAAATATAAATATTTCTACTTTTCATTATCTCCTCTTCAATTTAGCTTATTTACTAATGTAATATGTGCTTTTTGTAATGTAATATGTAGTTATTATATTTTTCCCTTTTCCCTGTAACTCGATGTTTTTTCGACTGTTACCATTAGAAATAGATTTGTTCCAAACAAAATATCAACACTACTAAATACATTTCATTAATAATAAATTTCAGTAACGTCACAATTATTGTTTTTATAAACTGAGAACCAATCAAACATTATCAAATTAGCTTTATATGTTTAACTGAAATCAATTATTCCGAACAGTTACGCTGTTTTTAGAGTTGGGCGATAGTTTAACCAGTGTAATGGATACAACGTTATTGTTTCAATTTATATGGATACTGTTTATAAGGTCCTTATTAACGCCTACAGTAGAAATAAAAATAAAAGAGAATAAAACAACTGTGATGCTTTTATATTGGTCTTTCCATTATTAGAAGTAAGGGAAACCTTAAAAATATTTTTATTTCGTCACCAGAAAAACAGATTTTTATGTTTTCGCGTTTGCGTGTTTAATTTTCTTTTTATTTTATCCACCGAACAGACTGCTTTAAAGTTAGAAGGATTGCATACTAGTTATTGGTTATCGATTATTATAAAGTTGAACAATGAAGCAGTTTAATCAAGTTGTTTCATGAATTATTAGAAAAATGCAATTACAGAAGCTAAAAGAAACTAAAAGTATATAGAATCCAAAATATTTATTAATTATGTTGTTTCAGCTTTGAAGGAGTGTCTCCAACTCTCGGAAGGTGAGTCCTGAGTTAATCTCAGAACAGATCAACTTGTCTTAGATAATTTTATATTTATACTCAAAATACATGTCCATAGGCAACAATGAGCGTAAAATCCAAAAATGATAGATGAAGATAAGAATCTTTGCCGGAACGGTGCAAACTACCACAAAAGAATTAGTCCATATCTGTCTAACACATCTAATGTACCGCAAGGATCAATCTTAGGACCTTTGCTGTTTTTTCTTTTTCTAAACGATATAGCTGATAAAGTTAAGTATTCAAATTATTTAATTATTGATTTGTTTTTTAATTACATTCTTTTGTCAACACAGAAACGTTATGTTCCTTTAACAAATCTGTACAGATGAAATAATTCTACTTCACTAACCAATTTTGATTATTAAGCTGTAATCTCGTATACATAACTCAAATTTACATATGTAAATGTGTGTTCGTGTAAATGATATAAAATTCAATGGAAACCAATAATTTCGCTTGGGAATCCATTGCTGCAGTTAATTTTTGCAAAATAACGACTGTAGTATTATAACCGTGTTGCTGTCATTTTGTGGAAGTGCAAGTATTTCACTTTAGGAACACATCTGTGTATTCCAAAATTATAATGGATAAATTTTCCTTGTAATTTACAACGTTTAAATTGACATTAAAGCCAAAATAATAGTATTGTTGACTGAATAGAGTTTTAGTCACGCCGTTTTTATCTTAAACGAAACTCATTTAAAGGGAAAGGAGATGGGAACACCACCGTGCAGATAACACACGAAACCTACGACATGATTAAAGCTTGTGTACACCCAAGGGATATTATAATTTATATCTACGTAAATTAAACGGTTCAAAGTGTGTTCTCTAATCACATCATGTGTACAAATGGCAATGACGACACGTTGGGGAAGTTTATCCATTTTATCCACATTATTTATCTTATACATTCACCCGAAATGTGCATTGGAATGCGAAATATTATTTAGGCAACAAAAAGATTTGAAAATTTAAATGCAAATAATTGTTTTAAAAATTAAAAATCTTATGTACTTTACGCAGGGCTGCAATATTTCTTGTCGTTAATTTTTATAATTAACAAAGTTTTAGGTGTTTTGTTTATTCTACCAACTTCTAGGAAAATCTGGATGTGCGTGGTAAAATATTATAGAAACGAGCTATATTTTTATTTTTTGTTTAAGGTTAAGAAATTCTATTTATTATTGTTTCATGAATTTGTTTATTCTAAACAAAAAAAAAAACTTGTCTGGGAAAAATTTAATTAAGCCAATAAAATGAAATAAAAATAAAATATAAAAAAATTGCAGTAAAAAACAATGTTAAACCTAAAATTCTATGCAACAAAAAAAAAGTAGAAAAAAACGAGAAATGAAATAAAAACAGGCAGAATCAAACCAATATAACATCAATGGTATAATATTGACACGAAAAGTCGATGCTACAGAATATTTATGTATTAACTCAAAAAAGAAAAACAAAAAAAGTAAATAGGGAAAATAGATCTACAGAAAAAAAAACAATAGTAGAGAATTAGAATCTATTGAGAGAAAATCATGTTCATCAAGATAAGTCGATTGTGATGGGTTTTGATTATGTAGTAAGGTCATCATTTTGGATGATTACAAACCAAACGTTATGAGTTGTAGAGTGTATAAATCTAGAATAGACTTACATTATGTGTCCACCAGAAGAACCTTCTCATAATTCTGCTTAAGGAGTCAAAATTAGAAAAATCTGAAATTTCTAGATTGTTTGTTATTCTCCAATATTTTTAAATCTATGGTGAAAGTTGCTCTCATCTTTACTATATAAAAATCAAGTTTTTTCATGAATTTTTAAAGAACATTTTGATTTCGAGATTTCGCCTCTTGCTTACCTAATCCAATACTCATCTACCCTTTTGCTGTTTAGCTGTAACGAGTGTTATTCCATAGTAAACTGTTTCCATTGCTTCTTGTTCATTACCAACTTCTTTATAATTCTTTCCCACTTAGTTATTTATCTTGCCTACTACTTTGGACCATGCTGTTTTTGTTTTTTATTAAATGTCTGTACCATCCTAGTTGGGATTGTGTTGTTTTAAACTTTTTCACTGCTCCATAACCTGGCTTTTAATATTCTTTTGTAAAGATTGTCAACACTCATGAGTGAAATACCTCCTATAATAATTACTACAATTTCGACTGTCTTCCTTAAATGTTGCTAATATCAGAGCCATTTTTAATATGTATGTTTCAAAGGAATATTTCCTTGGTCAAGCCCAAAAGTTTTAATATTTCACTTTCTTTGCGAATTTCTTCTGTTTTGTACTTTCTTTAGCCATCAATAAAGAAGATAGTGCCTCTACTATGGTTCAAACGTTTTTTACATCTGCAAAAAGTTTAAAGTTTGCTGATAGCCCGAAGTAAATAATTTTTTTTAATGCTACTGTACAGATTTTTAAATATCCCTTACATTGCTGTTTTGGACTTAGACTTACGATCTTCTCTATATTTCTGGCCAAAGAACTTGTCCTGACACACTTGCTAAAATGTATGTGTAAAATGCTAATGGAGATACTGCTAACATATCAAACTTCAGATTCTCACAGTTGTGTTTTTGTCATGGTTATACTCATGACCGATGTAAACTACAGCAAATGTATTTGATAAAAGTATTGCAACATGCGTAATAAAATATTTCCAAATAGATATTAGAATCTGCTAATAGGGGAAATTCCATGTTCTATTGTCAGACACACGATATATGATGCAGATTCTTAGTTTCGAAAACAAAAATCATTCTGCAAAAACTTGTACATAAATTTAAAAAAAGGCAATGATAAATAGGCAATTCTACTCGAAATGCCGTTATATGTCGGGCTAAGTGACCTAGTAATATTAATAATCTGTATAATGAATTAATTTAATTGTTAACGTACGAGGGTTTTAATGTTCTTACCCATAATCGTTTATTTGTCTTATCAAACAGCCTTGGGAAATCTTAAATAGCACTTTATTTTTTATAATCCGTACATAATTAAGAATAAAATCCAAGGATATTAATAAAGGTATATGAGTTTTGAAATTTGAATTAGACGTAGACAGTAAGTAAAACAAAATACGCTTTAAATTACCTTAGTTTAGAATCTGCTTAAAACAATTGACGTTTATAATCAAGGAATTTACTTATACAAACTGGTACATCAAATTTTCGTCTGCTAAGTCATAAGATAAATTACAAAATAATGTAAGAATTCACAGAGGGAATAAAATATGTCTTTGATGCCGTTGCTTTTGTCGGATTTGACATGAAAATATTCAGATCATATTTGCTGAATTTAATTAAACAAAATGTGAAAATCCTAACACTTCCCTAGAAAGAAAAAATAAAAAGTTGTTTATTTTATTTATACCGTGTTGGTATAGTAGTTTGCTGTGTTTATATATTTTATATCTTTGGCACTACTAAAGATTGGTTAAAACACTTTAATGCAAATGTAATGTTTTCGCTTAAAATACATCGATGTTTCCTTCGAAGTTAGCTCTCGTGCCCATCTCTGTTGCTTCAGATAATACGATTTTTCGATTTTATTCATTTGCGCGTCTTCGTGGCATGTTTTCCGTTTTATCCGTTTTACTGTTATTGTGACTAAGCAAGAAATGTATTATTTTCCTCCATTCGCCTTTGAGCTGCGGAGATATCGTAACCCATTAGTTTTGCTGAAAACGCTTAAAAATACGTGCTGAAAAAGATTAATTTTAGATCGTCAAAGGAACGGGGTTTAAGGTTTCCCGTTTGGTTTTTTAAATTGAAAAAGTTTAAAATAAAAAAGAATTGAAAGACGAAATTGAAATATGGCTATTTGAAGAATAATAACACGTACTAACAAGCTTTATATCAGTTAAATTTTATTGTAGGTTGTTTGCGCTGTTTGCAGGTTAAATTATGTAGTCTCGCTAAAATCTGAGTAAAAAGCTATTGCCAAAGACATACTGTTTCCTAAACTTTTTTAATGAAAATAACTAGTTCAGCTTTAAATAAAAGACAACAAGCTTAAATTAATTTTACTCTGTGGATCTGAGTGAGCAAAGAATAATTCAAAATTACATCAGAAGTATGGCGAACATGGTATACGGAGTAGCAAATATATCTAGGTCTCGGGCAAGAAGACTCACCAACTCACCATTAACTAGGAGTGTAACTAGCACCGTATTAGCAGAAAAATTGTCAAAATAATTAACACCGTGGAACAAAAAAGTTCTTAGGACTTCTTGAATCATTCTTAAAACTTTCAATTCACTATTCAATTATAAAATTTTCATTCTAAACAGTCTGCTATTCTACATATTCTTCTTTTTCTTTTCTCCAAAAGTCTAATTTCCAAATAAAATCTCTAGATACTAATTTTGATAGCATAACGTAAATGACGTGCAATACAAACATAATACTACATCTAAACTATAAAGTATAAAGTGATCTTCACCTCCGTAAAATCAAGATTAAACTTCAACCGGAAAGATTCTGGTAAGAATATCTCTGAGCGTCAAAGAAAGCACCATAACAAAGGGGGCGTCAAGTCAAATTTAAAGAAAAGAAAGATAAAAAGTTTCTATATGAAAATCACGTCAAGGTTATTCTTAAGATTCATAGGGTTTCAAAGCGGAAGCTTTTTTCGTAAGAGTGGAGGAGATGACTGATTCATTATTCTATGATCTTTCTATCTCCCTTGTTTCAGAATCATCTTACGCATTTGCAGTTTATGTTACGCTCCCCCTCAGCAGGATCTTAAACAGAATCCTAAAGAAGTTAAGAAATATTTCTCTCCAGTTGCCGTTTTTGCATTCACTATTTTCCATCAGGATTGGAAAGCAATGGGTGAAATGAACAAAATCTAGAAGTCGAAACCGAAAACTGATTTCACTTATGTCAATCTTTCCCAGGGCGTAGACAATTTCAAATAATTATATACTTTTATAAGGTAGTAGACAAAGTAGATTATTATATAGTACAGACTTTTAGAGCATCTCCTTCTAGTCTGTCTTGCTGAGCAAGTGGTTCCTAATCAGCTCATCGCGTCTATTCGTAACTGTTATATCAAGGAATGCTTTTATCTACTGTTAATCTCTTTTGAAGACCTACAAGTCTCATCTGGAGTATATCTTTTCTGCGCTTTCAATTTTGTCGTTTGCTAAACGTGCAGAGTAGGTAGTCTTGAACAGTCCTTTTTACACAGTATTGGACAATGTTTTTGCTTGAGCAACTGAAACTTTCTGTTGTTTTCTTAATTTTTCTTTAACGGTTCTCGATAGTCTTTTTTAGGTGCTTGAAAGAAAGAAACTATTCAAGTAAATTCTTAAAGTTTTAGCACTTGTCCACTCAGGGATTCAGGTTATTACTGATTCTTCCTTTCTCGTCCAGGTGAAATACGTAATTTTATCTTGTAAAACAAAAAAAAAACAGTGATCAATCAAATAATAACTTGACCAAAAGTTTAGTAGACTACGTTTAGCTTTCTTAATCTTTGTTTTCATCAGTTCGAGCTTCTCTATCTGCTGAACGAAACGATCTTATTCTCACAAAAATTGTAGATCGTGGTATAAATCATTGTTGTACTACATGTGCAAATTTGCATGCAAAAAGAATCTCTAATAATAACAACAAATCTCAACTTCCGGAATGCCGCGCGATTGTAGTAGTTTGTACATTAGCTATGGAATTACTCAAAATATTCGAAACGCTACTTCTCGGAAATGTAAGAACCACCAAAAGAAAAAGAATATTCAAACACTAAATTAAGTACAAACCCTAGAAAATCTTGCGAAGTACAAGAACGGACAACAAAAAAATATTCAACAAATAGAGTATGTAAATGTTCTAAAATCACATTTGTGGCTCTACTAGTTTGCGGCGGACGTGCGTATAATTATCCGATACATAATTACGCCGAAGACTTAGCGGCGTAGAGCAGGAAGCTTTATTAGGGAATACAATTACAAACGCAAACCTTAATTCAATATAAAAGTTGAATATTCTAACGATATAATAATTGAGAATTTTATTGTTTAATTATAAAACTTCCAGTTTGCTTTTTCATAATGTCGAATTGAACCTGGCAAGTTTTCAAACAACAACCGTCGGAATTGTGTTATCAAGTTAGTCGGGTTAAAAAGGTGCTTGCATTAATTTGCAGGGCTGTAGTTTTAATGAACCAATTAATTGACCAATTAATAGAACACAATAGTTTACACAAAAACGGTTACCTAACTAAAAAAGTATTTCATAATCATAAAATGAAGGGGATTTTGTGTACATAAATAGCTCGCTTGTTCAAAATTTAATTACTAGCTTAAATTTAAGCTTTTATAAAATTGATTTATAATTATAACAAATTAAAATATATGTATATACAAAGCAGGAATTCTTGTAGTAATGAAACACGGGAAGATAATGTATTTCATAGAATTAAACAATTTTGACAACAATAATTATGCAATTTAATGTTCTACTTCGAATCTCCACATTTCCTTTATTAAAGATAAAAAAAGTTAACAGACATTTAAACAAATTGTGAGGGAGCAAAAGAAATTAACAATTTAAAACATAAACACTAATTAGCTCCATAAAGGGATAATAAATCCTTTTATTTGTTTATCCATTACACATTTAAACTAGTTGCATATTTTATGACATACATTAAATTTGAACACCTCGTTTCTAATTGTAAACAATTTAAAAAAAACATTTACTTTGTTTAACTAAACCCAATCTTATTTAAAATTTAAAATTGTCACGTGGCACCCAAAAACAATTCTTTAACGGCGATATAATATGAATAATTTCTGTTTTATATACTTATATAAAGAGAGAAAGATCTACGTAAACTTTCAAACTTAATTTATGCTGAAAACTTCTTTTAAGTGTTGACGGAAGTGAAAAGTTACCAACTTTTTTTTCATTTGCATTATGACTTAATTAAAAAGACAATCAAAGTAAACAATCAAACAACAACATTTAATAATAACGATGATAAAAATATAGAAATTTGTTTTTTATTTTAAATTTCCACCCTAATGCGTTGTTTTATATTAACATGAAAACAATTGCCATAAATAGCTATTAAAACTTATTTAAAAAACTCCAAACAAGATTAAAAGATTTCCTAAATCAATTTGATTAATTCCTATCAAGGTTTTCATCTCGGTCTTCGCGAGATTCGTTACGCGCTAATTATTTAAAATTACAATGGAAAACAAATAAGACAATTATGATGTATTAAATAATCCAAATTTAATTAAATTTAAATATTTTAAAATTGTTTTTAAAATTTAAACTAAAAATTAAATTTTAAAAGAAAATTAATTTAATCGAACACAACAGCCAGAGAATAGGGACAAATATTAATTAATAATTTTACATAAAACAAAATTTAGAGAAAAAGTATAATGAAACTAAGCGTACCCATGTGGATCCCGCGTATGTATGGAGCGTCGAGTTGCACCGGGACGCCAAACGGAGGATGCTGGCGTACTAACTACCCGCTTTTGGGAAATGGACAGCGCAACGGCGGCGCGCATCGCCACTGGAAATTATAGTCCACGCCGGCCTACCGCTCCACTGCGTAATTTTCTCATGCGGATGTCTCTATTATGTAATTACCCATACAGGATGTTACGTAAATCAACTTTTCCTTAAATGCAGTTACAGGTTTTCAAGGATATTAACAAAAAAGATTAAACAAAGAAAACCTAATGAGGATTCTAGGTCTCGAAACTTTCAGCGAAGAAATGTCGCGAAAAGGAATGTCAGAAAGTTATATGAATAGGAGAAACTTTAAAAACTTTCAAGTAAAAGTTTAGTATATGGTTGGGTTAGATCTTGGTTACTGTAGATGTAACATCTACCAGTATTGACATTATTAATTACAGTCTGTGTCTGCGGTAGTTAAACTTAGTGGTATAACAAAATTATTCAGGTATCTCTGTAAGCTTTTAGAAGGCCCTGCCCATTGGGGTCTAGTAATGTCGTTAACATAATAATTTGGTAAAATTACCAAAATTAATGGGAAGCATTTATGATTTTGGAGGAACGTTAGAAATGCGCAATTTCTCAATATAAAATGTTTTAATATCTTCTCGTTTTTTGCAAATAAAGCATTTTATAGTGTAGTAAAACTAAACAATTACTAAAAAACAATTTTTTTGATTATCTTAAAATCCATTATTGTAATAGATAACACTTATCACAATTACTATTGTTGTGACCAGTTTTATGTTAATGACGATGCTAGGAGACGTAATAGGATATGACAGTCCAAACCATGAGATCTGGTACACATTACAACATGATACTCTAAAAAATAAAGTCACAACGTCAATGCATTCAGACGGGAGAAGTCACCGGCACCGTACTTATCAGAGGGAATTTGTGAAAGTATCGTAGATAGCAAACTATGAATTGGTAATGAGTTTCGGACTGTTCAGAATTTTCTGTTCGTGCCGCGTTGTAATGAATGTGAATAAATGTTCATTTCGAAGACATCTACTCTTAGCAAAACTAAGGCTAAGCCTCCCGCTCTGAAGAATGACTACTACTTGTTCAGACATCCCTCCATAGCATTCCAAAACAGAAATGGCAATTTCGATGTACTTCTCAGTAAAAAAATAACTTTGTACACTGATGGGTAATACACTCCTTACAGCTTCTCAAGTCCAAGCCAAAATAATTGATATGGCCCCAGAGTAAGACCCCAACAATACTGAACTCCTTGTTGTCTATTGCTGTTACAAGAATCAACATTAAACCAGAATGTTCTGCCATCAACTTTAAATGAAGCAGCGTGTAACTATGAAAAGACAGACACCCAAATTCTCCTCTGCGTCAAGAATGTCTAGTTTTACAGATTTCCAAAGATCATGTTGTAGACAACTTATGCTGTGTATATAAAATTTTCTAAGTCAAACACGTGCTTTGATATTTACATTTGTCACTTTTCTAAATGGTAAAGGCAACAGAACTGCACTCAATGCTTGGCAGGCGCTCTGAGGCGTTTGGGCACTGGGCGTATTCCAAAAAGCAATGAGTGAGCTACAGTTATTCGTCGAAGGAACCATCATGGACAGAACTGTAAATGAATACAGCAGGGAAGATAAACCGATTTTCGACACATTAAGATCAGCATCTATCTGATTCTTCGGATTGGGGCTGGAGATGTACTAACGACCAGTTTCGTCAGTGCTTGAAGAATCAATAAAGCATGGTATACTGTAAAAAAACTATTAACTGATTATATTCTGGTGGAAATAACGAGAACTATCAATATTACTAGGAATGGTTTCACTAAAAACCTTTGACCTAGGACCTCTACTAATGTTGTTATGCTAACTTTGATAATCAACTCTAAGTATTCAAATAGCCGATAGATCTGTTTGGGATAACTTATCTACTACACCCTGTATAAGACTTTGGCGTATAGTAATGAATCCCATCGTTTTACAAGCATCGTTATTGAATTTGAGTAATTGAGGCACTTATAATTCATTCAACTGAGCCATACCAAAAATCTGAAATGCATATGCCTGTTGACACATTATATCTTGGACTCTGTGTAAATTCGAGAATCTTAATAGAGCAGTAGAGCAGTTGAAATGTCTGTCCATCAATAAATCTGTTTAAATTTACTACCATAAGAAGCATCCACAAAAAGTCTGTCCAAAATACTACTACTATCCCTAGAATATATGGACTTCCGAAAATACATTAGAAAAATCACTTTATACAGCCTGTTGTTGCATGTATGTTGTATGTACGTATATTTTACTTAGTTATTTTATAAATAGATGCTTAGGTAGATCGTTGATAAATAGTGCAAAGTGTAATGTATCCAAGATAGAAACATGAGGCACTTCTGATACAGACATAAAAGAATTACTTATACAATTGTTATCATTATATTAACAAAAGTTTCTTTGTTATACAAATTTTATTTTAGAGAAAGTATCATTTCTTTAGAAAATATGAGACGTTTTTTTTAATAATTTTCCTGTTTTATGTTTGATAATTTTAAATTTGTTTTAAGAGTTTTGAAACTTTACTATAATAATTTTAAATGCCTTATAGACTTCTAAAATAGCTTTGGTACTAAAAGTTAATGTATCATTTCAAGATTTGAGTAATAAACTACATTTTGATGATTTAATTAATTTAATTTACAGCTGCTAGTAAAATGTGAGAAAACAAAAATTCTTGATTACTTAATATGAATTTATAAAATAATCTAAGGCAGTACTTTATTGTTCTTCTTTTAATAAATACAGTAATTTCGTGAGAACCAAGAATAGTTTGTGAGTACAAGATGTAAATATTATAGTCAGTGCTATTGACTAATTTTGTTGACTTTAGCGGCAAGTACCGGATGTACCATACTTAAGTATTACAACGAGTGTGGCAGCAAATGTGTATCCTACTGCAATAATTTAAAAAGAAATTGTGACAAATGTAGTAAAGGTTGTTTTTGTAAGCATCCTTATGTAAGGGTATCTAACAATGGACCATGCCAACGAAAATGTTTACAAGTTCCTAATGCGATATCAAAACATCTCTCAACAAAAAGGAAAAATGAAGAACAGATAATCTGTATACTTACTGTAGTATATAGGTATATTTATAAACACTGAATTTCGTTTATAACTTATTTTTGTTGTAGACGTATTGTATATTTTTATTAACTAATAAACGTTCAACAGTTAATGTGATTTAAAGAAATAATCCAACAAAGTGATATTTGTTGTTTCCAAATGAATCAAAATTTGAAATTTAATAGAACACAATACATTTTAAAAAAAACTGACCCTGACTACCCAGAAGGCGGCCTATAGTCGTGATTAGGAGTCTGATAAGTAGAAATACAAATAGTAAAGTGTTCACGATCTCCCAGAACTTCTGTGCTAACTAAACTCAAATCTATTTTTGCAAACAACCTTATTCGAAAAATGATCGAGGAAAGCTTCATAATACCTAACAAATTCTCGCATTCCTTTTTAAATATTTTTGGCATTAAACTTTCATCTTGTAAGTAGTAACTGTTACCCCTATTCAGCATGTAATTTTTTAGTATCTTGCCTTGTTTGTTTTGTATAATTTTTCGTAAAAACCTTTTAAAATAAAGCAATTAAAACAACTTAAAAATATTTGATGTTCATTATTACGTAACTAAACAAAAATATTTTCACTTAAATTGGTTATCAATATATTCACTAATAACTTAATGTACTGTAATATTCTCCTATTCAAAGTAAAGTTTAAATTGCACACACTATGGATATCATTATCTTTAAGGAAGTACGTATTTATTTTATAAAATTAAAATTTCAAAATGCTGGTTTAATCATGTTTATCCCTGAAGTTTACCTTATATCTAATTTCCAAATAAGACAGAAATTACCCAAGGATATTTTTTTAAAGCATGTCAAGTAAAGAAAAAAAAATTCTAAAGAAACTTAAAACCTTAAATTTTCGTCTTAAAATGTTTTGACACTTAATTAACTATGAATGATAACCTATTGTCTCTTGATATTTTACATGATTGATTAACTTCGATTTAGCTAAGGGCCGATAACCGCAGTCAGATAAATTAGGAATAAATTGGAGTTTACTCTCGTATGCACAATTTTCTTTAAATTGCAGTACCTAATTTTGTTTTAAACTTAAAGTTAATTATAATTTTTATTTAGAGTTTTACATTTTTTCAGTTGTGTACGATATCGATACTGAAAAACAAAGCTACTTCGATTTGTAAAATTCCAGATGCTTTCTGAAAGGAAAGGTCAAAGAAGACTTACCGTAACAGTGCTTTGTATTTGTTTCTTTTATAATACAAAGTATGCATGAGCTTGTTAAAAAACAAAAATAATAAACAGAAGATCTAGAGAGGAAGAAAGTTCATTCACGAGGCACTGAAATATAATCTGGATCGCAATCAAAAGTATACATACAAACTGTTTTAATTCGATTTTATTTTTCCCAGAAAATAATCTCATTAGCATTTGAATTTATCATCTTACTTTATAGTGTTTTGTGTTATTACTACGTGTTGCATATTGGAAAGAATACTTCGCGGTTGTTACTCCTATAAGAATGATGAAACATTTTCTTTAAACAGAAAAGTAATCTTTTATTTAGTCTTAGTTAAAATAAAACAAAAAATCAATTTTATTTAGTATTGGTTGCTATAGTTTAAAGAGAAAGTTAGAACCAATGCCAGCATAGAGCGACGCACCGAATATCAAGGATAGATAGATGTGATTAAGAGGACTCTTTAGTGTGACCATAGCACAAGGCGTAAACAAGAAATCCACATTACAACCAGCATCTTTCTATCACTCTGTATGTAAAGAACCCATTCAGTCAAAATTTCAATAATGACATGTAAACAATGGAAATCAATTTATTTATGTGAAAGGAGAATATTAAATAGTTCTATTATTGATATCATCACAAAAATTTTGAAAACTCGGACAATTGAATAACGCCAAAATGGTTAGGTTTATATCTTTGTCTTAGACCTCTGGTGGTCCCTGAGAGCACCCGAAATGGTCTGCAAACTCATCATACAATTATTAAAATTATTAAAGAAATGACAACGAGTCGACGACGCGTCAAAATTAAAGAGCCGGTAGCAGACGGAGCCGAGGCGAGGCGAGGCGCGGGCGCGGAGTGCGCAGCAAGTGTCTCGCTCGGTACATCCGAATTATTGTGACCGTCCGCGGGAATTCTTCGAAGGCAAACTAATAAATCTAAAAAAAAATGAAACTTGGACCCAGCGGAACACGTTAATGCAGTAGCTAAAAAAACATTGGCTGGCTGCGTTGTTTAAAATTTAAAAATTGATTGTGAAATCCAAAAAAGCACACACAATCGGCGAATCTCTGCTAAAGCCTTATATGCTTAAAGCTGCCGGAGAGCTCTTAGGGCAGGAAGCTCAAAAGAAAATTCGTAAAATTCCACCATCAAACGACACAGTGAAGTCGCGTATTCAAAAAGTGTCAAATGACAAATTATTGACAAGATAAAATGTAGTCCTTATTTTGCGCTAAAATGTGATGAATCTACCGACGTTTTACAATGTCGTCAACTACTTGTATTTATTCGATTTTTGAATGACAATAAAACGTTTCAAGAGGAGTTAGTATTTTCTCAAAAACTGGAAACGACGTCGCAAGGTACAGACGTTATGGATGTAATAAGTCAATATTTCGGAAAACATGGACTTATGTGGCAAAAGCTTATTGGGTTTTGTACGGACGGTGCTCCTGCAACGCTTGGTCTTGCAGCTTTGATTAAAAAAAAGAATCCATATGCAATAACGACGCACTGTGTTATTCATCGTTAAGCATTGGCTGCCAAAACGCCCCCGGAATGCTTTGCTATTACGATGAAAACAGCTATAAAAGTAGTTAACTTTATTAAAAGAAGCGTAGTTACTACTCGTTTCTTCACAAAATTATGCTCCGATATGAACTCTGAACACGAAACGCTGCTTTTTCACACCGAAGTGCGTTGGCTTTCCAAAGGAAATATGTTGTCGAGGTTGTACGAACTAAGAGAATAAGTAAAATTATTCTTAACTGATAAGAAAAACAAAGAGTTGCTGGATCAGTTCTGTCAGTTCAAATTTCAAATACATTTTGCTTATTTAGTGGATTTCTTTGCACAACTAAATAAATTGAACCTTTAGCTGCAAGGGTCAGGAAATATCAAGTTGGAAGGCACGAGCAACATATTTGCATTTGAAGACAAAATCAGTGCGTTTATCGTTAAAATCGACCTATGGATCAGCAAAGTTGAGAGAGAGAACTTTTCTGCGTTTGATACGTTGAATCCAATTACTGACGGACAGTGCGCTAAGATTAAAGGAGAGATACAAAAGAACATTACACTTCATTTGCAAAACTTGAAAAATGAATTCAATTACTATTTTCCTGACTGCGAGGACAAAGGTATTCGGACACTGATTCGTAATTCTTTATTGTCAACATTTCTGAGATGCCTGATGAAATTCAAGAAGAGTTAATTGAAATGCAACAAGATAGTAACTGCAAAGATACATTAGAGACAGGAATTAAACTTGAAGATTTTTGGAGCCAAAAAAACAATTTCTTCCCTAAAATTCGAGAAATTGCTTTACGTTACCTTACTTTATTTTCAACCACATAGTTATGCGAGCAGGGATTCTCGGCGATTTGATAATTAAAAATAAACATCGAAATGCGTCTGGCTTTGAGTAACACTGAACCAAGGATTCAGCAGTTGGTAAACAGTATGCAGTCACAAAAATTGCACTAAAATAATATAATTAATGTAAAATTTTCGCAAATAATATAATACTCTTAGTTTCGAATAATTTTATACGTGTTCTATTTCTAGAACAACCTTATATAAACAGTTGGTCGTCTATGATAAGACAATTATTTAGTTAAAAGATCCCTCATCACTAAAAGGTTAAGAATCACTGGTCTATACCAAAATTACAAAGGTGCTCTATTTAGAAAACCAAAACCTTGTATGTCACGATTTTATAGAACACCATGTATTGCTGAAAATAATTTTATAACGTAGAGGTACACGTTTTGTATAACTTTTCTAGGTAAAACCTTTCGAGATTTCTACAAATAACATATGAAAGCTAAAGCAATCAAGCTTTAAAACCATTTGATTTTCTCTCTAATACGTAACTTTTACAACAAGTTAAAGATAATCGCTAGATTTCCTTTTTAGATGTCGGTAATATAACCGAGTAAGCGTACCCTCGTAATTATCGCGTTGCGCTTGCATTCAGATCCCTTGGTCCGATGTTCTTTGGTTTTCTCTAATAAGTAATATAGTAACTGAATTTTCGATCAAGATTGCTTCAATGATTTTCTACCACTCGATATATTTCGACACTTTGCAAATAAGAAGATATTCTTAATGCTTCTTTAATTTTACAAAGGTAATCCTGATTTAAACAATATTTAATCAACTGATAATAGCGTTAATTTTTAATCTGATCCTGAAAAAAATAATTTTTATAAATCACACCAGAAATTTACATATTTCAAGCTTCCTATTAAATAAATGAAGTAAAAAATATTACAAATGAATTTTCATTCGAGCAATTTCCTTCCAAGAAAGTTTTCCTGTCGTATAAGGTAATATGGAGCAAATTTCCGTTCTAGTAAATATTTGAACTAGCATTTTCCAATTGCTATTACGAACTTTTGTTTTTATATAAAACATGTTTTGCATTTTTTAGTTAGTTTCCTAGATGAAACGAAATAAGATAATAGAAGTTTTCGTTTTATTGCTGTATTTAGGTATAATGTATTTTGTTATACAAACACAATAATGTTTAACAGTCCGTGACTACAAACACATTTTCCCTAATGCTTGGAAATTTCAAAATTTCCGAATCACGAACTTATGTACCTTTTACTGTTATGGTGTAATTCATCATTCCATTATTACTATTTACAATCAGCATTCTAGGGTCACATCTAGTTATGCATATTTCTGTTTGTAATGCAAATTATACAGTGCGTCCTAATAGTAAATAATATTTATTAACTTATTACGGTATGTTTTAGTTTTCTTATGTATATGATTGCAAAACAATTTCTAAGAATTAATCGAGGTGGAATTGCAATGTTAATTCATACTGCAAAACAAATTGTTGAAAAAGCCCACGTAAATGTTTCTTTAGATTTAATTTAGTAATTACCAGTATCAGATTTGCATTTTATTAATTAAATTAATCCAGATTATGTATTTGATCCTATTTTATAGACATCTAGAATCTTATTTCTAAAGATTTATTTAGTTACAACAGCTGGAGTAACGTATTCATTGCCTACCTTAGTAAATATAAATAATTATTAACTTGCTTATTAAGTTACAATTAGCTTCTATGTGTTAATAAAACAAGAACGTTCATAAATCTATATTCGGCATTCTGTCCTGTGAATTTTATTCTATTCCTTTCATTTCCAATGAATATCTCAGTGTATTTTACTCTGCATTTCTAAACACCACTTTGACTGATTTTTCATATTGAAAGTAATCAAATATTTAAATGTTTTGGTTTGATAATTTTAGATTTACTACAGGTAATGGAACAAACAGTTCTACTGTTATTTTGTCTTTTTGTTTTATAGCCACTTACATTATCAACGCAGGAAGAGCAATTTATCACACTACCTTACAACTTTGGCTGTTGGTTGACGCAGCCCGATTCCAGTACATCCGCCTTTCATGAAGTAAACTTCGTGGTTACTAATTCCAACCACTCCGAGGTACTTCAGTACGACAAAGATGCGATATTGTGTGCCTCTTTTGTCTTCGGACGGAGTTCACGCTCCGACTCCGATGTTACAACGGCTTTGTGCAAGTTGCCGGTCGAGGCGCCGAGAATCCTCTAATGTCGAATCGCAGCCGGTCTCCACTGCCAATCGTTACTCTGATTTAGGAGCCGAGGATAACGCCGTACTACAAGGAAGTCCCATCATGTGTCTCCCGAGGGTGCTCTCCACATAGCACATAGCTAAGGACAAATGGCCGGGTATCGACGCAATCTTGTCGCAGCAAAGACTAAAAACCTGCGTGATCGCATCATAATCAAGCCAGCGACGAAACGGGACTACCCAGGAATCAGGGAGCTCCTCGACAGCATAGCGTCTCACCACGCCTTCCAGCTAAAGACGGAGAAATCATTCAAGGTCGTCCTGCTGGAAAACCTGGTCACTCGCCACCCAGGTGCGTGAAGCTTAGAGAGACGGGATCACATCCGGCGAATTACAAGGGGTGCCTTAGATCAAATCATGTACCGGGGACACTCAGCTCCGCGACCCGAATCGCCAAGGCCGCGGTAACCGACCGAAAGGCAAGTCACCGATCCCGCCTCCGGCAGGGAAGGAGCGCCAGTCGACCCAGCAAGCGCCCCCAGCTTTCCGAACTGGTTAACCTCAATGGGCCTTTGGCCAAACTGTCTGTGAGGCACCTGGCCTTGCGGAGATACTGACCATCCTCGACCAATTCATCAAGCACATCATGGCAATCTTCAGAGTCTAGATGACCGCCGACAACACCAGGTGATCCATGAAGTCTATCTGCTATCCAAGAACACGCTGCTACGAGCGCAAACATCAACAACTTTCTACAGTCAAAACATTCTACAAATGATGGAGGTAAAAGACTCAGTCTAGATACTCCACACGCCATGGAAATTCATCGTTCATCATTGTAGCCAGACCGCAAGCCTTCAGCTCGAAGCTTGTTTCAAATTCTGTGAATAGGTAGATTAGACCTGGACTTGCACTAAACCTCCACCGAATTATCATTTTCATGCTTTTGAAGCTGCTAAAGAGCAAGTAGCGTTCCGTATGTTTATCACTTAATTTCTCATCATATTGCTACGTTTAAAGTTTTGAAGTTCCTCCCAAAAGTAAGTTAGAGAAGTTGGTACCATTGATTACTACAACTTTAAGAGCCTAATTACCTCACAAAGTTTAATTAATCTAAAAATTCTGAATCACTGGAAAGATCTAAGAAAACTCGATTGGCCTTTACAAGCTGTGATCGAATAAATGTCACAGTCTCTTGTTTTTTCAATACCAGTTTGTTCTGATTTACATAGCTAAATTATTATACAGAGTCTATAGTACATAGAGTCCACTATAGAACCTTATTTGTAAGTGTAGTAAAAGCAATTAAGAAGACCTAATGCGTTTTTAAATTTCTAACATTTTTATTTAATCACTGCGGAAAATATTGGAAAACTTTTATTAAATAATACGTAGAAAATCTACTAATATCATATAAAAACAAAATAAAAAATTTATTATGCATTGTTTTCTAATTGGTATGTACTTAAATAGGCTGGTCCAATTATAAAATTAGTTAGTTCACCTAACTAAACAACATGAAGTTCCTTTTTGCAATCTTTGTCTTCTGTGATATCATGATATTCTTTATTGCAAATTCCTTTAAAATACAATTACACGGAAGTTAGTAAAAATACACGTTTTTATTTGTAGAATTATTTAAATAATTTAGAATTATTTCTATAGTTTGTGGAAAATGGATTGAAGAAGGTAAGGTCGTCGTAGCTCGATGTATCAAGGAGCCATGTTCGATGTACAAAAGAGTTGGTATTGACGGTCTGTGTTCGAGACAGTTAATATGCTGTAGAAAATAGGTTTAATCAATGAGATAAAATATTAAATATTATAAAATGTTAATGTTAATGATTTGTTAATACAAAATAAAATATGGAATATTAAAAGTAATCTTTATTAATTAAAATTAAGAAATTGTGGATATCTAGCGTTACTGAATATGATAAGCATATTAATCTGTCCTTTAAGATCTAGCATTTCAAAAGAAAATTTAAAATGGATAATATTTTGACAGTCTAATTAGCAGTGAATAATATCTTCTTTTCTCCTTCCACTTGAAATGATTAATTGATCACTGTCGACAAGCAGAAATGGAAATCGCAGTTGCTGGAATGACAAGGAAGTTTATTTTATACTGAATTAATCTTGACTTAGAAAGAAATAAGAAAATGAAAACAAAAGGTTGCTAAAATAAAATTTAAATGGTGGCAATGTTTCTTCTGTTAATTTGATGCAGAATAAAATATAATTAATTACTCACTAATTTTGTAAATAGTGCCTATTATAATTTTAACTTAAATTATCAAGGAAAAACTGAATAGAAAAATTTTATGATTTCTTAATTAAGTAATCACACCCTAAAGCTTCTAAGAATTATTTATTATTATTTAAATTCAAACTAAAACAATTACTGGTTTATTTTGCGTGGTATATTTCCAAATTAATCCTACTACTAACTAATTAATTAAACAAAGAAATAAAGATTTAGTATTTAGCTACTATCTTTATTATTCTTCTGAATATTCTCATCTTCTGATTGTCTCAATAATTTGTTTGAAGATTTCGCATTCGTATTTAAATACTAATTAAGTGTCTGTTAGAAATCTTTTAGGTAAAGTTGGTTTTTGGTTTCCATATCCTTATATTGCAGCTAGAATTGGCATATGCCAGATATGTCAACAACCAAGGGCAAAAAATGCCTATTAATACATAAACATACATTCGAATTTTAGCAAATCTTGGCAAAAAGAAAGTCATGTACTGTCAACTACATACTGCTGTGAAGTTTTTGTCCATAATTTCTAGTTTTTATTATTTTAGCAAAATCAGAAAAATTTGCAAAAGTAAATGTTTTAATGTTATAGAACAGCTTAGGATTGTGTGATAAAATAGCTAACAAAGAATCGATCTGGACACCATCGTTCGTCCTTTGTTGTGACAGATAACCTATATCTCAAAAACGATTGGCCTTAAAGACGTAAGACTTTGATTGATGCAAGTGGTGGTGGGGGGGAGGGGAGTAGCTTTCAGACGCATTAAGCACCACCGATTGCCTTTGGTTTTTCCGACAAATTCGATACCTTAGGAATTGTGTTTTTTGACAGATATTTTATATATCAGAAATATTTGGTTCTATCAATATGGGACTTGGATTATTGACAGTGGTCGAGGAGGGACTTTCAGACGATCCGGTCACCGTCGATTATCTTTTGTTCTTTTCACAGGAATGGATGGTTCTAATCGTCATTTGTCTTTTTGACAAACATTCCATATCTCAGAAATCCCTGATTCCCTAAGGTGGAATCTTGATTATTGGTAGTAGTGGGGAAGAAACTCTCGGACGATTTGGTCACCAATGATCATCTTTTGTTTTTTGGCAGGTTTTCTACATCTGAGGAACGGCTGGTCTTATAGAGGTGAAACTTCCAGATGAACTAAGCACCACCAATCGTTATAGTTTCAGACGTCAATTATGAAAATGTTACGAAAGACATTCTTTAAGATCGAGCAGCATCGTGAAACGTTCACTTAGCTGTGCGAGTAGATATAGAATAAATTGCAATCTTCGCATCGATATCTTTACAACTAAATCTACCTCTGTGTGAACATGGTTTAATCTGGGTAAGATTCCATGTTAATTAGTTATATGCCAGCTGCTTGCAGTCTGCAGTTCAGATCAACTTCTGTCTACAATTGATATCTGTACAAATAATTTCAGGTATTTTCAAATCTAGTCAAATTAGGGATGGTGTTACCTGACAGTTTTTACGCTCTCCTACACAACTGTAATTTGGGAACTTAGCATAATTTGCCTCTAACGTACGGATATAAATATAAAGTCGTGCAAAAAAAGAAAACTTGTCTGAAAGGCCGTGGTAAGTCCAAAATTAATTATAAACCAAATAAAAAACTATTCAGATTTTGTAGCACTAGTTAAAGTTACAAATGTATAGTTAAATGTCAAACCCCTACTTTGCGGGTTTGTTTTTGCTAATGTCAAAGAAATATATTAATTTGTCTTTTCATTGAATTTGGTGAGAAAACAAATTATATAATGTCTTTGACGTCACTACAAATGTAACTGCAAAATCAAAGAAAAATTATTATACAACGAAAACAAAGTAGCCGTAAAGAAAAAGGACACAAAATTAAATTTTAGTTAAAACTTCGATGATCTTTGTAATTAGCAAAGCTCTGTAGCTGAGCAACAAAAGATAAAACGGTCTATAAGGTAATTTTTATTATTCGAGAAAGTCTCTTTTGAATTCTTTAGTTATTTGCGTAAAAAATGTTAATTTTTAAAATAATGAATTAATCATTTTCTTTAGATGGCAAGCGATAAATAATGAAGCGTGTTTCATGACTTGTACAGAACGTGAGCATAAACTTGATGAATAGACCCATTGCAACTATCAGCTTGCGCTGTTTATTTGTGATTCATTCAATGTAGAAACAGTGTGTAGAAACACAAACAACACAAGTACAACTGCATGAAGCTCAGGGCAAAATAGCAGTAGGTACAATAACGATTCTCATTTAGAACCTGGATTGCTGTTTAACAAATATTTCTAGTTACCGTTTTGTATTAAATAAATCCCATTTTTAAACCGAACAAAAACATTCAAAGTAAAATCCAATCAGTTCCAAACCAAATAGAGAACCACTAAATACATCCAATTTCCGTATCAAAACTGAGTGTGAGAATTATTAGAAAAATCAGCAACAGGATAATAAAAATTCCTGTCATAATAATTACAACAATTTATCAAGTTTTTGGTACCAAAAAAATTAAAAGCGTACTACTAAACACTTTCAGTGAAAACTTGCTGTGGTGAATTCAAAAGGATTAATTAACGACTAGAGGATTCAAGAAATGTTGATTTATTGCCGAAAAAGCTAGGGACGAAGTGTTTTCCAATAATGTTTTCGGTTTTTCAGTTAAGAGTGCCGTAGGGTAGCTCTCGAAATCTAGACTCGACGTTCTACATTACTTTGTCAAGTGTAACTTAATGCTTCTGAGATTCTTCCAGTAATGAAGTATTTCGTTAAGAAGCAACGACCAATACACTTACAGAAGTGCTACTTTTATGGGTTATTTTACGAAAAAGAATATTTTGATAATTATATTAAAAACGCTGATATACTATTCATTCACAATAAAAAATTAAATGAGAATTACATAAAGATTTTCACTTTTTAGTTAATATGATATTCACGCAAAGGAAAATCTAATTTGGAATGCCCCAGGTTAGTCTTGGTTGGTTGCCTTCGGAAGTGGTATCATAGTAAAGGTGCATTATCTGGCATTTCAATAACGGAAATTTATTATACGGAGAGAAATATAAACAAAATTATAACTAGGAATTTCGCCTTGATATTGCATAATAAAATTTCTTGTTGCTCCATCTTAGAAGATATCATGGATCTGATACAATCCAGTACCTATTATAAATTTAGATTAGATTATCCCTCTTTCAGTTTTCGTTCTTTTCTAGTTTTTCACTTTCTTGTTTTGCCTCCTCTTACCGGTTCTATCTATAACTTCTCCCTATTGAAAAAGATTCTCAAAAGAGTTATAGAAAATTCTCTACAAAACTCTGTTTGTGTTGGTCCTGCACATTCTCTAGTGATTAAATACTTTCTTTGACAACATGAAAATTGATGACCAGTTTCATTTCACCGACCTACTGCTCTCGCTAAGGCTTTCTTCTATGGATTCTTAATTTCTAGAAATACAAATCAAGAAACTTGTAGTCTCCAATTTTCTTAAAGAATATGAGATTTCCGAGAATTTCAAATCGAGATGGCTTCGACATTTTGATTATAAAATGAATGAAAAATTAATCTACTTTGCTTTTCATCCGAAATGCCCTGTATATTTTAATTTCTTTAATTAAATAAATGTGTGAAAGACCTTGAGAACGCTATATACTATTATCATTATTATTTAGTAATTAATAGGTAAGTGAAATTAGATACAGAGTTTATACTGTTTGACGATTTGTAGGTTATCGCTTTACATGTGAAATGCAAAATCGTCACCACTAGATTTACCGTTGATTACAATTTCCAAATTCCATAATAAATTCTCTTTGTCCTGACAACACGGATTGAATGATTTAAATAGTTAAATAGGGTGCTGCTGTTACTTGCAGTTAAATTAGATTAATTCTATCCATTTCACAGCCTTTGTATTGAATAATTAGTATTAAATTGTCGACAGGATTTATGACATCAAACATTTAATTTTATTCTTTATGCCAATTTTAGTTAATTTTTTTTATTTGTAGAAACTTTATTGCAAGTAGAATCAGGTTTTAATATTTATTTCTATGCGGTTTAAAAAAAACGCAATAGAAGCGTTAAGCAATTTCATTAGAATTATGGTATTATCAGTTATCACGTTACGGGAATGCTGGCACATACACAGCATTGCTGGAGGCGACAACGGCTCGTATATAAACCTAGCACCAATGTGACCCAATGCAGCATCAACCTCCAGGCATTCAACTAACTTAGTTTCTGTTGACAAAGGTCATCATAAATTTCATCAAACTCTATAACGAAAGAATGGCAAGTTCTATTCAATTTTGAATCACAAAGGCGTAAAAAAATAAGAAATTTTAGTGAACAACACATGAAACAACAAAAGATATTTCTAACTCGTAAAAAGCGACAAAAACACCAAAATAAGTGATAAAAGAATGTACGGTATTAGTTACAGTCTTTATTAGTTGTAAAGTGAAAATGTGTAAAGTTTTGAATCTCTCTTCAAAAGCTATTTGTAAAGCTGCGACAAAATTGACATTTCAGTTTTTGTTGTACCCAGCAAACAGAGTGACGTCAAATTCACGTGATTAATTGGACATGTCTCATTACTAATGACGAATCAAAAGAAATGATGCCATAAAGACTAAACACCACTAATAACGTCTTTTTCACGTCTTTGAGTTGTGACATTCCGACCTCTTCACGCCTGAATTTAACGTAAATGATAAGTATTGTGAGTTAGACGTCACTCTGTTTACTGAGTACTTGTGCAAAATTGATATTCAATATTTAAACAGTAAAACTTTCTCAAATAGATTAAATTTTATCTTATAGCATTCATGAACGAAATGTTTTGTGGAGACAAGTTTTGTTCCGAAAATTTTCATATCAGAAACATAAGGAATATGAAACTTCTTATGATTTTATTAAGCGGCACAATAAAGCTTCGTGATGAAGAATTAAACCCAAATACTTACAAGAATGGAAATATTTTGTGGGTTTCACAACCACACAGAATTTTGGGACCGTCTAACAGTTCTATCTCTCATCTACTGCGAACTACCTAAAACTATCTTCTCAAAAATTCAAAGTGTGGTCATTAGAAACAAAACATTGTTTTGATACAGTTGAATAGCAAAGAGCTATTCTACCATTGTACACGAGGGTATTTCATCACTCCATACTCTAGATTCGTCTATACAATCATCTTTGAAAACATCCTTTTAGATATTTTATATTTATACTTTTAGCTATTGTTCAAAATGTCTTCCATCTTGGCGAACGCACAGTCGACACCTTTGCTCCACTGAACTGAGTCGAAGACTGTTAAATTTTCTTTTATTGTTTCATAAATTTTCTGAATTCTTGTAACCATGATCTAGACAGAAGAAAATTTCTAAAAAAAATATTCTTCGATCCATGTTTTAAGAAATTTATTCAAAATATAATTTTCCATAAGATCCTGAAGAATTGCCATTATACACTGTATATGTCTCCAGGACTTTTCACAATAGGTTTTTATACAGATCTAGGGTTGGAAATTGGATTCGTTCATCTAGCCAACCATCTTGAGCCGCCCTTCCTGTGTGCGACATATGATCTAAAAATCTGAAACTTCGTGTCACATAATAAACAATCAAAAACCACAGAAAATTATTTTCATACGAAGATATGTTTCTACAGTAGGCTAAACATCATTTGTTGCTCAAGGTCTTAGTCTAGAGGACCAAGCATTAATTGTGAAAATTCTTTCGGCATGGGTCAATCTTTGACTTTCGAACGGGCATTTCTATAAGAGTATTAGGATTGTGAAACTCTAGTGGTATTCGAAAATGAATCATCCCACGAGGAAAATGCAAAAGCTATTTTTTGACAAAATTGAAGAATAATGAGATTTCCAGTACAATTTTAACATACTGTATTTAGAAAAAGTTCATTCTTGCAATGAAGTTAACAAGTTTGATTCACTATATGTTGTTTTGGATACATTAGACATAGTTAGTTAATAACTCTTTCTTTCGCTTGCTTAAAAGACTTTATTTGATATGGTATCTTTCCAATTCTTTTCTTTTATGCAAGCTTGCATTGTCAATTCCAAGAAATCTTCTAGAAACTAATTTTTCTTTCTACCTGAAATTTCTAGGTTTTTATTAAAATCTATTTAAAAAATGTCTCCACATTCCATTTTCTTTTATTAAGTTGATATCCTCCTTGTGTCTCTATAGAACTTCAAAACAATTCAAACTCCGCAGAGCATGCTGAAAAGATAGGTCTCAAAAGCAGTTTCAGGAAGCATGACTCAGGTTTCACGTCAGTGTTTTACTAAAGCTGTCAACGACCTCTAGTAGCATGTAACTAAAAAAGCTAATTGTATATTCAGAAATCGGAAAACTGCTATAGCGATTCTACTGTACAAAATCCTAGTAAATCTGATCATTCGAGCATTTAGTTAGTTGATTTCCAGATGCTTATATACGCAGAAGGGCCATTCTAAGCTGCTGTTTTGCCGTAGTCCTGCAGTTCTTCCACATAAAGCGTGGAAAATGTATAGAAATTGAAGTAATAAATGAATTTTATCCGTGGTTATATTCTGAAAGTTTAGTGAACAATAGCGTTCACTAAACGCTCCTTTTTTCTAGTAATATACAGACTTAATGCAAGAATATTCAATGATTTTCTGTTTATATTTAAAAGTGCAATCTATTAATATATTGCATCATAGGAGGATACACTAATTAAATAAACCTGATAGCACTAAATATAGAAAATGAGGGTAAAAGTGGTATAGCAGCAGTGCTGCAAGTGAATTACATGCTTCATTAGTTGAAATAACGAATGAAGCTTTTATCTACATCGGTACATTTCAAAAATATGCACAAAGTACTTTACAGTAGGTATATATACTATAAATGATGTTTCAAACAACTATGGACGGAGGAGAGTAACGTCATTTATATAAATATAATAAACAAAAGGAGTGTTGCACAGAATAATTATTTTTTATTAAACAGCATGTTTCATACAAGAATAGTATACCGATCTCTAATTTCCTTGATATCATTGAAGTGACTATTGGAAGAGCAATAATCTAACAGACAACAAAAATGCGAGACACCTCTAAAAATGTCTTGTATTACCTATACATGGTTATTAAAACCTTGTCAGAACATAATTATGTAAACTCATCCCACAATCAATTCTAATTCTAAAAATGCGTCAGGTGATGGACAGTACTTTCAATTGGTGAAACACTTGTTAGCTCAAAATTGGTGGAAACTAATATATACAGAATGCAAAACTGCTTTCTCACGCTTTTAAAGAACAAAGAAGAATTTTCCATTGCCGAATGGAATTTTCGATGATTTGCAGCTGAGCCCATTCTTAACAGTAAGAACCTCCTGGAAATATTTGTAAAAACTAAATTCCTACTACATCCGATGACAACAATGAAGGAGATCAATCTTTTTATACGGATCATTCCATACCAAACCAAACAACAGCTGAACTGAACTGAACTCGAGTTTCTTCAAACTTGATAAAAATTCTCCTGTAGCAAATAACAACAAAAGCTGTTTTGTGAAAAAAATCTTTTTTGTCATTTACGAGTGATCGAAATTTCCAATATTTTTCAAGTTTAATCAAGAACTGCAAAAAAATTTTGAGTTCTAGCATCTATCATTTTACCGAATCATCCAAAAGCGTTTAACTACTAATCCAAAATATGAATTTTGAACCTTCTACTATTCTTTTTATAATGGCCCAAGTCGGATTTGCTTATTTCTTACCTTCTTCGAGATATTAACAATTAAAATTAAGAGACTTAAAAACCATTTTGCAAAACTAAAAATTTGCAAAAATTGGAAAAGGTCAGATGCAACTTTCGATTGGTTTAGGGTGAAATAACCCATATATTATGGAAAAAGTAAGAAATGTTGGTTTCTTCAAAAAATTCAAATCAAAAAAATACACTCTGATGCATTTACACACTTGCTACAAGTCTGGCTGCCAAATCATCAATCTCGATATAGATATCAATAAGCAGAAAAAAATTCGTTCACTCATGTAATAGCTGACTTAACCCAGGAAGACGCATGGGCTTGCTGAGCTAACTAATATCACTATAACATTACTCAGGTTGCATTTCTGTCTGTTCGAAAGGAACGCCATTTACTATATAAAACTAAACAAAACCAGTCAAAGAAGTCATTCTCCGAAGACTGAAAATAAAAGTTACACGCTTTCTTTAATGCAACCCGTATGACAGTGTGGATTTTGGGTTGGTGTCACTGTTTCTGTAATAAAAATTACAAAGAGCTATAGCAGCACCACCACGGCTTATTGCACAATATGATGAAAGCCTAGGCCTCGTCTTGACGTTCTTTATAGAACAATCTTTCTGATGCCTCATCCTCATAGAGACCTATCATTATCGGTGTTTCTAAATGATTTCTGTTTTTCTTTTTTCTTTGCTACTCTTTAGAGTTTTACTTCGCATACAAGATCTGCACAAATTGTTGCTAACTGAAGGATAACTCTCAACCCAGAAGCAATTTATTCCTAGTAATTAGATAACCGTCCAAGTCGAAGATAGTGAAAGATTTCACATTGAAGAACACCAGGTGTAGATTCGTGAGGTTTCACTAAACTTACTTATAAAATATATTTGTTTTTATTGTTTGCATATCTAAAGTCAAAACATAGTGAAGCTTCGACTCAACCAACGACTCTTGCATTAAGTCTCCATTCAAGCATTGTGAGTGATTTTGCAGGATTCAATCCTAAAACTTGTTTTCTGACTAGTTGTAGAATGTCCATTTGCTAAGCCATATTAGAAAGAAAGACTCGAGTCGCTGCTGGAATCGAGGCTTCACTTCAGGTGATCAAGAACAATTCAAGAGTATCGAGTAGCTATTACTGTTGATGATATGAAAAACAAATGACAACCTGAATATTAAATTTTTCTTTTTTGAATATTTAATTCTTGAAAACTGGAAGATGGAACTACACTGAACTTGAACATGCGTGACCTTGTCTATAATTAAATAAGGTGTAGTATGTGTAGGCATTTGCACTAATTATGATAACTGCAAGTGTATTCTAATCTAAGCTTCTTAATTGCGCAATAGTGAATCTAACCTGCTATTTGGTAGTGGTGGTATTCGACTTTCCAAGCTCTCCTCCAGCTGTATTGGTATGATTGTCCATTGTTGTTTGGTTCGGTTTTTTAAAATAAAACCACAAATGTGGTGGTACGAAGATGCAGAAAGCACTATCTTGTTTCAGGAAAAAATAATTAGTTAAAGCTTTTGGTTTAAGTTAATTCTAAAGCATCTAATCTTTATTCTATTGGGTGTTTGGTGCATGTTTTGATAATGTTGTTTGTTGTGTGTGTATTGGTGCATATTTACCAATAAACTAACTTTTTTTAGAAGTCAGCTCTGGCACGGAGCATTTTTTCTCCGCTTGTGGTTTCGAATTTTGAGCACCATGATTATCTGTAAAATAAAATTTCGCATATTTAAACGGCATCTGCTGCTATTTTATAAACGTAAATATACATAGAGGTAGTAATTTGAAAATTCATGCAAAAGCATTCTTCTAGTTTTTCTTTATATTGCGTATTTTCTTCCTTTTCTCACAATGCAGGCCAGGCATACAAAGCAAAATTATAAGCAGATAGAATTTTGCTTAGAATCTTTTCTAAGAATTTCCAGTAGTAGGAGAATCTTTCAGAACACATAGAAATAAATTCTACTCTGGTTATTTATAGCACAATACATTAACTTAAATATAAATAAAAAAAAAGTTCAGAAACAAAGATTTAAAATAGAATTTAAAAACTATTACCAAGCTATTAAACTAAATATCGATTGTTTTTCTTTCCCAAAGGAATTTTTAAAAATGTTTTTACGACGTGGTGAGATCTGTTTTGAATCATAAGAAATCTTGTTCCCAAGAAAGTAAAAGCGCCGATGAAAGTATTTGTTTTACAAACGAAAAAATGTTTTGAAAAGAAAAGTTCAAAACTTGTTTTCATTTCTATTTGTTGAATTAATAGTAGAAATATATCTTACAAACATATTTAGGATATTTGAAACGGTGTATAAATTTATTGTTTTGTTAAGATGATTGTATTGAGTACATACAGTATAATTAAAGAAGATCTATGTTTTTCAAAACCTGTATCAAGATTTCTACAGTTAAATATGACTACTACCATAAGTATTTACGTTTCGATTATTACAACTCTTCACTTGTAATTCTAGCGCAAAATCAAGTTATGCCAATTTTTATCTTTTTTATTTTTGAAAATCCCAGAACTTTTAAAAATTTTCTCCGACGCTACGTGTAGATGCTTTTCTTATGCGTTCTGTTGAAAGCCCGGTCAAGCTGTCTTTATAAATAATGTTTTGAAATTGAGAAGACTTTTATCAGGGCGATTATTTTTTAAAAAAGTGCATATAAAGATTAACGCACATGATGCCACCTGTCACAGAAAGTTGTAAAACTACTTATTAGGAAGATTTCTCAATAACTAAGTACCCCTATATTTCAAGATAAATAAAAGATGTACCTAGAAAACTTGCTCATTATTAAGAATGCGCCCGCATATGAAAGCCAGGCCTGATTAGTTTAGTCGTTGTTAAGCAAATTTCGAAATTGTTTCCTTTTTTTACTTTTGTTTTTTTTGAATTCCATCACTACTAATTAATAATAAAATAATCTAACTCAGCACTACAAAATGTAACCTCTGCTTTTGTATGTATTGCGGCATTTTAAAAACTAAAAGCAAAAATTGAAATTATGCTCCAGAAGTATATATCTAGAAAGTGCATTATATACAGGGTGTAATAGAGATAGTTGCAGACAAAAATGGCGAATACTTGGACGTATAGTCAGAAAATGACATAAGAAAAATTAAGAAATTTGTGCATTCATTTCAAAAGTTCCCAAACAGGTTCTTGACTATTCTTTAACAACGAATACAGTAAAGATAAAACATTTTTTTAAATAAAAATGCACTTGATTTACTGCCACGCGTATATAATCTTTACTATTTCAATTAGACCCTGCATATTAAAAATATTTTTTTAATTCTAAATTAAATCAAGTACATTGCTACCTTGTTTATACAGGGTGAATCAATGATCTGTAGGCAGAGAGCAGCGTCGTTATTGGTAAAAATCAAAATATGGCCCTGATGAAATTTATACAGAACGATTATACATATCTACGTTCTAAAATTATCCTTAACTAGATAGTTTTTCATAGAAGTACGACATACCGCCCTTTTTGTCTTTTTTAATGGAATACACATTCTGATATCTTCTCACTCTTGGTTCATCGAGATTATAATAGTCTTGGCCTGATCGCTTTAGTATTATTCAGTTGTTTGTTGCAATGTTCTACTTAGAAATACAGAAGTTGTCGCTATGTGACGCATTTATAAAATACACTACAAAACGTAATCGTTTTGAACAACCCTTCTCAACATTTTTCCAATATTTCTTCAAATAACCTCAACACAGATACTTGTAACAAACAAAACACAGAAAAGTGTAGCGAGTTACTTTTACTTGCTTATTATTAATGTTTTTGTAAATATTTATTTCAAAGCCGTCCCGAATAATAAATACCGCAACGCGTCTGTTGAGTCACCGCATCCCCACCCTTACGTTCTTACCATCTTGCCACTTCCTCAACCACAGTCCGTATTCTGCTTTTAATAGTAATACACCGTATCTTCAAGCAACTGTTCCGTTACCAATACCGCCTGCACGACTTTCGCTTCTCTTTGCTGCCTTTACCAAATCTGTGAAGATCGTATAATCGGTTTTCGTAAGTAGAGGCGATATTTAAGCAACAAATTGCAATATAAGCAATAATTACATCTTCTGACGGTGCATTAGCATCTGCAGCGCAATCAAGTCGTAAGTCCCCTATGGATTGTTGTTGATGTGACCGATTTGAGCTTTTAGGTAAGGCAAGTAGAAGCCTTTAAAGTCACTCTTATAGTCTTTCCACGTCTTCCTTACTCGTAATTGTTGTGGTACCAGTATAAAGAATCTCCTGTAAACAGCTTAAGAAGTATTGCTAAGCAGTTATCTTCCTGAATGTGGTAACAGAATCAGACCTCTTCAACTCTATGCAGAAAAGGGAATGGGTCGGTGTCATCGAACTTGACATCCTATTCTGTTGGACAAATGTGGTCCATCTTCGGCCATTCGGAGTAAGAGGAGACAAAGTTAATGTACGAATCTGTTGTAATAAAGACAATAAAATAAGTGCCTGGCGGTACAGCAGTAGTGGTAAGCGGATTCGACGTAACGCGACGGTGTAATATATTATGCTCGGTAAGGGTTCGGTGAACGGTCATCAGATAGGGTTGTTGTGGAGTCTGACGTCTTTCCTTGGCAAAAAGGGTTTCTATCCTCTTAGGTAGCGTCTGAATTGATGATATAGCTCTTCAATCACATTATTCTTCTTCATTTCGGATATTTCTAGACCGGTCGTTGGCTCTTAATCGGAAGAATTTGCATCTTGCTTTTCTGTTACCATCTTCAAGTTCGGTGGGACTTGCTGTGTGGTAAATTAGTAGGTTAGCAGTACGATATATGTATCGTTTCTTGCAGTAGCTTTCTTGCATTCGCTCTATTTGACGGTTTCTCGAACTGATAGTCTCTGCTGTTCGGTTTTCAAGTCTCTGCTCGGGCGCCAAAGATTTCAATGCTAGGAGGAGGCAGAAAAGATGTGCAGGCTATTTTAGAACGGAACAGTCGCTTGAAGTATACGCTCGAGTGTAGGTTTTTTGTAGGCAACGATAATGGTTCGTAAATGGTGACTTTGTTCAGAATTTTTTTGTACTTTTTCTTGATATCTTCACAACAAACGGCAATGTTAAGACACAATTTCCTGCATTTAACAGAGAAAATCTGTGCTGTATGTTTCTAATAAGATAAGTCATTTTTGAGTAAAAGAGAATTTTGCAAAATTCTGCGATGCTAGAATTAAATTTTCAGTAGCGACATAAACCAGCAACAAGAGAAACGATAAATTCAGAATACGGTAAAATATCTACCAATAATAGCTAGCGACATCATATCCTGTGATGAATTGCAACAAGCACTGATAGAGAAGAAAGTTACCTACCAAGCAACAGGTTACAGAAGCTTGAAGAAACGGACAAACCCCTAACATTAATTACAACATCAATAGATAAAAAAGACATTAGAACAGTCACGCAGAACGCCAATGTCATACTTAACAAACATTCTGATATTCAAGGGTTCCTAGATGTCCAGAAAACAGATATATGCCCAATTTCAGAGAGCCACCTTACAACCGAGTCTTACGTTAAACTCAGAGGCTATAGCTTTTATCATCCATATAATGCAGCAAAATGAGGAAGCACGATAATAGTCTATTTTTACTATAGTTACTAGAAAAGGAAACATCACTGTAGCTGCAATTTATTGCCCTCCGAGGCATAATAAAAAAAAACTCTTCTAATGTATTCAGAATATTGGGCAATAAATTTATAATTGGCGGAGACTTTAACGCCAAAAATACAATTTGGGATTCAAGGCTTACCACAATCAAAGGTAGAAAATTGTACCGCATCTCTGCATCTCTCTACAGGGAAGTCGACCTACTGGTCGACTGACTTAAACAAGATTCCTTGTTAGATTTTTTCATGTTGAAAATAATATCTCCAAATAATGCGAATATAGAAGAAAACTTTGATATGGACTCTGATAATTTTCCAGTGATCCTTATCCTAAGAGAAAACATTAGCAGAAAAGGAAACAGAAGAACAACTCAACAAAGAACTAGAAAATCTTATCATAAAAATTGAACAATCTGCGTGGAGAAACACACCAACAATAGAGCAATCAGCAACTGGAAATCATTATCCGATAAAAAGAAAGGAACTTTTGCGAAAAAGAGAAAAAGGTCTCCAGAAGATAGAAATAGGTTGAATAGGGCTACCTTCAGCCTGAGAAGGGTAATTCTGACATATAAAGAAGAATGTATAACAAAAGTCTTAATAGAACTAACAGACGAGAAAGAAACTGAAAACTCGCTATGGAAGGCAACCAGGAAGTTAAAAAATCCGTGCATTCGTTGTCCTCCTATTAGAACATCAGACAACAGCTGGGCAAGAGACAATCAATAAAAAGCTAATGCATTCGCTGCCCATCTTGAGAAAACATCGCAACTGGATGAAGGCCATAACTTTTCAGAAGACGAAGATGATCCAGACATTAAGCCGGTCACCCCCAAGGAAGTTGCTGAAGTAATACCAAAAGACATCAATCCAAAAAAGCCCCAGGTTCCGACCTCACAAATAGCGAAATATTAAACAAGCTGCCAAGAAATTAAATTATATATCTAATACTTAGAAGATGACAGAAGTAATTTTGACTTTAAACCAGGGAAACCTCCAAATTTAGTTTCGTCTTATAGACCGATATCATTGCTACCAATGATGTCCAAGCTGTTTGATTAGCTGTTACTAAAAAGATTGAAACTTTTGATAGAAAGAAAGAACTGATACCATCACATTAGTTTAGCTTCAAAAATAAACATTCAACAATAGATCAGGTCCGTAGGATAACTGCTTTTCTCGAGTGAGCGTATGAAGAAAAACAACTTGACAAAAAAATACAGAAAATACTTCCGAAACACCATTCTCCAATCTTATTTAACAAAAAGAATGTTCAGAGTAAAACAGGAAGAAGCATACTCGGAAATGAAAGAAATTAAAGCTAGTGTTCCACAGGGCAGGGTGCTGGGACCAGTCCTCTACCTGTTATATACCTGTGACATACCCCAACAGCCGGATGTGAAAATAACCTCTTTTGTCGACGACATAGTCATCCTAGCAGTTGGTGAAAATAATACAGAAACAACAGAAAAACTACAAATTATCGGTAACAAACTAAATTATTGAAACTAAAAAGTGGAAAATAAAGATAAATGAAACCAAGTCGGTGTATGTAGACTTTGCCTACCTTCAAAGTGTACAGGCACAAACACGATTAAATAATAACATGATTTCACAGCTCTTAGCTAAATATCTAGGAATGAACCTAGATGTGCGACTTAAATGGAAAGAATACGTTAAGAAAAAGCAATCATAGCTTGACCTTAAATTAAAAAAAAATGCACTGGCTGATTGGAAGAAAATCTAAACTGCCAGTCTACAATAAACTTATGATCTATAAACAAATCCTACAGCTAGTATGGACAATGGCATACAATTTTTGGGAGTGTGCAGCCAAAAGTAATATAGATATATTACAAAGATTTCAAAACGAAGTCCTGAGATGCATTGTTGATGCTCCATGGTTCTTCCGTAATGATGATCTTCATCGATACCTGAAGATCAAGAAATCAAGAGGTTTGCAAAGAATCACGAGGGTCGACTCCACTCCCACGTCAATGAGTAAGTCCTGCAGCTCCTTGATAACTATCTTTATACAGAAAGTCTCAAGAGAAAGAAGCCATTTGAACTTGTATAACAGTGTAAGTGAGCGTAGTTGATCTTCACCCCAAATAGTGATTATTTTCCAAGAAAGAAAACTGAGATGAACTGTTGAGGACATTGTAAATAAGTAAGATTTAACAGTTACAGATGAAAATTGTAGCTTTTTGCAAATATTTGTTTATCCTGCACCTCTGTCGGCTCCTTAAGGCAATAATCAATGCAGAGATCTGCGGAACATAAAAGATTTAACCTCAATGTCGTACTTATTCTTAAGATATCGAACAAACGATAAATTTTGAATAAAATTTAGAAATCTTGCATCTCGGAAAAGTGCATTTCAGAGTGTAAGTTTATGTAAGAGACTAGGCTTAATTACGACCCAGGAATCTGCATTATGCATACTCCTGTACATTTCAAGGACATTCTGTATACTACAAACAATTTGCTATACAATCATTAATTACAAGTAAAATTAATTTCATGAAACTTATTGTGTACGCAATTTTCAGTTCATTCCTCATTACAGCGTTGGTGCGTACTCAATTTTCATTTAGTACTTCATAATTAAAATGTGTTAAAATGTTCATAAAATGAAAGAATCGACATTTCATGACATTAATTGATTTTTAAGCATAAATAAATTATTTCTATCGAACTCAATTATGTAGATGTGCACCAACTCTATAATTACTTTATTGAATTACAATACGTAAAGTATTTACTGCACTTGGGTGTGTACATTAATTTCGATTTTTCCTGTTTAAAACTAAATAATTAAAATTTAATAGCGTATCTACAAAATCTATAGTTGATTTCTATCCATTTTGTTGCATTGCTGGGAGTCACCTAAACTATTACTAAAAAGAATGCTCTATCTATATAATAGAGTGTTTACTAGAAATAACTTATGTGAAGCAAACCAAGGGATATATAAAGACAACAGGGATAATGTTTGCTTTTTATATATTTTTTGTAGGAAGCCAATGCTTTGTAACAGATGCGGTTTGTAATAAAAAGAAGAAATAGGGGTTATAGTCAGAACTTCAATTTTTGGCTCGCTTTTCCCTAAACATTGTAAATATCATTCTTTGTGATAATAGAGCTTCCGAACTAGAGAAAATCCAAGGTATTTTGTACCATTATTTCTTAAAACCTTTCTCTAATCTATGTATAAAAGAAGGGGTGGCTTTTCGTTTTTCCCTCATGCTTACTCGTCTCCCTACCAGTTAAAGAAAAAACTCCGTAATTTGCAGGTACGATGATTTATGAAATTTTTAATTAAAATTTCCACATCGTCTTTTTATAGTAAGTCATATTTTACAGGTATTGCATGGAATATGTGATTACGGGACGGATTGCAGGTGATTAAATTTACGCTAGCGGAACAACGTTAATGACCAAAGCGCAATTTCAAATCGTTCCAAAATATGTAGATCAAATATTTTACGTTGGAAAAATATTGTCTTTGATACAATTTTTCATAATTTAAAAATAAATATTTACAGATTATAAAAAAAATCGGTGGGGATACTAGAGATATACTTTTTAATCTAAACGATACACCTATAAATAATTAGTACCAAAGTTTATTTTCCTATTTCGACAAGCGAGTCAAAGTTGGAAAAATGAAAACTACAAAAATCAGACGACGAATTTCCACGATCTTTAGATATGTTCGTATCGGATTTATCGTACCTTCTACATAACCATAACTAGCGCCACTTGGCGGCAAAAAATAAAAGGTTTTGAAAGCCTAACGCGTTGCATTGAGGAGTTAGGAGTAGAGCTGTTAACTTTAGGGTTAAACACCCATTAGTTCTATCCATAGTGCTCGCAGTAGTATTTTTGGAAGATATTAGGTCTCTTGGGTATATGTGTACCAATCCACTAAATATAGTCAATTATCATTAAGATTTTGTCGCTAGAGGGCATGCAAAAACAGATAAAATTATTTTTGTTTTTTCTATAACGAATCTTCGTTAGATGAAAATTATGTTCGCAGATTTGTAGAGAGGCCAGTCAATAACTTTCTGTAAAAGAATTTTAGTGAAAAACAAAAGAAAGTAAGAAAGATGAGATTATCTAAAGGACTGCAAGTACTAACACCGATCGTAAATGTTTCTGTTAAAGAAATGTTTTATATCCCTAGAACTAAAAATCGTATGGAGATGAGATGGTGTAGCAAGTTGGGTGCACTGATTGTCGTTTGGTTTTTTTTCAAAAATTGTAAGCTGTGTACATTTGTGATACGTGGTTCTATTCAAATGGCCTTTTCATATACATAAATTAAAATCAATAGAACAAAAACAAAATAATTAGTTTGCTGAGACGACGCCAGTCATGTACTAAAAGGCTTGCGTTAAGAAGCTTTAAATCGACTTACAAGTGGTGCTTGCTATACAAAGCTACTTTGTATTTATAATTTAACCACAACTAAAAAATTTAATTTTTATCTTGGTTTCTTATTTAAGTAACTATTACATTTTCAACGTTTTGTAATCTTATGTTCACTTCTTTTAAGCTGGGTTCTCATGAACGTGTTGCTTGCCATGCGTTTGCTGTTTGCCCCACTAAATACAAGACAAAGAAGTTTGCCATGGCTCGATTCAAATTAATTCGCGTCTGCTTGTGCATCTTTACAGTTACTTGTGGAGGCTTGATTGCTTGTCTAGATGAAGATCAACGTCATAACAAAGCAGAAAATAACTTGCAACTGTTCTTTTTTTGTCAAGTCCTGGACTATAGCAAACCGATGGCCAAACGACTTGCCTTTGCTACGCCAAATTTAGACACAACACCAGCCTTAATAAAACAGTCCGATTTTAGATAATGTTCTGGGTTCCTATAAAACCAGGTCCACGACGCGACGTGTGGCTCACTATGGTTGATGGTACGTGTTTGCAAAACTGGATGTGACTAGCTATGTTTCATAATTTCTTAAGGATTTAGTGATTTGACAAACAATTTAACAGACTATTAGCTATGGTGGTTTAGTGATGTTATCTTTTGCTCTGTTCAATTTTATTATTTTTATTTAATAATAAATCAACCGTTTTTTTCCCTTGACCCAGGGAATGGACAAGGCTAGTCTCTAAGGGAATAAATGAAACCTTACAAGAAAACCAATGAAATTTTGAAAAACTCCAAGTGACTCGGGTCAGAAAATACATTGGAAACGTATACTCTGTTTTGGATTGAGAATTGATCTCAGACATTCATTTGAAATTAAAGGTTATGTAGAAAAAGGTCTTTGTGGTCATATTTCTTCAATAATAGACAAACATGTTGCTTATTATTAATTACAGCCTCTTTCAAGGACTTAGAATGACCATTATCAAACAGTCCATATAAGGTTCTATCTCCTTCTCATCTCAAATGTACAAAGGTCGACAAGCTATTCAAGATTTATAGGTAAAAGGCAGTTGTACGCAAGCAGACGACATTCTCGTTCATTCCCATTCATTGAACTAAAATCTGCTTGAAGATTGCTATGAAATAGTTAAACTGTAGGAACCAGAAAAACCTACCTCACTCCACAGTTTTTATTTCTGAATTTCTTTGTAGACTAATTATGCAAAGAAGAGGAGCCTCATTTCAATAGTTTTAAAAAAACTTTGATCGCATCGTATCAAAAAAGGTGCTTTTGTGAAAGGGTTAGGGCATCATCCAGGTCGGTATACAAACTTCGCGAAAAAACCGATTCCACGCCAATGGTTTTTCATTTCACGGTTTAAACTTTATTTTGGCCACGACCATGTTCAAAGTGTTTCTTCTCCTTAAAACAGATACTGCGGCATGCATGCCCATGGGAATCCTTTTTGCATCTTGATGAATATTGGACACTCTGAAAGTAGCGTATTTTCAAAACACCTTGTAATGTAGTAGCAGTAAGATTGATTTATCAAGAGACACAGTAGACAAACCTAAGTAACAGATTTTTCTTACCAAACATTTAGTGTTAAATGAAAAGAGACAAATGCAAATCACTACCAAAGAAGAAGAAGAAAAGAAAGTTCAAGAACAAAGAATTCAAACTGGTAGAAAGATTAGTATGCAATAAATGTAAATATTATAAATAAAACTTGTCATACTAGAATTTCTTAAAATATAAAAAAGAAGTTTATACCTGAAGTTGAACAATAATTTTTCTGATTACCCTTTATATGTCAACGTTAATCAATGTTACTCAGACGAATGATGTAAAGTAAATAAAAATAAAAAACGTGAAGGTGCAAAAACTGTATAATTTTGGAACATGCTGTATTATCAATGATACCATAAAAATAAGCTTTATTGGACCATCACGATAAAACGTAAAATAAGAAAGAACGACAAAAAAATAAGAAGTAATTTATGATACAATTTCTTTACTTGTCACTTGCAGATGTTTTTAATTTAATGAGGGGGAAAACCACGAAAATCACACAATTTTCTACAGCTTTTATTAAATGAGGATAACATTTCCTTTCTTAAATATACGTATCCCGAGAAGGGTTAGTAATCACAATTAACGGAGGTTAGGAACAAAAAGCAAACTGAACTCGTAGGGAACAGTAATTAGTTGATAATTAAACGCATTAATTAACCACCAATAATTGAGATGCTGGACTAGATTTTTCAATGATAATTTCATATGGCAATAATTGTCTTATTTTTGTTGTGTAACGCTCAGGGCTGATTTTAGTGGTTTCTAAATGCAAGACAGTTTCGGCGATCGGCAATTGCATTATCAACATTCTACAAGTTGGTTACTACGCTATGCAAACACAGGATGTATGGGATGTTCTTATACATAATAAATAACATTGCATGTTTAGGGAAAAACACTTGGCTGAGATTAGCATCGACGTATTTTGCTGTTAATTTTCGTTTCTTTACCTCTTGAAATGCGTCTTTTAATGCGTTTTAAATATGCATGTTGCAATCTAAATGCAGTGATTTCAAGGCGGAGATATTAAACGAAGCTTCTGTTTCTGTAATTTTGTCGATAGCATTTTAAGCTTCTTTTCTATTGTTTACAAGCTTAAATTTGGTGGTCACATATAAAGTTACGAATATGTACATTTATCTTCTTATACAGAAAAGAAAACTGACCACTCGATATATTATTAATAAAAAATATGTTTTATTAAAAACATAAATGTGCTTAATTTTAATTTTTTAGTTGTAACAAAAGACATTTTAAATATTACAAAACATTGTGTATTTTAGAATAGATCAACCAAAACTTTTCATGTTAAACGATATTTTGTTTTTATACTGCAGCTACATGTATGTACGTTTTGCTTTAATTCGTTTACAGACGTGTTAAATAAATCTCAAACAATGATAAATTTTTGGTGTTTAAACTAACATGTGTCAGAATTTAACAGTCCTCGTTTAAAATTTACACAAACAAAATATTCTACTATAGTTCTAACCACAATGTCACGTATAGATACATAAAATTACATTTTGGTGTTATCATCTATCAAATGAATTGCTTGTCTAAATAATTTATCACTGAAATGCGTTATTTTTTTATTGGTGGTCATGCTAGATTACCTACATTTAAAAATGTGTAAATCTTGTTACTTTAGGCCGTATAATTAAAGTATGATGCGAAAGCTTTTATAAAATAATCAGTACAACTACATGAAAGACTTGATATTGTATCATATTGTTGTGCATTATAAGAGTAAACCAAACAAAGACATGTTCATGACAATTAGAAAAGTAAGTCAAAATAATTGTTATTGCGCATGATATACCTAAAAATTAGATTTTTCTTTTTGCGAAGAAAAATGAGAACAGTTCACTTCTTCATGTAAATCTGCAAATGAAATAATTATTCTAAATATTAATCTGATTTCACCGTATAACTCATGGGGGATGCCTTGAGTGGGTAAAAAATAGCAAAAACAAATAATAAAAGATTTTACTAATTCATTCGGTGTATAAAACCAGTAAAAAACCAGTTTCGGGTGTGCAAAGTAATTTAAAAAGTAGAAACAGGGGAGTTTCATCTTTGGCCTGATTTACATATCGACTTGCTAAAATCTTTAGCTCTTGTATCTTAAAATACTTTCATAAGATGATGCTAGCAATTAAGGAAGAAAAACTAGCAAACACGCCGAATAGTTATCACTTAACTTTATTTACTTCTTAAACCAAGATTTTGTATCTAGAGAAAAAGAAACCAAATCAAGATAACACTTCTTGTGCTGACAATTATCACGTAGATTATTAATAGAAATCTTTTGCTCATTGAAATTTTGTATGTCAGTAACGAACAAAAGAAAAATAAACTCCGAAATTAAAACAATACCTGGTACAAGCCAAATCAACGAACTTTTCCTGTTTAGTTAATAATTTAATATTTATTTTCAAGATTATAGAAAGTCGTAAGAGAAACGATTAATCAATCATTAGTTAATATCATGGTAGCTGAAGCTTTTTGGACTTGCCCTATTAAATTATTTCTTTTTCTACTTCAGAACGATTTGTTTTTTAGAATATCAACAGTACTAACAAGTTCATACACTTTTTGGTTAAGTTATTTGTCAAACTCGGATGCTGTTGCTATTTTGAACTTGTAAGAGAATCAAAACCTCCTACATGGGAGTTGTGCCATAAAATCTCTTATCCTGCATAATTATATTAATTCAAAACAGTGCAAGAGAGAACTAGCATCTTGTGCTCTTTGTACCTCCTTGCAGCACCTTGTAGTTCCTTGCAGTAGGTTGTAATAGCTTGTAGTACTTTACAGCACCTTGTAATAACTTGCAGCTCATTGTAACATCTCGCAGTATCTTATAGCACCTTATGGCTCCTTGTATCTTTGTGTAATAGCTTACAGTAGGTCTTTGTAGCATCTTGTACCAGCTTGCAGCTAGTTGTAACATCTTGCAGCATCTAGCACCTTGTACCTTTGTGTAATAGCTCATAATACCATGTAGCTTTTTGTAGCACCTTGTAGTTTCTGGTAATAGCTGATAATACCTTGTAGCTTCCTGTAGCATCTTGTTCCAGCTTGTAGCACTTCGTTACTCCTTTTAACAAACATCTTCTAGATTCTTAAAATATAAATTAGTTTTTTGCTTCTTTCAGCATATTGTAATAGCTTGTAGCTCTGTATAAAATCTTATCGCTCCTTATAATAACTTATAGTACCTTGCAGCCCCTTGTAGTATCATGTAACAACTTGTAACACTTTGTAATGATTTTACCGCTCCTAGTTATACCTTGTGGTATATTGTAAGATATTGTAGCACGTTGAAGTTCCTTGAAGGACTCTGCAGTAGTTTTTCACTTTTTCCAGCAACCTACAATAGCTTCTAAAACCTTGTCGGCCCTTGTAGCTCATGTTAATAGCTTGTAGCACCTTGTATTTCCTTGTAGTGGCCTGTAGCATCTTTTAATAGCTTGTAACACCTTGTAATATCTTATATTTTGTTGTAGCTCCTTGTAGTTGTAGCATTCCTCTAACAACTTGTAGCACCTTGTAATAGCTTACAATTGCTTGTCATACCAGAGTTCGTAATAGCTTGTAGCACCTTGTATTTCAATGTAGTAGCTTGCGGCACCTTGTAACTGCTGTAACAAATTGTAATAGCTTGTAACACCTTATAAAGCCGTATATTACCTTGTCAGTTCTTGTAATATCTGCCAATGGCTCGTAGAACTTAATAGCTTCATGCAATAGGTTCTAGTATCTTGTAGCTCCTTGTACCATCTTGTAACAGCTTACACTTCATTGTCATGCCTTGTAAGACCTTGTAATAGCTTACAGCTCCTAGGAGCATCTTCTAACTCCTTGTCACAGCTTGCAGCTCCTTTGAAACACCTTGCAATAGTGTTTTACTTCTTGTGGCACTTTGTAAGAGCTTGCAGCTCTTTGTAGCAACTTGTCGGTTCTTGTAACAAATGTTAATAAGTTGTAGCACCTTGTAGCTCTTTAAAGTACTTTTGAATAGTTTGTAGTACCTTGTGCTTTCACGTAGTAGCTTGAAGCACTTTGAATAGCTTGTAGCACATTGTAACTGATTGTAGCATCTTGTAATAGTTTGTAGTTCCTTGTAGTACCTTGGAGCTATTTGCAGAATCTAGTAATAGCTTATAGCACCTTATAGTTTTTTGTAACATCTTGTAATAGCTTGTAGTACCTTGTAGCTGTTTGTTGCATTTTGTAGTTCTTTGTAGTAGCTTCTAACGCCTTGTAACCGTTTGTAGCATCTTGTAAGTAATAGCTTGTAGCTTTTTGTAGCACCATACAGCCCTTTGCAGCATTTTGTAATAGCTTGTAGCACCTCGTAGCTGTTTGTTGCATTTTGTAATAGCTTGTAGTTTCTTGTAACTTTTTGCATCTTGTAATAGCTGGTAGCACTTTGCACTTTTTTTTAGCTTGTAACACCTTCTAACTGTTTGTAGCATCTTGTAAGTAATAGCTTGTAGCTCTTTGTAGCACCTTGTCGGTCCTTGTAGCATCATATAGCCTTTTGCAGCGATTTGTAATAGTTGTAGCACCTTATAGTTCCCTGTAACATCTTGTAATAGCTTGTAGTACCTTCTAGCTGTTTGTTGCACCTTGTAACAGCTTGTAGTTCCTTGTAGCTTTTTGCAGTATTTTGTATTAGCTTGTAGTTCTTTGTAGTAACTTGTAGCAGCTTGTAAGTATTTGTGGCATCTTGTAAATAATAGCTTGTAGCTCTTTGTAGCTCCTTGTCGGTCCTTGTGGTACCTTATAGCCCCTTGCAATACTTTGTAATAACTTGCAGCACCTTATATCTCCTTGTAGGTTTTTATAGCACCTTGGAGCATATTGCAGAAATGAAATGAAAATAACCGAGTTAAAAGTAAATATGCCATGTTACAAGATACAAATGGTTGTTATTTTAGACCGGCATCGTCTTGAGAGTGGTTACCAAGGTATTCTGTTATCCCCATGTGTAATAGACACAAGAAAAAAGCTGCTCTGCTTTATACATCGACGTTTTTTTTGTTTAATTATTATTTCATAAATATGTGTGTTGCAAATTATTTCAAACATGTGAAAGCTATGATCTTTTTTACAGTTAATGTATATTTGAAGATACACACAAGGGCACCACAAAGAAGTCGTGACTGTTCTATCCTGTAGTTTAATTCCAGTGATCTGACAGGAACAAGGAAGTGTCGAGCACGACAAAGTTCATATTCATGTACTTTCAACTGACGTTTATATTATACTTTTCTTGGTCAATATATTTGAGGGTCGACCTTTTTTTCCCAAAATTGACTAAATTCCTTTACTTCGGATTGTTCTTTTTCTTGGCTAAATCGGGTCGTTGTGAATTATCTGTTAGAAAATATCTTTTAATTCAGCAAATGAAAGAATTAAAGAACATGTTGAAATTTTCCAATTTCTAAAAATGTAGAACAAGGCTGGGACACCACGTATATTAGGGTGGTTCAAAAAAAACCCGAATGTCGCCGATCTGAATAATCTTTTGCAGTTTTGTGCTTTTAGGTGAGATATTAAAATGTACCAAATTTTCTGAGGACTATGATATCATTGATGGTATGGTAAAACTTGCCATGAAGAATATGATGTCATTGATATCAGGAAATCGCAGAAATTCAGAGAATATATGTTAATTTGGCAAAATGTGCTACAAACAAATTTGTAAATCATTTACGGTACCTCAACAAAGAAACGGTTGCTTTCTCTATATTTGATAGTAGGGTGGACGTCGAACAAAACCAAAGAATGGCACACGATATATTACAAAAAGAGGAGTAAGTAGAAGAGGAAGACATCAAAATTAAAAAGAAGATTTTTCTTAAAGTTGACGATCTGGAAGATTTTGTGAAGAAAAATTTGCCAAGTGTACTGGTTTCTTTGAAATCAATACGATGTTTCGAGAGATTTCATATTGACACCCAGTTTCTTAAAAAAGATTCAGTTTTGTGGCCTAAGGACAGCGGATATATGGAAGCAATTAAGATTATCAGTGACACAGCGGAAAGAGCAGTGAAGCTCATAGAAAAATTTAATCAGACGTTTACAAGAAATGAGGCACAAAAGCAATTTTTATTGCAGGTACGCCATTTGCTATTGTTGTTACATTTCAGTTCGCATATAGTTAGTCTGTTCCACTACTTTTTCTTTTTTTTTAGGTCGTACAGCAGTACCGGAGGAAATATCCGACGACCACAAAACGTGAATTGCAAGAATCGTTTTTGTGTCCTGTCGAATTATGTAATAAAGTCTGTCTGTTAAAAAAAATAAATTCTTGTGCTTCTAGACCTTATGTTTTCGACCACCTGATTCAAATTTTAGCAGAAAAAGTACGATTTTCTCGTTGTTTTCCGTGTCAAAGTTACAATCAATGTATCAGTAGCATCTGCTGTCCATTACCCACTGTGAGAATGTGGCCTTGACGATGAGTTGGTGACTTAGCTCCAGTATCGCTATATGCTCGGTAGTTCGAAAAAATGGTTGTGACTTTGGTACTACTCAACCGATTTTGATGAACTTTGCGCGAAAATGTTCCTCATTTATCGTACTATCCACAAGAAAATATCCTGGTTGCTTTTGAGCCCCCATTTCGTGCCTAGAAAAAAACACGTTCGAAAAAACATGAAAATTATAAATTTTTTCAAACTTCAAGCTTGATGCGGCACGTGTTAACGTTGTCCGATTGGGCCAAAAGTGGGTACATTTTAATATCTCACCTAAAGGCACAAAACTGCAAAAAATTATTCAGATCGGCGACATTTCGGTTTTTTTGAACCACCCTAATGTATATCCAAATTAAGTTAACTTATTTAACAAAACTAAGTTAAAAACAGAATACTTAAAATATATGCCTGACAACAGTTAATTCAAAAAATTAATCAAGACGAATTGAAACCGAAGGACAAAGCGATACTCTGGGGAATATTCCACACCTACACTAAAGTTTTTAGAAAAAGATAAAGTAGAATGCAGACATTGGAAAGTTACTTTAAAAAAGTAATTAGTTACAGTTACAGTTACCTTATCAAAAAATGTAATTAGTTACAATTACAGTTACTTGGTTTTAAAAAGTAACTAGTTACCATTACAGTTCCTGCAAATATGTAACTAAGTTACTTTACCGTTACTGTCATTACTTTGATTCTATAAAGAAAATAAAGAAAAACTTTTTAAAACCCATCAAAATTCAAGATGATTCTAACTAATTTTTCTTTGTATAAGCTTACTGTACAACTCTTAGAATTACACAATATGAAAGCATGTATTTTCTGAACATCATCAAAACTACATTTGAAAATCGATTATTCAAGTAACGCAAAAGGTAACGACCTGAAGTCGTTACCGTTACACGCTTTTTGTAATTAGTTACAATTACTTTACTGCGTCTTTAGAAAGTAAGGCGTTACCTCTAGCGTTACTGAAAAATGTAATTAATTACAAGTAACGCGTTACTTCCAATGTCTGGTAGAATGTAAAAAATACTGTGGATAATAATTAATATTCCGAATATTGTAAAAAAATATAAAACTGGGTTTTTTCCACAAATACCTCCGGTAAAAAATATCATCAAACGATTAACGTAAAAAATAATACCTAGTTTTAAAACATAGGTTTCAATCAACGCTAAATGGTTTTTTGTCACATACATATAAATTGAACTAAAGTCAACAAATGGTTAAATAGTTAAACCTACTATTGAATAAGTACTAGTTGGAAGTTTCAAAACAGTTTCCTCCCTAAATAGAATGATCTGACAGAGAATAATACACTAAATAGTTGTTAAACGACCCCGCAGTAATCTCATCAATAGGATACAAAGGAAATTTGGAAATATAAAGGCAAGCAACGAGTGATCTGTTTATTAATTTTCTCCTTATTCCAGGAATTAGATGCTAATAAATTAATGAGATCTTGAGTAGTATAAACTAAAAGACTAATAAAACACCTCGATTAATGTTTTAGTGACAGTAATGTTAGATAACTCCGGTTGTAATAAGACCTTCATCGAAAATGATAAAAATGAAATCCTCAACAAATTATCAGACAAAAGTTCAGTTGAAAGCCACCTAAGAGTGATTTATTCAACACAAGTAACTTCTTTTTTTCTTTGATTCATATCCCATTAAATATTAAAAACCTTTTGGGGTAAAAGAGATCTAAAACGCACAAATTCTGGTGTTAACCGTAAATATACAGCAAAGAGTAGTCTCGAGAGAACGAGCATTATGCAGATTTCCTTAAGAAGTATTGATAAAAGGCTCTCGTGAGGGTATCGCGTAACCAACAGGTTTAAGGCATGAAATGAATACTAACTTTATTAGCCGTTTTTCACCCACTTTTTTAGTGAGTGCAGTTTTTCACGTTGATTTAAAAATTACTTCTACTTTTCATCGGTTTCTGCAGGAGGTAACCCAGTTTAGAATTTAATTCTAAGTACGTTTAACCCAAAATAGCTTAATGAGGTAATAAGTCGGGAAACGTATAGCGCGAATGTCTCTTGTCTCTTCTTGTAATTCAAAGTAGTGTAGACTATTATAAATAAAATATCTCAATTCCAAGAATTGTTTGAATACGGAAAGACTTATAAGCAATACATTATCATTGACTCTGTCTTAAATAAAGTTCTATCAGAGTTTGTTACCTTTAAGGTTGGAATGTTAATTATGGCACGTGCCTCGTATAATAATTTTATGACATTTTGTTATAGCTTCCAATTAAAGTCACAAATTATAATCACTAGCAAAACTGCAAATTTGTAAAGTAACTTCTGATAGAACCCTTCCGTAAAAGAAAGTTTTTTTATGAATTAATGGTTGCGACATTAATGGTGAAATAGCTTGATCTTCGGCAATATGTGGTTATAATCCTGTAGAGAATGCAGAACATGTAAAAGTAGAGTCTTAACACTGGAGATTTGCAAATTTATCCATAAAAGTACATATAGCAATGATATGAGCGATTAACGATATCATATATCTTACTCAAAATCAGGATTTCAATATTGGGAGTTCAGATGATCTTCAAAGCATCAAATTATGAAACACTGAGTCTAGGACGCCCTATATAACTACAATTCGTATTTATTATCGTCATACCTCTTATCATAATAATATTGCATTTGAGATACCTTATATTTACATATTTGGTTGCCTATAAATACATTTCACTTTATTGCACCAAAAGAAATTTAATTAGAAAACTAGCGAGATTCAGAGAAAATTAGATTTGTCTAAAACTGTTAACAGTTGGGAAGATAATTTTCCGGTTTATACATGGCAAAATTTCTCGTTCTAATTTCCAAACAGTCCTAGGCAATTCATAAGTTGTTTACCGCATTTGGACAGGGTCCAATCTACTTAAAACTTTAACCAAGGCAGTACATCCTTTCAAAAGAAAGCGTTTAAAGTAATTTTTTGTAAATAAAAAAACTTTTAGTTATATTCAGTTATATTAGAGTCATTTTAATTTTTTATTTGTCTACAATTATCTGCATGAAAATTCTATTTGTACTAACAAATATATTTAAGTTGTATTTTTTTCCCCGAGTTTGACAAATTTTAGTTTACATAAAAAAAATTTCGTGTTAGTATTTTCAACATAGAAACCGCATTTCACTTTAAAGTCTTCCACTTTACAACTGAAAGCATCTACGGGTCACCTACTTTGAAAAGTTGAATCTTTCTCTTTCATGCAATTTCTATTTCAGTCTTCCTTATAACAAAGTAATATTAAGTTGCTGTTAGAAGGAAAATTTATTATTGTATGTTTCTTTCAGTTGCAGTTGGGAATTCTTGAAAATAGACAAATAGAGGTCTGGGTTATTCTAGTTTATTTCAATGTCTATGTATCTAAGCATTTTAATTCAATTTAATTTTCTTAAGTAACACCACCAGCATCGCATGTGTATGAACTCTATACGTCTAGTTAATTTTTTGTTTTCTTTATTTTCTATTGATAGTTGGTTGGAGAGGGTGCCCCAACGTTCTGTAATCGGATGATTCTTTTTGAAATAATACTATGTAGAAATAGAAAAAAAGATGTACTGGGGAAAGTTCCGCAGAACAATTGTATGTACTATCTAAAATCAATCTTGACTACACATTGTGTAAATACTTTTTGTTTGATTTGGTAATGTCATACAGAATCGATAGTTTAAAAATTAATCGGTAATGCCATAGTTGTCTGTAATCTGTAACATTATACTGTGTTTGATTTTCTAATAATTATTTCAATCCCTTTAATGCGACACTGCATCCCTTCCAAAACATTCGTGGAGAAGTCATGCGCCCTGCGCTTCTTAAAATAGTAACGCGAATACAACAGTGGCAAGGCCAGCGCTTAAATCTGCCGATTCTCTAATTAATTAATCTATTAGTTAGGTCCTTCGTTTACATTTGATAAGTATTTTATCAAAGTTACCACCATCATTGCTGAGTGTTCACCAACAAAAAGAATTATGTAGTCAAGAAAACTTATCTTTTACCTTTTTAACTTTAGCGTATCTGTAAGTAAAATATAAAAATAAAGAAACGTTTCCGCACAGAACGATTGGTTTACTGTACAGAAGTCCATGTTTCGCTAAAAAAACATTAGCAAGGCAGAAAAAGAGAAACAAACAACAGACAGGATTGTTTTATCACATTCCAACAATTAGGAAATCAATAACAAGAAAAATAAAAATTGTCTAGATAAACTAAATCTAACTGTTCAAGACGAGGGTTCGGCTCAGCCTTGAATATCGAGGCAGCAGGTATGTTTGAGCTTAAGCAAGACAAAATTAAAAATTCTTCTTCTTCTTTTCTTTTTCTACTTTATATTACGATAAACACTATTTTTCTTTAAATTTTGGTTTAAAATAATCTCTTTTATCTATCCGGACTCGTTTTATTGACATGGTCGTGTCGCTTCTCTTCTCCTTCGTACCCATCTGACTACCTCTTACACTTTTCACTACTACTGTATATCTAGCCTTCTTTTCATATTTCTTACAATAGCACCAGTTGTTTATCTGAGTGTCTTCATATCTGTGGTTCTAAGTATCGATATTGTTCTTGACGTACAGCTGTTTTATAAATGCGTATCTTGATCTCGCTCAACGTGTTTATTCGTCCATATAATATTCCGAAGATTTTCTGATACCAACGATGCTTTTTTACTCTGAGCATAAATTTCTTGAATAATGTTCCACAAACTTGATGTAATATATTCAAATAATTAAACGACGTGACTTGCTCAATTATGTGATAGAAGATAGATAGTTTGCAGCAAATGGATTTTTTCGAGACTGGCATGGATTTTGTTGTACTTATAGATTTCAAACCTCGTTGTTTCCTAATCTGCACTCTTTCCCCTCTATTTTATCCCCTCTGCCGTCCTTGCCATAACACGATTAGACAATGTAGAACTCAAACTATCCCTATGCGAGGATTTGGAGTATTTTGCCATTCGTTTTTCTGTTTGAAAAATAGTCATCACATCCTTACCCAAACTTTATCAAATGCAGGATTAATTGTAGACCTGTTTGCAAATATCATTGAGGATTCTTGTTAACAACTTGAGAACTACACCCAAAAGACTAATGACATCTTAGAGTCAGTTCTATTTCCTTTTTTGAAAAGATGACTTCCATTCGATTACATAAATGGAGTTCCTGTTATGTCTGATTAGAAAGTTTCAAAAAAACAGCGTAAAACTTGATCTTGTTGTGGATTGTAAAATGCTGGATTCACAAAACGAAAAAAGATCTTTTTAAACAATTCAGAGTTCGGACTCTACATTTTAAATCAAATTCCCCGACTTTTCCAGAATTTCCATGAAATCTTCTTGAAAATTCCATGTACCTATTCTAGTTTAATAATTTTCAAAGGCTGGTGAGCTGCCTGGACTTGTTTCACGTGCAATAGTCCGTCTTGCACATGTCATCATTAAAGAAAAAAAACAAGACTCTTATTTTACCCGCTGTGATTTCTACTTCTGCAGAAATAATGATTTGGCGTTAGCCTCAATATTCATTATACAGTGTTTAAGGTAACTAGTTGTTGAAAGGAAAAGAAATTTATAGCTATACAAGAGAAAACAAAGTCGTTGCGACCTTTATTGAAAATTAAAAAACTAATACGAAACTCAGAAATTATTGCCAGCTCTGGCAACAGTGTGTTGCAGCTAACCAACCTCTTTTCCGCCATATTACAAAGTTTCAAGCCATCTGGGGTCCGTTTCGATTCCACGTCTAGGCATGTATTGATTAGCCAAAAACGAATTGAGCAGGCGACTTGCCGCGAGACGATTTTTCTTGGCGTTCGGATTTAACATCCAGACGTGTATTTCTCGCCCCAGGGAAAAGTGCAGTAACTTTCTTAATAGCACTATCCACTTTTAGATTTGTGTTATAGTAAGTCGCTCGTCAATACTATCACGCTTGGGCACTGCGTTGCTACTGCCAAATCTGTTCCATGGCTTTCGGTTTAGCAGTGTGAAGTTGTATGATAAACTCAGCGTCTTATCTTAGGCGAAACACCCCGAATCGGAACGTACCCGTATTGGTTTATGGGTTTCACCAATAACGCATTTTCTAATTGTCAAAAATATACCTCAAGAATCGTTCGTCCCGTTTTTATTGGCGACCAAAGCCGGCTTGAAGCATGTCAGCTCCCTTAAGCGCCTCTGCTGTGGGCGTCCCCCTCGGGCTCCAAAACAAACATGTGGGCCCCACCTAGGACTCTAAAAAAGACATGAAAGAGGATCCTAAGACACACAACGTCTTGGTTGTCAGTATTTTTGCTGATACTAAGAATTCCAGACACAGTGACTTTTATTTCTATTTTCTTAATTCCATGACATTCCCAAAATTCTTTCTCAATAAAAACTTTTCTCTGACTTTCAAGTTTGCCTTGTTTTCCAGGCGAAACCAAACCCTGGAGTTTTAGACAAGTTGCCTTCAACAATATCGACAGGATAAAAATAAAATTACTTACAGGGGAAAGTTCTTATATGTCAATTGCGTTTGTGGCTCTCACCATAGATTTAATAATAACTTTTGCCTACTCGAAATAGAATGAATAAAAAATTCCAGAGTAGTTTAAGAAGTAAAATCTTTCCTTGTTAAAGCCTATAAATCAAAGTAAACTTTCATTTCCCAAATCATCATGGAACTTCCTGTTTATATCTAGGGTTGCGATTCTAAACATACCTACAATTAACAAGCGCCATGAATTATTTTTAAGTTTCTTATTTATCTTGTTAGCTAAATAAATTCATATTTGGTATTTTAAGCTTCCGAGTTTATTTGAAAAATACTGGATCATATTGCACCCTTTAAATTTCAATATAATCCTGAAGTCTCGAATACATACAAATTGCATCCCAACTTGAAAATTTATTTCAACTTTCTACCGTAAGAATTATCGTCAATATAAATCAAGGAAGTCGACGATTGAGATCGATTTCTGGCACGAACTCTTAAGACAATAAGTGTGGAATCATTTACCCTGATTGGTTTATATATCCTTGTTAGTGTTGGCAGCGTTTATTAGAAGTGATATCACTCTTAAAGTGGACGACCTATTATATACAATTACGAAAACGCTTTAGAAAGGGAATTAAAGTTGCACATAACCATTTATAAGCTCGTTAAAAACTTCACATTATTTACTCTAACAAAATGCTTTAGAGAGAGTAAATTGCCTCTTGAAAATTGTAATAATCGGAGGAATATAAATTTTTGCTTATTGCTTTCAAGGATTTTAAATGCCCATTTATTTTGAAATATTTTCTAAAAAGGACTTCAACTGCTTCAATTTAAAATTATTGGCGAAACTCTTAGGTTAAAATAACTACTAAATGGTAATACAACAGATCTGCAGATGTACCGTTTACGAGCCCTCTGATTTGTTTCACGTAAAATAAGAAAACAGTATCGGTCTAGAAAAAAAGAGACTTTTGAAATGTTACTTTCTCAAGAGACATTCTTGCAATTCGTGTACTTGCTGGATACTGTTTTGGTTTTCTGTGTTATACAAGGAATGTTATCATTTTAAACAAAAGAAACTATAAAAATGACTCATAAAGGTGATATGAAATTCTTCTTTTGGAAGATTACAAATTATACTGGGCGTCTGCTCGTTTATGTTCTAGAAAAGGCCATTTAACATATCTGCATTTATAGTACAATCTTTCGCACGCTGGAAGTGTTTTACCAGTTAATTTATCTCTTTATGTATTTTTGTGCCTGATACATATAAACAGTGATGCACACAATTCACCAATTAAAACTGCTTTTTATGCTCGAAACAAGCTTGAATGAACCAAGTTATTGAAACACTACAGGGTTTTAGATTTGAATTGGGTTTTTCCTAAGCTTCGTTTATAATTACATGTTGTAGTGAATGTTATAATTCGTTGTAATGTCTTGATATATAGCATACTGCAAGTTTTACGCATTTTACTAATTATCAGAACGAAAGAGGTATACTTTCAGTGATTCTTTTAATTAATTGGTAAATTTCTTATCATTAATTTCCAATTTAGTTTACATAAAATACAACTTTTAGCAAACTTTCTAAGTTTCCTTAGTTACTTATTTCTTTCTTATTGCATTTTTAAAAACCCAACAAGGAATTGTATCCTATAAGTTTTTTTCTGTTGTTTTGAAACACTCTATGTATCATAATTCTTAAAGATCTACTATAGTAAATAATAAAGGCAATTCCTCGAAGAAAAAATCAGATTATTATATCAAGGCATTTACTAAAGTATTAAGAAAAGCTCAACTTTATACTTGTAATCAATACTGGTCTGTTTATAAGAGAAAGTATTATTTTTGGTTTGCTAATTTAGTCTGGACTAAACAAGTTCTGTTGAATTTTTAACGAATTCCCAGCAGCTTTATTATTAAATTATTTAACTTTATATGAAATTTTCATGTCAATGTCAAATGTTACACGCGCTTGTTTATTTGGATAAGTTTTCAAGCTATGAAATAGAAAAGACAATAATGTCATCGAATCCGGAGACGTCGAAATCTGTTCAAATAACTTTTACGTTTATTTGCTCAAGAAATTCGGATTCCTCAATCAATCAGCGTAACATAACCAACATAACCAATTTATGTTCGGTTACGTGCTTGATAGCTGTAGATACATATAAGTAGTTATGAGTTATGACAAGTGGAAAAGGGTGTTTGTGAGTTCTTATTAAAATTTTATTTCTTTTATACACGTGTTATAGTATAATATTGAAATAAAATCTGAATGTATCTTGAAAGAAATGCTGAACAAACCCCGAGTCAAAAAGTGTTTTATAGTATACTATTTCCAAATAACCAAAGTGATTGTTGGTGGATCTTATGTTACACAAGGACAAATGTTACAAAAGAAAAACTGTAATGGTTATTGCATATATATTATTTCAAAAATTGTAAATTATAGAATGAGACTTAATTCTTTAGTAATTTATTTCCGTCTTAGAAAAGTATGTTAGATTTTTTTGTTACTGTTATGACTTAAAATTCAATGTGTTCCAGTTGTAAACTGCCAATTTTTAAAGTTCAAAATCCGCAAAATTACAAGCTTCGCAATACGTGACAAGCATTGCAGTTACCTTGTTATCATTTTATTAAAAATCAAGTTCGCCACGCAAGTTAATGGAATAGGTGTGTCGTTATCAAAAAAAGGTTGGGAGATTATCACATACATAGCCATTAGTTGATATATCATACGGCATAAGAGTTCTGCAAAGAGTATTTTACGGCATTATTATTCCGGATTCTAAACTATACAGGGTGTTCTTTTCCAAGTGATTCTTCTACTACAGAAATTATATCAAGAAAAGGTCACCTAACATACACCACTACCAGAATACAGGGTGTTGATCTTAAGTAATATAATTGTGCTATGATACTAAATTATTACAGACAACACAATCAAAATTTAATATTTAATATTCTAAAGATTGCATTTGTGGTCCTTCAAGCTTACAGTGTAGGAAGATGCAAAACTATAAAGATCCTTTAACAAAAAGCATAAGTAAGTTATAAGAGAAAGACAAAAGAAAGTAAGATAGTTGTAAGTGCTGAGTACACAGTTCTTTGGCTGATGGAAGTAAGGGAAACACGAAAGTAAGTAAAAGATGCAAATAGTTGTAGAGACAGAAGACCGGAATCACAAATCCAAGCAAAAGAAAATTTAGTCAAGTTAACACGCAAAAAACAAGAACTAATAATACAAAAAGAAACATTAATAAAATTCGAAGAATTGATCAGAAACTGATTCAAGAAGAAAGAATGGTAAAGAATATGATTGACACAAAAGAGGTTTTGGTTGACGTGCCAAGAAGAGCAGTATCGCGGATGAATTATGTACAGTAATAGTTCTCATGCACAGAAGAATCTTCCAATCGTCATTCAGAGCATGAATGTGGTAAATGAAAATGTCAAAAATCTAAAGAGGAGAACTTCGAGCAAGACAAAGCATAGACAAAGATCTTATATTTTCAGGTGACGTTAAAGAACGGTCATGTTTTCATAAGCAGTACGAAACAACAACAAATCTATTAGAATTGATTAGTGAAGGAAACTTTTGTCGATTAAGAAAATATCTTGTAGGAAAGGTAAGACGTACAGTAAGTTTGTTAATTTCAAGTCAAAACTGTTCCTATATAATAATTCCTATAATCTTGGATAGCAAGCACTTTTACACAAGACTTCTAATACATCAGTATCAGAATTAGTATTGAACGAACTACGTCAGCGTTATTGGATAATTCAAGGAAGTAGGGCAGTTCACAATAAATCAAGACGATGTAGAAGAGTGAAACTAACAATACCACAGATGGGGCAATTACCAAATTTCCTTTAGAAAGGTTTCAACGATCATTCACCTTTATAAGTATGGACTTTAGGAAGTTACAATTGGACGCAGACTGCAGAATTACTAACTACTGATTTAACAATTCTGACTTTGAGAAAATTCATAGCACAAAAAGGACAACCTGAGATAACCGGGAGCGACAATGGTACTAATTTGATAGGGGTGACCAAGGAATTAAAAAAGAATTAGTAGCCTAAGAAATCAAGTGAAAATTTTTACCACCAGAAATTTCACAGGTATCAGGGGTATCGGAATGATTAATTCGTTCATAAAGCACGCTCTAAAGATAACATTAAATAAAAGAACTTCTAAACAAAAAGTTTTCCAAACACTTTTAGTGTTGTGCAACAGTAGTCTGTTAACGCACTGTGATGATTCCGAAAGTTTAGAACACCTAATCATTTCATAATTTGAACTCCCAGCATAGCTAAACCATGCGGAATATTTTGAGAAATAAATTGGAACTTAATAAAGCGGTGGATAATAGCTCAAGAATTAGCGAGCAAATTTTGGAAAAGATAAATAAAACAATACCTACCTACATTGAGTAAAAGAACTAAATGATTTCACCAAGATTCAAATTTAGAAATCAATGATTTAATCATAAGGCGACTTGCAGCAAACTTGTATTAATTGGACCTTTCAGAACTGTCGGAAGGAAAAAACGTTGAAGATTAAATAAGTTTGCTGTGATATCTACATCTTAATTGATATAATTTTGGTATGATACTAAATGTCAACGTTTCATTTCAAATATCTACTATAGGATATTTATTGTTTTACAAATTGACACAGGATAAGGAATGAAATAAACTATGACACTTTAAAATTTTTCCTTATTTCGCGTATGGCGTATTTCATTTAATTCTGGTAAAGTGACTATTAATTTTCTTTTGTATTTATTTAAAGAATTAACTCAGAATTCCCAAGTTATCATAACTTTCCTTAATACAACCTTGCATTCTTTCAAGAATATTCGTCGCAGTGTTCATGTTCTGATTTTTTTAATTAGATTATTGCGCAATTGTTGAGTTGATGATCTGATATAATATCAGAAGATCTACATTGACTTACTTGACTTTATATGAATATTATGCTTGTTTGCTTAACAATGCTACGTAAATGTCAATGGGTAACTTCCAAAACGGACTTATGGAGATCATACTTCTGAGTAACTTCGACAAAACTAATAAACAATTGCTCACAACTGTAAGAGTTTCATTGCATTTTCTTTATACACAGTTGAATTAAATGAATTCTTCCTGGAAAGCTAGACAACTGTTGCAGTAGACCATTTCTCCCTTTCTAATTAGGTGGCACATTTTCTGAGATTTATATTAGCAGAAATTGTTTCGGTTTCCGTCTTCTTCAGATCCAAAAACGCAACTGCTTCAGTGCACCAGCGCTAGGAAGAGAAACAGTAGTACTTCCGGAATTTTCAGTTTGCCTACAGACCTAACACACCTAAAACTAATACTGAGATGGTCATATTATCAGAAGGAGAAATGAAACGAGAAGGAATAGAGGGTTTCAAGCGGGAATGTTTTGGGCTAACAAAAGAGGACTTACAGTTTAAGAGTTCCAAGGGTTTTTTGGCCAGAACAAAAAGGTTTCTGGCTAAAAAGTCAAGATCTTGATTTAGAAAACGTAGAGGTTCACTTGTTTTGCGTTAAAGAGTAACGAAGAACTCTAGTAGTATGCAGGTTCCAATATGCAGTGAAACAGTTTGTCAAAGTTACTCTAGGTTAGCAAAGAAATAGAGTAACAACAACATAGATCTCCAGCAATGTCTAGATGGCGCTGGGAAGCTATTAAAAATAATGAAAAGTAAAACAGTGACAACTTTTCTAAGTGTCTAGAAATCCAGAATGGAATTAAATAATGAATACAATGTATTTGTTCCTTCAGATGGCATGAAATAATTAAACCAAAACAGTTGACTTTGTAAATTGTGTAATAACAAAAAGACATCTCCAGTTTCTTCGCACGTGAATGCCTAGCATGTCAATAGAACTTGAAAACTTATTATTAAGTAGTTCAACTTAAAATAAAACTTTGTAAAATTAGAAACATGAAGAGAAACTACGCTTTATTACATTTCATATCCAAAACGTCCCTGTCGAAAGTTCCATTAGTGTCGATAAAGTAGAAATTGACATTAGATGAACATTTTACCTTAATCTTTTATTCATTGTTCAGGTGACATTTACTAGAAGAACAGTGGGAAATGTTTCAAATTTTTCCCGTGAAGATTATATTTCACTTTAATACGGACAGTGAGCTGGGTTATTCTTAAAGCTCAGGTGGAGAAAAAGAAAATCCGGAAGTTTCGGTTAGAATAGTGAGAGAAAAAAGCCTTAGATTTATCAAGCTTTTTAATAGAATTACGGTAACAGTAATATCTGGAAAAGAAATAAAATGGCACAAAAAGAAACGATGAAATAACTGAAGGAAATTACCAGTGTTATAATTTTCCAGAGACGCATTATTTGTAAAATAAATATTTGGAATGCAGGATACGTATTTTAAATGGTTTTAGCTTTACGAACCAACAAACTTGGTTTTAAAGTTAAACAGGTTTTACTCGTCCCACGATAAGAAAAGATGCAAGAAGACGGGAAGAGCGTCTGCATTATTTGTCAGAAGCTATGTAAAAAATGCAAAAGTTTTGCGGTGTTTTATTTTTAGACTAGACACATAATAGTTGTTATGTTTTAGGTGCTATAAAAGAGAATATATCGATTTTCTAATTTTTTGTTGCAGCACAAAAGAGATATAAAGAAAACGTGCTTGTCGCATGTGTCATTGTAAAGATATTTTAGAGCACACCTCGGGGCAAAGATCAGCAGTGCGGTGTAATTCGCAATTCAAGTTTAGTGGAGCTTAACATTTACTGTACCCCTATGCTTTCGACCCGTCATAATCTTGACATTTGTAAATAATATTTTTATGTTATTTTCCTCTGACAAATATATACTTTATTAATTCTAAAGCGTAACAAATAATAATTTTTTAGAATAAAACAGAAACAAAATAAAATTTATTTAGATTTAAAAAATTCGGTTTTTATAGTTAAAAAGTGTGGATAATACTGAAATTATTTATTTTTATTATTTAACCAATTTGTACATTTAAAAAATTATATGTTAATGTTTATGTCTGCTCTCAATTAGATTCAATTGGTTCTTTGTAATAAGAGGAATTAAAGTTAATTAATTGACCAATTTAAAAGATAAAACACGATAGTGAATGTTGAAAATTTGCACTTTACCAAACCCACGTGTTTGAAAATTGTAGACATCAAAATGTTTACATAAGGATATTCATTATCACAACTGAATCAAAACTAAAATTAAGTAAATACACAGTCTGTTTATTATGATACCTTTAATTGTAATCTATGGCATATAATTGAGCGAAGATTGTTTCTTGTTCTCTAACTACAATCTTATTTTGACAGTCGACAGTAACTTTGACACACGTAATAAACAGCACATACAGACCTACAGTTACAGAATAACGACAAGAAGATACCGAATTTGTTCAGAGATTCCTTGAATTACTTCAAAATAATTCTTTTATATTATTAGAAAAGTCTAGAGTTGTCTCAGTTCAGCTGCGCTACCTCTACGATCTCCCTACGCCGACACGTTGGCCTGTGTCGCGCTAAAGTACTGCTCTTCTTCTAGTCTTTCTTGGAGTAGAAATGTGGCTACCTTTATCGAACCACTTTCGATGGCCCAAAATCAAGCTTCGCCCTCAATTAATCATATTAAGAAACAATCAAAGTCTAATATAAATATACGATATCTGTAAGAAAACGAAAGACGACTGATAGTATCCGGACTATCTGAGAAGCATCCATCTACCATTGTTAACAATCAAAACTTTACCTCCCTACAATCAGTCCTTCCTAAGATATAGTATATCTATCAAGTCAAAAGACAATTGCTGGGGGTAACTGTATCCCTGCAATGCTTACTTTCCAATACTGGAGAACAAAAAAGGTCCGAACTCAGTAATACTTTTCGTTCCCGGTTTTAAAACGTTTTCTGTAAAAAGTCTTGTAATAAAGAAACTCTTAACAATGTCCATTGTATGTATGTATGTATTCGCAGATGGGTATTGCCGCACGGGTTTGTTTTTGTAAACTAGTAATATTTTGCAAGCTTGACTAATGTAGACATCTAGTAGAAAGATCGCTCAGCTCGATAAAATGTTGGTAATAACAGTATCATTAATGTAAAACTCACAGTGACATGAGTTCTGTTTTGTACAACAATGTTATAAGAACTGTTTGTCATAACAAAGGTAAGAAATATTTTTTGTATATGATATTTAATGTTAAACTACCATTTGCATATTTTGAAAATAAAACACTAATTTACATGTTTGCTTTGGGTAATGGCGAACAGCATTTTCCGACGATGATACTGATATTAAGTTTTCATCATCATAGATTTCCAGTACAAGCAGTATGTATTTTCTGTAGATACTGCAACATACCACAAAGACAACTAATCGCTGTTATTGGTCGGAAAAACTGAAAAAAATGGTCAGAAGTTTTATGGCTCGACTCCACTGCAACTTCGTCGGACAATGTATGAATATGGTAAACAGAACAACGCACCTAATAAATTCAATAAAAAGGAAAAAGGGCTGGATGTATGCTTTTTTTGAGACGCAATCCAACACTTAGCATTAGGAAACCGGAAGCAACTAGCCTTAGTAAAGTTACAACATTAGAAAAAAAGGAGTTTCTGGATTTTTTCAAAATTCAGAACTTATGGCGAAACAAGCACTTAGAAATCTTCAGTGTAAACGAGACAGGTTGACTGCGGTACACAAACCAATGAAAATCGTGGCTCCTACAGGACACAAGCAAATAGCAGCTATAACTAGCTTAGTTTGTTGCTGTATGAGCGCTGGTGGGCAATTTATCCCACCAATGTTTATTTACTCACGAAGAATAAGAATGTGTGCAGCACTGGAAAGAAATGGTTCACCTGGATCGATTTACTTCGTACTTCCAAAAACGGGTGGATGAATGAAGATTTATTACTGTATTAACTACGCAAAACCATCTTTTGAAGACCCACTCCTCCTAATACTGGATAATGGAAAATGGGGTGGTAATGCTATCCATCTCATCCCGTAAAACCCAACCTCTCGACACAACGGTTTACGGACCATTAAAAAAGCGCATGATTTAGAATGCGATTATTTTATGAAAAACAATCCTTATAAAAGAATAACAAATTATGACATCCCTGAATTATTTACTCAAGATATTTGCGAGTAGCTTCTCCTGAAGAAGTAATCAAAGGTTTCAAAGTTACCGGTACAGCTCCAATAAAACCCGAAGGTTTTCTCTGAGCTAGATCTTGAATCTGTAGAAATCGGAATGTTAATAAAGATGACAAGAATTTCTCACATCAAACAAACTCCTGAACGCTCCGAAAGTTTTGAATCTAATGTTAAAAGAAAAGGTAAAAAACAGAAATACGAAATACTCACTTCGACTCCGCTGAAAACTGTCTTGAAAACGGAAACTAAAAAAAAGAAAAGGCCAAAACAATCAAACAGAATAAAACTAAAAACATACGGCAAAACATGACTAAAAAAAGTAAGATAGTTAATAAGACAAATGGGATACCAAATAGCAAAGAAAGCAGACCAACCTTAAAATTTTTGACAGTTTAACAGCAGATGCCAGACTAACAGAGTATAAAACATAGGAAATCTCAACGTTATATTTATATTTCCTTTAATATTGCCGATTCAAGTTAGGTGTACGGCAATACCCCCCCCCCCTCTTTTAATAATTTTAATAATAATAATCACAGCTTCGTAAAGCAGAAACACATCAACGTTTTAACGTCATTATGACGTCAGACGTAACATAATCTTAATAATGATTAGAAAAACAATAGAAATTCACAACGCAACATCTTAACACTCAGATGGCTCGCCTCCGGTTGTTTATTAGGGGGTCGGATCAAATAACAAAATATCGTTAAGTAATTTTTATTTTCGTACAGAACTAAGCACAGGATTCTCATACTACATAGGACAGATAACGACGATGGTCCTTTTTCATACAGTGCCTGGGTCTAAACCCAGGTATTTGGACCATAGACAAAGTGCTTAGGCCGTGAACCACGTGCCTGGGCCATGAACCAAGTGATTAAACCGTGAACCAGGTGCTTGGGTTGTCGACCATATGCTTGGTCTGCGGGCCACGTGTTTAGACAGAGTAAGTACTTCGGCCATGAATCAGGTGCTTGGGTGCCGTGGTTCAGGAGCTTGGTCGTGGTCCAGGTCCTTGGGCCGTTGACAGTAACATTGATTGATAATTAAAACTTGTATAACAATAGTGTGTTCCACTAAAAGTATTACACAACTATTTTAAAATTCTTAAAACCATAGCAATAATAAAGTTTTTACTGTTAATAAAACATTAAAGAAAAGTTAATCATACCAAAGTTTAATAAAATAATAAGAAACATAACAGAGAATAAATTGGTCAGTGCAGAAAGTGGACATGCCCATTGTTCACTTTATGGGCAAATTGAGTTAGATATTAAAAATAATACACAAAACAGATTTGTATAGCTCAGAAAGTGAATATCTATCAGGAAATTTTTAGTGTCTGCATTACGCGATCGAAGGCGTTGTTATAAGTGTTAATAATATTGTCTATAACGCAATTCTCATTATACGATAACGGTTATTGTATTTCCTAAATCTACATGACACTCACTAACCACACCACGCAGTAACTAAGCAAACAAAACAGCGAAATTAGTGAAATGAATGATATACACTTCAATATCCAACTGGGAAAAGTGTATAACTCGGGTAATCCCCGGTGACAGACATTGCCAAGGCTAGTCGGGAAATTTCCATTAGCAAGGAAAACTCAAAGATGTAGCAAGCGTTTAGAAATATTTTGAAAAAGAATCTGAAGAGTTTTACCAAAATATATTAGAATGGCCCACTCAAGATTGCAAAGAAAACAGCGAATACAAAACGAGTGTTTAAAAAATGTTTAATTATAACTTTTTATTGCTTCAATATGATCTGTTATTGTATATTAGGTATATCTTTATTTTATAATTTATTTATTTATTATACTGTTGGACCACGAACCAGCGGCTTGGGCCGTAGAAGAAGTGCTTGGACAGTGGATCAAGTACTCGAGCCATTGACAAAGCGTTTTGGCCATGGACTGTGTATGTGTGTAGTTGTGGAGGATTCATGAATTGTGGAAAATATTTTGATCCTCCACAATTTCCGGATCTCCTCAATCGATTTCTGATGTTCTATTTATCGTAAAATCGTTTAGAACTAAAGATTTTCCACAAGTCGACTTTTCTCCAAATATGTATATCTGCTTTAAAAAATTGTGAAGATGATAAAATTACCTCTTTAGTGCCAGCTCGTAGAAGCGCATACTGTTACGACCACCTTTGTTTTATTTTCAGCTCAGGCGCATATTTTAAAACCACAGTAGAGTATGTACACTATGCAAAACTATACTATACGAAAACATCAATTGTGGAAGATTTTAGGCGGTGACGTCTGGTGACTTTTTCTGGTGATGGGGTAGCAACAAAATTGAAATATATTATTAAGTATTTTAAGTTTGATTTAAAAAACTGCCAGGTCAGTAAATACGTATTTTTCTATATAAGAGATGCCAAGTTCGAAACTCGATGCCTTCTTAAATATCTTGAATGCCACATCTTTTATATTACAAAGTATTTGCACTGATTTATTGTTTCAAACGATATGAAATTTGTATACATCACGGTAAATTTGCAGTTCAATTTAAAACTTCAATTTTAGCAAAATACGTGTTTAAGTGTAATTTGTAAGTGAGGGTGTTTCCTGTAAAGTCATTTTGGAACTTTTAGTGTCTCTTAGTTTATTTCGTTTTTAAGAACCATTGCTTACGCTCCTACCTTTAATTTGAAGTGCAATGTACGAGGGCGGTTCAGTAAGTACCCGTGTTTGACGACAGAAGGCGTTCCTGAGGGAAGTTGGTGTTATCATCGTGTGCTGCCATCTATCAAACGAAGGTATAACAAATTGCCGACTGATTGATAGGTTAGTTTGAATTTGACAGCCATTTGAGTAAGACGTGTTTCGTGATTTTAGCTAAAATGGAAAAAGAGCAGTATCGTTCGGTAATTCGCTTTCTGTTTTTGGATGGGAAAAAATGCGAGGAGATAAAAGCAAAGTTGGATGCTGTTTATGAGGACACTTCGCCATCTATGACCACAGTTAGATATTGGTTCAACGAATTTAAACTTGGGCGAACATCCGTTTTTGATGAGGAGCGACCAGGACGCCCGGCAGACGTGGTTACCGAGGAAATCATTCAAAAAGTCCACGACATGATTCTCGCTGATCGACGAACGAAAGTGCGTGAAGTAGCAGAGGCCGTAGGTGTGTCGACCGGAACGGCAATTAATATTTTACATGGTAAGTTGGCGATGAAAAAATTGTCGGCGCGATGGGTGCCGCGATTGCTAACGGTGGACAACAAGCGGATGCGGCTGTTAACTTCGAAGCAGTGTTTGGAGCAATTGAAGCGAAATCCGAAGGAGTTTTGCGTCGAGTTGTCACCGTTGATGAAACCTGGATTCATCATTACACACCAGAAACTAAGCAACAATCAAAACAATGGATTTCTCCCGGTGAATCTGCTCCAAAGAAGGCGAAGATGGTTCCATCGGCCGGAAACGTCATGGCGACGATTTTTTGGGATGCGAACGGCGTCATCCTCATGGATTTTTTAGAAAAAGGAAGAACGATCACTGGACAATACTACAGTGAGTTATTAGACAGCTTCGACAAAAAATTGAAGGAGACACGGCCGCATTTGGCGAAAAAGAAAGTGCTGTTTCACCACGATAACGCACCAGCACATTCATCCGGAGTTGTCGCCGCCAAACTGCATGAATTGCGTTATGAATTGCTGCCGCACCCCCTGTATTCATCCGATCTGGCTCCCTGCGACTTTTTCTTGTTTCCTAACATGAAGAAATGGCTCGCGGGAAAAAATGTAGCTCAAACGAGGAAGTCATCGCCAAGATAGAGGCGTATTTTGGAGAGTTCGACAAATCCTATTTTTTGGAGGGGTTGAAAAAATGGCAGGAATGTTGGGAGAAGTGTATATTTCTAAAAGGAGACTATGTTGAAAAATAAAAAAAAAATTTTTGAAAAAAATTGTGTCTTCATTTCTAACATGGGTACTTATTGAACCGCCCTCGTATATATATCTGTCTGGCGAAATGTACGTCAAATCAAATTCACATCAGAATTTTTAGGAGTCAGCTTACATTTTTGTTCCTCTTATTTTATTGTTTTGATTTTTATTTTTCCAATTATTTCTACCAGCAATCGTGCATTGATTAAATTTCACAATTTCTCATTCAAATTTTAATAAAAATACAATGCAAAACATAATAATTAAATCATACGAAAAAAATTCAAGATACGTGCCTGGCAGAGTAGTTATTGATTCGGAGGGTTTCGAATGATTATTATTAATTGACATAATTAAAATGTATTTCGTTATTTGTCAATATCAATTAGGTCTGTTATACCTTGCGAATCTGCATTAACGTAACAAATGTCAGTATCATCACCGTCAATCTTGATTACGTTGAGCTGTTAATCAAGCGTATCACAAAATATAAAATTTAAAGTTGAGTGACATTTATTGTCGGTCTCAGGAATTAAAAGGCTTCTGTCTTTAACGTCAAAACGTAAACACGAGTATAATGAAAGAAGTAAAACGTCTTTTTCACTTTGTATATTAGAGTTTTTCATTTCTTTAAGTAAAGCAAGATCAGCTAAAAGCTAGGAAAAAATTGTTTTTGATTGAATAACATTTCCGCAAGCGAGTCTTTGCAAGAATTAATTACTAAAAGACTTCAGTAAAAACAAGAAACCTTTCAGACCGTTGAATGTAATATTTCTTTATTTTCCTGTGTCTGGGATTGTAACATTGGTATGATATTTTCTAAACTGACACTTGTGGGAATTGCTTACGCATTAGCGAATCTAGAAGTTTGTAATCAAAATAGAGCTTTTAGCGCAATTAAATTTTCATTTGACAGGTAGGTCGCTTGTTGTTATACACCAGAACTAAACTGAGACTTATTAAAAACTGATGCTTTCTAAAAATAGTAAACGTGACATTTAATGTATGCTATTGATTATTTTGTTTAAAAAATTAATGGATATGATTAGTGAGAAAGGAATAAAATCGTTATTAAAATAAATGTTTCTTTCAATTTAAAAGCAGAATTTGTTTCTAACTTTTCAAGATAAACCAAAGGCAATTTCAATTTAAATAAAAGAATTAAGTATTAAGGATGATGGCTTTCTGAAATCGTCGGATATTATTAAACATTAAAAATAAATATAGCATTGAAGTATAGAGATCAAAAATCGGTACAAAAGCTAGAATCTCTCAAACTAGATCCATTGGCTGCCTTGGGCAGTGGTTAACAGATGTACATACACAAACAATGTAGCTGGTTATCACGAACAGTCTTAACTAAATATTGTAGGGTTAAATAAAAGAAAGTGAGTAGGACATAGAATTAAGGAGTCTGATATAATTAAATCGTAAGCGAATCAATGTTTCTTGATTCTTGGCTTTAGAAATGCGAATCCAACATCGATCAAAGCTTTCTTCTTATCCTGTTACAGTAAGGAATGCCCTGCATTCATCCCGTCATAACCTATCACAGTAAAGATGGGAGGTATTTCATCATAGTCCATCTTCGTAATGAAGGTAATTATCCATTCTATGACAACTCAGGTTTTGGATAGTCAGTCACATCTTTGATAGGTTTGCAATTTTGTTAACGTCAAGCAAAAACAGAGACTAGATAAAATTTCCTAATTCAAATATTGTTACACCAGAGGCAGAGTACTGTCAAGAAGCTTCAAAATAGCTAAGTTTTGTTTGCTGCAACCGAACCGTTTGAAATGCGCTTTGCTTTTTTTTACCGAATATCTTATATCTCAGAAACGAGATGTCCTATCAAACTGAGACTGGTTGTTTCTGGTAGTAGAGAAATTGAATTCGAACGATCCTGGCACCACCGATCGCCTTTTCTTTTTTTATTAATATACTAAATGTATGTCGTATCGAGATGGAATCTTAGTTGTTGGTAGTGGTAGGAGAATAGCTTTCAAACTATCCGGAAGTCAGCAGTTGGTTTCCTGATTTTTGCTTATACAAATTTCTGCTGTTGATAGGAATAAGGAAATGGCTTTCCAGCAATCCGAGCAGTACCGATCGTTTATTGTTTCTTTCTGACAGATATATTACATTTAAGGAACGATATGTCGTATCCAGATGGGACTTTGGTTGTTGGTAGTGGCAGAAAAGTGGCTTTTAAATAATCTTGTAACCACCGACCGTCTATTGTTTCTCTTGGCAGATATACTACAGTAGTAGTTGGGGAAGAGCTATCAAGTAATCTTTCGTTTTTATTCGTGTTTTTTGCTTACGTTTCGAAAACATACTCATAGCAAGATGAAACTTTTACTCTTAGAAGGAGTAGAGAAAAGGTTTGAAAGTGGCTTGGACACTACTGTTTGTCTCTATATTTTTTTGGGGTCAGCTATACTATATCTCAAGAACGGAATTTCGCAGTGAAATGGGCTTTTGGTTGTTGGTAGTGATAGGGAAATAGCTATCAAGTCTGTTTTCTGCTTACAATATCTCAAACAGATAGTATCGAGTCATTCCGACATCATCGATCGTTTTTTCTTTATTTCCTTGGTTGTATCTCGGAAACGTATGGTGATACTGCGATGGAATCTGGTTTGTTGGTAGTAGTAGAATAAGCGATTCAAGCATCATCGTTCACCTTTAATTTTTCCACAGCTGTCCTACATCTCTGGAAGGTGTTCTCTTTTAAGATGGGACGTTGGTTGTTAGATTATAGCTGATTTCAAAAGGCTAGTAGAGGGCAAAGCTGGTCCACTTCCAAAATTATGCAATAGCTTAGAGCGGCCTAACTAAAGCCTTTTCTAAGAGGATTAAAGGAGAGGAGCGCTTTGAAGCTGGATCATAAAAAAAGACGAAGAGTGAATACGGATGGTGGATCTGTCAACAGGGGTGATGACAAACCAAAAACTGATGATGCCAAAATTGGAAGCGCTGTGGTATCTGAATTCTCTATCAGTAATCCAGGGAACTGCGACAAGGTAATAATTATAGTTACATTGACCAACATATGCTGATGTAAATTTTTCCTTTCTTACATCATGCTTTCTGCTATGCTTTGACACGTTCTGCTGATCTTGTGACTGCCGGAATGTATTGCATGCATATTTTGAGTGTGGTTAGTAGTAAAATTAATGGGACCTTTCTGATTTTGTTTACAGATACCGAAGCAATCAGAAATAGCTGTTTTATTTACAGAATTATTTGAGATTGTAAAAACAAAACTTACTTTTGTGGATAAGAGCGAATATATAAAACGGCTTTTTGAATACCCAGCATCTGTTGTCCACATAACAGCTTCGAGGCGTTTTGGAAAATTCACATTTATGAATATGCTCGAGAACTTCTTCAAGATAACAGTGAATGAAGATGCAAAGCTAATTTCAAATCCTGCAGACCGTGATAATTACAAGCTGTTTATGAATTTGCAGCTAGGTCTTCAGCATCCAGAGTTTGTTGAGAAACATTGTGATCAATACCCTGTGATTTCTGTGAGCCTTAAAGATATGGAAGGTGAAACAAAAGGGGATAGTTCAGTCTCACTGAAAAAAGCTATTTGTGAAGCATTCAAGCAACATTCATACCTTCTTGAAATCGCTGCTGATGGTTCTATGAGTTTCAAAAACAATAAGTTAAAAGAAGGTATTGAAGCTTTTCTGAATTACTGCGATCGTGATAGGCTGAAAGAACTGTATCAATCGGATATAACTGATTCTGTATATGTCTTGTCTAAGATCTTGCACACTCACTTTAACAAAAAAGTTTATGTACTTATAGACGAGACCGACGCGCTCATTATGAAAGGTATCATTAACAACATGGACGATCATATCCTTACATACGTCATACGCCGTATTAATGCTCAAATGTCAGTAGGCTTAAAGGATAACGATTTTTCGGAACGTGCGTTACTTAATTCCCGTGTTCGTTGCAAAGCGGATGCTGACTTACTACAAAAACTGATTTGAAACATTACTTAAATTATGATAAAGTACAATGTCTCAAAAGGCTACCATCTTCAGAATTCGTTCTCTAGAGATATTTGATGAATGAGCTAAGAACTAGAACATGCTACAGTTCCATTCAATTCAATCCAATCAGGGTCGTTTGCAAAAGCATGCAAACTGGATTAAAGGAGAAAGAAAGAAATACTCTGTTCTTCTAAATCACAATAGATATAGGTGTTCATTTACAAGGATAGAGAAAAATAACCATATGCGCTTCTCGATTACCCTGTATGCAGGGACTATATTTAAAGCTTCAAGAATAATGTTTTTAAAGGTCATAGTTTATTAATACCAAATCAAGCCGAAAAGTTTGGGGAAACTTGTCAACAAACAATTACATAATACCAAAACGGTTAGGTTTAGATTATGTATTGTAAATTGATATGTCATGTTTCTCTAGAACACTCTGTAGAATTAGAAATAATATTGGAACGTGGAGATAATCGTTCTGCACAACTTTCTTCAGTAACATGTCTTGATATCTCTTTCAAGAATTGTAGAATTCTATGGAAATGCTTCTGAGATACAGGGTGTTAAAATATTACTGATCGTTTCTGATTGTTCAAGATATTGATATAAAATTTCCTACACAGCCGTTACCGTAAGGCATCACGTTTTTATATTAATGTTCATACTGATATCACAACACAATTGTTGAAGTCAATCTAATTTTCAATTTCATCAATGAAGCGTCATTAGATAATTTAAGTGTGATACAATTTTTCTTGCATTATTATTTACAGCCAAGTACAAATGTGATACTTCGTAAATGCCAAACTGCCTATCAGTTGAGTATGGTCAATACAGCAGTATTGGACACAAATCGTAAAGTTCTTTTTATGCAAGAGGTATAAATCAATTAAAGCCAAGGTCCTGTGGGATAATAAATCACAGGCAAGTCATACCTTAAACAAAATAACTTTAACAGTATCTTGTGGAAAATCGTACATTTGCAATTAATTTACGAAAACAATCAATAATAATGACAGTAAAAAATTATTTTTTATATTTTAATTGCCTACGTGTGTCTATCTTTATGATCTTAATAGAAATAGGCACATTCTGATGTTTTCAGAGATTGTATATAAAGGAAGGTTGCTTGGTATTAATAAACTAGACTTAATCCTTGAAACTTGATATTTTATGTATTTGTCATAAATTTTGCATGTGACAAGAAGATAATTTGGGTCTCACCCACTGTGGACTATAAACAGTAAACTTCAAAGACGGCTGTCACGAAAACTCGAAGCTTATTTTAAGATGTGTAACTGACATCCGAAAACTAGGGAAGCTCAAAATTAGAATTAATTTTTCCTCTCTACCGAATGGAAAGACTTAAAACGCTAGAAGAGATAATAAACAAAAGAGGTTTTAGGGCAAAATGTATATTACTTAGCAATATAATGTTCAAAGCCTATGACATCATGTAAGACGAGACTAATACGAGCAGGTGTCGCGTACATAACACGAAAATAGAAATTTCCCGAGCTTGATATTCAAGGGTTGAAAGCTGTCACACAAGCCGATGTTGTCTTTCTTTGAAATCACGTCAGTCTATGCCAAAAGCTTGCATTAAAACAAGCAAGCGGATCGAGTTAAGCTCGTAATACTGGAGCTTTACTTGCGAAACAAGAGTGCATTAATGCACTCGTAGAAAGTTCAAGTTATCCACAAGTTATCCACTGCAACTTAAGTTGTATTTATGTTCCTTGTAATTAAATTTTCTAGGCGCTACGGCTTCCTCCTGGAAAGAGGAAAATTAAAAGGCTCTGTATAATTAATGTTTTTATAAATTATATAACTAAATAGAATTTGGAGTTACGAAACGCTCTGACCTTTACTGAGAAAAATAAGGGCTTTATTCCCTGTTTATTATTAGAGGCTGGTTTTATAAATTGTTTATTCATTTAAGCCAGCTTCATGCTGGCTTAAAACTGTTTTAGTTTATTTATTCCATAAATTTTTATTTCTTTACAGTCTATCGATGAGATTTTTTTTAAACTCTAATAAAGAATTCTGAAAGTAATTGACCATCGAGATGAGATTATCGAGAATGTACAAGCCGCAATGCAGTCCACGACTACCGTTGGTATCCGCTTTATTATTAAATAAGTGGAATCCTGGTTTTATTTTAATATGAACGCTCCGCATCCACGATTATATCAGAATTATTTAACGATTCTCGTTATTGACAAATCGAAGTAATAAAAATTAAAAAAATATTACAGTTTTACAGTATGAAGGCAATGTTTATGATGTTTCAAAAATAGGTTTTTGATAGTATTTAGTATTTCTGGTTAACAAACCAACATTAGAATATTGATTCACTGTAACAATAACAAATAATTTTTACAACTACATATTTTGTTGCTTATTTTATTTATCTCAACTCTTTATTGTAATATTCATTTATAATTCGTTACTTTAAATTTTATTCTTTCATTTTAGACTCATACCAGTTATGTTCTTGTTATTTCTTGCAATCCTTAGATCAATCTTAAATCCAAACTCAAAGAAAATTCATTATTGCTTAACTCTCCATCCATGGTTTTGCCATCTGGAAAATGGAAGTAAAAGTAGAAAAAGTAGCTTGGTTTCCTGGGGCACGGTCTTTCTGTTAATATCCTAGAGCATGAACCTTGAAACACACCAAGACTCTGATGGGCAACAAATCACAACACGTTGGTTAGAATGTCCTCTAGGTAAAATGGTTTGCATTTCGAAAAACCGCTGGGAAAAATTTGAATCTCATGTTTACTAAGAGAATCCGATTGCAAATCCTCCATATAGAGTAGTAGCACACAAACGGATTTTGTCTTACTCAGCATATCTATGGTAGATACAAGGAAAGTAAAGAGAATGTGCTGTAAATGTGTAGGCCTAATAGTACTGGCAGCCTGCAATAATGCTTTATTGATAAAAGTTGTACCATCAGTCAGTTAAGGTTGCTACTTCGCTTTCTTCTATAGAGGTACACAAAAATATTCTCTCCGGCTTTGATGATTTTGTCTTTTTTAATTTTTAGAAACAAAAAGCATTTTTTTTTGAGAACACTCTTAAGATTGCTTGTGGTGTCTGAATTATTATTCGTCGTTGTTGTATTTATCAAACACAACCACATAGACACAGTAGTTCCTGTTTGTCACATATATGTTCATTCAATGTTCTCAGTCACACATGGATGGTGGATTAAATGTTCGTTTACTTAAGACTTGCTTAATCAATTTCGAATTTGATGCATTGCTCGAAAGGGAATCTTATTGCAGATAAGAATTAAGTGACAAATGTATGATGAGAATAAATAGAAAAAAGTTATTTTCCAAAAAACGTTAGTGTCCTGCGGAGCAATCAGATGCATTTTCTTTCAATTGGTGCGAAATCACAGCAAAGGAAAATATGCACTGGAAGCATGGATCAACGTTGAAGATTATCATGAACTCTTGAAGACTTTAAGAACACGAAACGCGATCTTTATAGGTCCTGTTGCTTTTTAAAAGTATGACTACCATGGTGATTTTCTCTTTCAAAAATGGTTGAGATGAAAGTATCTACTAAAAATACTTGTGATTAGTCTTAACTGTAGCAATATCATCTGCAGCTTTCTTTGCCCGAGTAAGTTAAAGAATTTTCGAATTAGTCTGAAAAAAATACAAATCAGGGCAACTCAAAGAAAGTGCGCAGTTTTGCGTAATTAACGCCTCAAGGTGGTTGAGATCAAAATGATGAACCTTATTAAGATTATTATGTTTCTGTTTTTTCCCTTAAATGGTGTTTATTGAAACTTTCAGTTTGTAATGGAAACTAAAACTGCACTATGCCGTTTCTAGAAGACGAGAAGTTATAGTAAACGCAGCAATTTTCTTTGCTGTTTGAAATACATTTTGGAGAAGGTGAAAACGAACTAGGTTTATTGATCTAAACAAAAGTGGAAATAAACATGAGTAATGACACTAAAACTTTGTAGTTGTTCTAATCCAAAGAAAAGTCGCAAACGATTGGGTTTTTAAATATCAAGTTCTACGAAAAGTCTAAAACCACCTGGGTTTTGAATATAATATTGATCGAGTACTGGAAGAAACTAAAGGAACTTTTAGTTGTTCAGCTTAATAATTCCTGAGGTTGGATGTGGACCAGCATAATTATGACAGCCTAAAATTGCATTTTTTGTTATTTTCACATGATACTAAAATACATTTTCTATCTACACAAAGTTGTAAGTGACTTTTATTTTGTGTTTGCACACTTTTTTGCTTCTTAGTTTTCTTTCAGTCTATTTAATCATTCACTGGTGTGGTAAGGTCAATTTTCCGGCAAAAACGCTAATATCTGTTTGCCTTGTGATGATAGAAACACCCCTTCTTCAGTACCTCCTAACTTAGTGCAGTATTCGACTCCAGTATTGGTTTATTCTTAATTGGTGTCATATCGTTGATAGCAGTCGTAACTATACAATGACATGACATTATGCGAAAAGTGTATTTTTTTAAATTTCTTTCATTTTTAAAAGGTCGCATGGATTAATTATTTTCTGACCCGTCAAAAAGGTTGAGATTTTGGATTTTGGTACTACTTGGCCCACATATTGATTTGGCTTCGGAGTCTTTAGAGAATCTGGATTTCGGCCTTACTTGGCCCCCAGACTGGTTTGGCTCCGAAGTGTCTTAGACTTCTAGTCCTTTGGGGTAGTCCGATTCTGGTACAGAAAAGTGATTTCATGTCAAATCTACATTGTAAAATAAAGTTGTGCTTTGTTCTAAGTCTGTGAATTGAACAATTGAGTTGAAATGCTGAAGGAATTCCCGGGTTAAACTTTCTAAAAAACCCAATAGCCAAAGTTTCTTTGTTCATATATAAACAAGCTAAATAGTGTTTTTCCGGCGGATAACTGTAAAGTAATATTATTTCAATCAGTTCACTTTAGGCCTTAAATATTTTTTGTTTTATCATTAGCGAGAAAGAGCTAGTTCTTGTTTCCATCGTTTTTTCAAAACAGACACAAATTCGTCTGTCAATCGAATTATCTCTTGTACGGATTCAAAAGTGTGAGAAGTTTAAAAGAAATCAATTTTTGATTATGGAAATCATCTCGTCAATATTTCATTTTTTCTACAGTTTATGTAACAAGTGTGGTTATAAAAATTTCTTTTCAGTAAATCAATTGAACAATACGAGACTAATTGCCTCTATAGTTTCAGTTACATTAATATTTCATGCTAATATTCAGAAATAATTACCATCAATATACTAACGGTTATTACTAAGTTATTTTGTTTGCTTGGATGCATGTTTTCTTATGGGCAACTAACTTGGTAAGCATAATGCTACCTAGCAATTATACAGGTAGGCGCTGATCTAAACTAAATTTTACGCGATCATGATCAAAGTTCCTAAATTATATTAGCTTCTATTGGGTAACATCACCTTTTGCGTTGGAACAAAGTTGAACTTACAATTAGTTTAGAATTCCTCAACTACTTACTTGTTGGTCTTAGAAATTAATGTAATATTCAAGAAATAATCTTATCAAGTCCTATTTAATTCAGTCGTTATTACAGTTTCCTAGTTTTTATTTTTAAGAATCAATATTGCTTTGCCTAAATTATAAACAAAAGAATGTATCAGTAAACATTTCTTCTTCTAAGAAAAAAATATAGAAAGCGATTAATATCTGACAAAGAATGTTCAGAAAACGTTTCTGTATGACCAATAAAGAAAATTATGTCAAATAACTCTTTTATTTGTAGTTTGACTCTGCGTGAGAGCTGTAGCAAGCAGGAAAAGGGGAAACCTCGCCAGACAAAGCAAACTATAAAGGGGAGAATCGAGTGAGGATTGATGAAAATTGCCATGATTCAGCCAATATTGACTACAATAATTTATATTCGTCCACTGTTGTAAGAGGTAGTTTTTTTAACCAGCAGTAAAAGGTATTTTTATATTTGCAGTTCCAGAAAATTCTTAGAAAAATAAATTACAATCTAGAACTTTGAATTTAGAAATATGCGAATTTATTTCTCTCTCTATATATACATAAATTTCAAAAGATGCCAAGGAGGACCCTATCATATTAATGTAATGAATAAGCAGATATTTCTGCTTCCTTGGATTAAATGTATTACAGCACGTGTTTTGTTTTTATTAGTTTGTTACATTATGTGTCTAATTGAAGTCGTGCTTTAATTTGAGGTTAGAATATGAATTAAAATCAAATAAACAATCTAGAGATTTTAGATAATTTCAGTTATTGCTAAACAATTTTTGATGTACACCGCTACTATTAGTAGCAGCACAATCAACAAAATGTTATGAGCACTGATAGTGGCAGCAGCCGCAAACTACGCTGAAAGCAGCAGACAACGAGAATTGTTCTGCAAATAGACAATAGCCGCTTTCCTTCACTTGAATAATTTCAATTTGAATTAATTTTCATATCAACTTTATCATTCTCAACCTATAATCTACTGTTGAGCATGAACCTACGCATATTCCGAAAGTTTTCAATCTACATTTACGTGGAAAAAATTGCCTAATCTTTGTGATTCTGATTAAATAACAAAGAGATTTACATATAAATATGATTTTTTCAAGTTTTACAAATTGAAAGAAGACTTTTTTAAGAAATAAAGAAATCTAAAAACAGACTTAAGATAATAGAATGTGTATACATTCAGAGCAATACGTTTAGAGAAATTAACGTGTCCTGTTTACAAAGATGTAACGTTTGTCGAAACGTTCCAAAGTAGTTGACGGAAATGTAGGCGTAGAATACGAGTTTCCGCTTGTTAAGGGGCTCGGCGCCGCCGGTAGCAGCAGAGCGAATTTAAGATAGGAAAATAAGTTTCCGTTTTACACAAGATACTACTAATGAAAATTGCCTAACCCATTCAATAGGCGAGAACCAGATTTGATAGAAATCTTGTTGTAGGTTATGGGTAATGGTACTTACCATGGTCTTGATTTTATTTACGACTTGAAATTGTAATGGAAAGTAATAGTACAGTAATGGATAATGTAAACGACAATTAAACGTGGGTTGAGCGTGGGTGAGTTATACTGGCTCCACTAGAGATCTGTAGGAATAAGGTGGGTGTTTATGTTTGTAATAAATCCATATATATAAATTTAGGGTGGTTGGATGGAATTATCTGTCTGGCTGTTCAAGGACTAAACTTTCCTCAATTCTGAGTCTAGTCTTGTTTATCTGGGTTTCTGTTTTTTCGGTGCCCTGTACCGTTACGTTTGAGTGATTGTCTGCGAATGTGCCATCTCACCTAATTTTTAACTATCTTCTGCTTCTTCATTTCTCGTTTCCTCAATGTTTCGTTCTTGTGTAAAATTTATGATAAAAATATTTGATGCGTCTCTCTTTTTATGAATTGTGCCCTTTTAATTGAAATCGTTTGCGACCTTGCAGGCTAAGAGTTTGATACCTTGCAACTGAAGGTCTGCGTTGTGAGCTTGTTCTGGTGTGAGTGGGACTGCGGACTTATAGAACCTCCTACTTGATCACTTGATGTAGAGGGTTAACCTGTCCAAAACGTTTCGTTTTGTCTGTTGTATTTCTGAGGGGAATACACTCTTTAGGTTAGCTGGTGATCAAAGTAAATACGGTTACAGGTTGATAAATCCGGTTGCTTTGTGCTCAACCGATTAACCATCATCCATCAACCAATAACTCATCAGTCTACATCTATCATCACTGTCATTTTCGTCAATTTCAATCTTCCTACCTATTGCCATCCATAGTAACTCAAATTTATTATTCTAGTTACTTGCTTTGCGTTGAATTCCGTAAGATCAATACCATTAGGTTGAAGATACAGTTATTATTTTCTGACTTGACTTAAAAATATTAGATCGATCAAATGACTATCTAACTTGGAATCTCAAATCCTTGAATACCCTGTATACTACCTTAATTGCACAAACCAGCAAGATAAACTGTAAAAAATAATTGAATTTTTCTCAATTATTTTTTTTGAAAACCCTTCCCGTAACTTTTGACATGAAGTCTTCAAACTTTTTTTAAATAGAATTTCTTAATTTTTTTCAACGCACTCTTGTAGAGGTTTAAATCGAATGAGTCATGCAATACATGCACTATTCAATCTTTCCGATTGAAACGTTGATACTAGAAAGAAATACGAAACTTCAATACCATCAATACTGTATGGTAGTATTCTGTCTATCCAGAGATCTCTTGAGAACCACAGCAATTGGTATTGTTTGCGTTCAAACGTCTCCACTGTACATTTAAAAAAAAAGTCCTGTATACATTTACCACAATTAAGTTTAGTAGGGAACCAAAAGAGAAAACCTCGGTATGCCGTAATCAGTTCTAGAATAAAGCACAATAAAGTTAGCTCAGATCTGAAGATGGCGATCAATAGATTGCAAAATGTAGTCTTTCTAATGAGAATGTCGTTATGAAATACTTAAAAGTTGCTAACTTTGAAAATGGCAAAGGTTTCAGTTTCAATCTTTATAACTCCGGTACTAGATAGAACACAAAAGAAATAGATATACAATATGTCGCATTTTAGAGCGATGGGTACTGTCTTAGAATTTTAATCTTTTGTTTTTTGTTGTAAGAAAAAACTCTAAACTTTTCAGTTTCTCGAAAGTGCTGTCAGTTTTTACTTGTCTAAATAAAGAAAACGGTTACCATGGATATATGTAGAGTCATTACCAAGGAGAGGAATCAAATAGTTGATGGCCCAGTAAACTGTCCGTCTACCTAACCGCAATGCATTTAAACACGTTGAGTTTATCGATATTACTTGGGCGGACGACTATCGCGTAAGATAGTGACGTATTTTCTGCAAGATAAGCGCAGGCCAGTGGTGCAACACATTTTCGTTTTATTATATGCATGTGTACGTACATTGATATAATACTTGGTAAACGCTCCACCGCTGTTAATTTTTTGCTAATTGCAGCTTGCATTACCAAGAAATATTAAAATTAATTATATAATAATATAACGTAATATTTCGCTTTATAAACATGAGGGTATTAATGTAATTTGTTCCTTCATTTTAAAGAGAGACGGTGCATAATTTAAAACCTTCCATTGGAAAATGAATCGAGCACATATGTGCTAGATAATTTAAACTTGTTTTTTGTGCAAGGTATAAATGGAATAGAGGTCTACACTAACAACCTGAAAGTTAGATAAATGTACGTCTTTTGAATGTTATTGTAAAGTTTTGTTATTTTAATAATTACGACACGTAACTCCAAAGACTGCGTATAGATGTTGAAATTTATGCATGTACTACGTAGGTAGGTATTCTTACCAGTAGGCAACCTAAAATTGGTTTTTTAACCGATTTAGTTTTTATGCCAAATAAAATTGCTTGAACCAGCCACCTCTAAAACGTACAGTCTGATAGAAACATTAGTTACTTGCGCGTAAAGTACAAAAGAAACTCTTGCAGTTCCTTACTCTTAAATGCTAGAAAGAAATAAAAAAGCTACTACATGCGTCATTTAAGGATTTAGAAGCTCTGCATATACGTCAAATCATAGAGATAATTGTTGAATTAATAAAGAAGCTTCGTTTCAATGTGCGGATATTAACAAAAAAATGAAATTAAATTACAAGGTAAGACGTCAAAGGAAACCATCTTGCATCTTTAACAATAAATAGCGTCAGTAGGCAATGCACTGGAATTTTTAAACATCAATGTTAAGCTGACACGTTTTATCTTTTTTTTAAAGGTTACATGTTGAGGTAGATATGGAGATTTCGTACGTTGTTCACTTGTAATTTTTCGTAAACTAACAGAAGTGACATGGTTTACATATTTAAAAGCGCTGCATTACCGATTAAAAGCTACCGCTAACATTTCTAAAATGAAGAACACGCAAAACTTCTGAAACGTGTAGCACTTGTAAGCAGATATAGTAACTTCCTACTAAAGTAATTTAGACAAGCACAAGCAACACTTATGCAGTTCTTTTAGAAAACGACAAAGGTCAATTTATAGTTATGAAATATCAAAATGTATACAGTCAAATATGACCAGATATCAGTGAGTCCAAACGGTACATATGGTTAGCAGTATGTATTTACTGCCCGAACAGGCCTAGCGCTGTGCTAGAGAGCCTCCAAATAGTGTTTTGTCCTATCAATTTTAAATTTGGGCCTATAGACGTCCGTGAGAGAGAGTTTTGTAAAGAAACGACATTTAGTATCCCTATTCAGGGGTGTTTTCATTTGAGTCTGAAACCGATCGAATCGATTTTCTACTTCCTACGATTCGGCAGGGAAAAGTGAGTAATAAATCACACCACAGATGTCGTTTAGTTCGGAAACTATAAGCTGTACTGGGTCTGGTTTTCACCACGATTATCATGGCGGAATTTTGCAACCCCTACCATGGTCTGATAATATTCAACTATTTGTATTTTCAACAAAAACGGTTCTATACTTTTTCTCTAGTTATCTTCTAGGTCGAAAACGTTAAAAGTATCCTATAACGTGATTCTGCAAGCAAATTCCGAATTTTCTCAAAGGGACCTTCAAAATATAGAAGGGCGCCATTCCCCTTCAATTCCCTCTAGTTATTTTGGGTAATTAGTACTGAGAGTCGACACATCTCTTCCAAATCTTTTGTGCACCTTGACTTTCAATTTGGTTAAACATGGCAGCTTCTTTTTTTATTTTTATTATGAGTGGGGTGTCTCTAAAGACTTGAGAAAGTTTGATAGTAGAAAGACCCTGACCACCAGCGTCTTACTAAAGATGAGGGCGCTTCTAATGAACTATAAAGCTCAGGGTCTTTCTGCTATCAAACTTTCTCAAGTCTTTAGAGACACGCCACTCATAATAAAAATAAAAAAAGAAGCTGCCAAAATATCTGATCATAGGAAAAGTGTAGAAAAAGACTAGCAATACAAGATGACCTCACAATGGTAGGTTGCGGTTTATAAAGTCCCAAAAAGAAATCTTGGTGGCCTCTAATTTTCAGAATCTTGATGTACATTAGAATTCTTGTTTAAGAAAGTTGCTGCATAAAATGTTCAAAAGCATTTTTCTTAGCAATCTTTAGCTTCTCGTAAACGAGAGGTAACGAGGCAACTGGGGCTGGTTCTACATTTAACCGCCTTGTACACTGTGCAGTCGCCCGGAGCAAATGAACCTTCGATTGAATTTTCCAGACAGATAAGTACAAAGGAAAACCTATGATCAATGATCGTAATGACATATTTGTTATTTTCCGTGACGCCACTTATATTTATGTATCTAAAATAAAACTACTTTATATCGATTGTGGTGTGTGATAAACATTAATATTTTATTTCTCTACATGTCTGATTTATGTTAACATGCTATGTTTTGGTTTCTCATTACGGAAACTTTATTATGGTAATCATATTCAATAGCAAATGATAGGCCATTTTTAATATTTCTTCCAACTATAAATAATAAATCACCTGTCAATACCATAAAAAATGTATATCTGTATAGAAATTACCTACAATATATTGTAACGTTATTTTTGTTTGGTTCAAAGATTTTTATTTTTTTTTTCTAACATTTTTCATAACATTTAATAAAATTTCAAAATCAGTGGTGAAAGGAATTGGAAAATTGTCAGCAACCCCTACACGGTTGAAAATAAAAAATATCTGGAAAAGGAAAATTTATTAAGCTTTAGTTTCTCAGCTTTTCAATTTCGTGTGTTGAATGTAAACGACGTTTGAAGGAAAAGTATAGAAATAAATTTGGTCTCACATTTCTTCCTATGAACAGGGAACTATAATGACTTATTGATTATCCATTTGTTTTTTACCACTTGTGTATACGATACTCATTAGATTGTTAAGGCTTGTTTTTATTAAAAGTTCACAATCACAATTAGAAATTTTCTGGATGTTTTAGTTAGACTTACAAAGTATTTGTTCAAAACAAACTTTCATTGCACAGTTTGTTGTGTAAAGATTGAATACTGGTCTCATAAAAGAAGCAAAACTGACAAATCCAAATGTTGAATATTTTATTGAAATTATATGTTTCGTTTACAGTAAGATATACTGCAAAAATATTAACCTATGACAATGATCTTTACTTCGAGATTATATTATCTGCTAACTGCAAATCAGTTGGTCAGAGTAGCAATTTAAGATAATACTACAGATACAATGATTTTCAGATTATGTATATAATCAATAAATTAATATATCTTTAATGATATACAATACATACGACTTCAATGTAATTAAATATTGTCAAACTACTAATCAAACTAAATTTACATTATAAAAGAAACAAAAAATAACCAAAAGTCCTGTACGTTCCAATAAAGTAAAATAAAGAAAGTATTTTACGTCATAATTTTTTAAATGCGCAATCAAAGGTAAATAAAAATAAAATGATAAAATAAGAATAAAAATCTAAGGAAAAAGTATTAAAGAATTGTAAATTGAAAAAAGGATATTTTAATAAGTCTAATCATATTTCAGTAAAATGGAAATTAAAGAGAAATGCAAAAACACTTACAATATTGGAATTAATTTTTTATTATTGACGAAAGAAAGTTACGCGTCTTGAAAGATTGAATTCTTTAAATTTTCATTCTCTTTAATTATTCCTTAGACCAAAATTACATTTAAGGAAATTGTTTTTTCCATTTGAGAGATATTTATTTAACAAGGAACTCTCTCATCGTTACTTAACGAAACGGTTTTTAAGCAGTTATGTGCGTAACAGCATAAACAAGTTCTACTTGGAATTTCGTGTTTTAATTAAGGTCATGACAATATTTTACATAAAAATCTTTGAATTTGATGACATTTTCTTAAATTGATGGATTTATTAAACCTAAAAAGTTAACTCGAAAGATTGCAAGCTTATTAAAATCTTTAATTTTCTAAATTACATAGCCGTTCCAAATTTTATCAAAAAGTTTCAGTAAACTTACTTTTAAACTAAACTCGTATCAGTTTTATAGCGACCTGTAGTAATATTCTTGCTTAACTGTGTAAAGGCTTTTTTTTCAGTTTTATAGCTTGGACATCAATATTTAATTAAATCTTGTTAACATATTACTTTACCGAATACACTATGCAAACACAAAGAAGTAACGGTAGAAGTATCAGTAAATTACTAAACAGCAGGTGGATAACTTTGACTTTGTAATTTCTACGCGAATTGTAGTTGTGGAAATGAAAATTCTGTAAACAGTTGTGTAACATAATTTTCTCTTAGAGTGTACATCTGAGAAAAATGTCACATCTTCGTAATTAAAGTTGTTTTACGATTTAAGCTATATGGACTTCCTGTTACTTTGTTGAGAAATTGCAGTTCATGTTGTAATTTTAAGTTTTCTAACCACTTCTATTTCTAAGTTTATAGAAAGAAACTCTCTTATATAAGATACCTACATATTGCCTTATCGTTTTTCTATTGGTGAATAATAAAATGTTATTATTTCTTAATGTAAACTGTCGTTAAATGTTAGTTCCAATTTTTAATTATACAGTAAAATACTGCATCCATTTACTTCTTAGGAAGAAAATTATATATACGAAGTTTAATTTCATGAGGACCACTGTCGTCAAGTCACACGTGAGAAGTATCGGACAGGAGTATCAAGTCACGACGAAATTTCTCGGAGGGCCCTCGCCTGATGTTTTATGAGTTCTCGGTGGGCCTTTCGGATCCAGTTCGATGCTGGCTGTGCTTTCAACACGCGTGCTTTTTTTCTTCATTTACTTTTTAACCTTCTTAAGGTAAGCTAGTATGAGGAATAGAGGAGGAGGAAGAAGAAGGGGAAGGCAGAGTGAAATTGGCTGAAACTGTAGTATGTTACAATCTTCATTCATCAATCAAAAACCTGTATGGACAAAGCTTAAAAAAGTCTAGTCTTCTTGCTGCAGCTGTTTAAAATATTTTTTTCTTTTACCAAATATTTTGTATTTCAGAAACGGGTTGTGCTATCGAAATGGGACTTTCTTGGTAGTGGCAGTAGAATGGCTTTGAAACGATTCTAACCCCACTAATCATCAATTTTACCGATAGATATCCTGTATCTGAGGAACGAGATGTCGTATCGAGACTGGACTTGGCCTTCAAACGATTCGGGAACTACTGATTGTCTACTGTTTTCTTTCGACAGACATATCTCAGGATAGGAATATTGTATCGACATATTGGTTGTTGATGATACTAAGGAAATTTTGTTTGTGTTTTGTTTTTTGTTTATATTTCAGAATATCTTGGTACTGAAGAGAACTTAGTTTGTTGTTAGTAGTAGGGGTAGAGCTTTCAAGCGGTCTTGACACTCCCATTTATCTTTTTTGGCAAGCATCCTACATCTCTAGAGAGGGTTGACACATCAAAGCTAGAAGAGATCCAGATTCTACCTTTGTTTCCTGTTTTTTTTAAACAAATAGCTAACATCTTTGGCGTTGTCATATAAAAATGAAACTTTGTATTTTGGTATCGGCGGGGGGGGGGCGGGGGCGTAGCGTTCAAGCGATTTCGGTACTATAATTCTAAAACTATAATAAAATGGTTTATAAAAGTTCAGACATGATAGAATCAATTACTGCGATCTTAATTCCAAATTTCATTGTCCAACTGGGTATTATTTTAAATAATAATGAATTAAGTTGTTTATGTTTTAACAAAAATCTTGAGACATTTGGTCTGTTTGAGGCCTATTTGATAATTAAGTTCAGTTGATTAGTTAAGCCACTTTATATAGGAGATAATATTCGTGCGTCAATTATTCAGATATAATTGATTAGAATGAACAAATTACAGTTCAGTCCGTTAAAAGCAAAATTAAAAGTTAAAAAAGAAAGTATGATTTCAATAAATGATTGTAATATAATGTTTACAAAAGCTTCGTTGAAAAACTGCTAGTAAATATAAACTTAGGGACGTGAAACAATAACGAAAACAATATCGTAGAATTTGGGAAGCAAATTTAATAGACATTTCCAACTGTCATTAATTTGCCTAAAGATAGAGTTATAGCTAGCACTAATAGAACAGGGTAGCCATAACCTTATTCATTCTCAACCCGGTTTCAAGCAAATAACAGGCCCATTTCAGAAAGGTCTCGAAGATCGATATTAAATACAAAGGTGTCACAGTGAGAAGCTACTCTTTACTTAACACACATCAAAGAATAGCAATGTAATTGCTTTCAAGTGGATATACTCTTATAAATAAATCTATAATTTTATTATCGTCTCTAAAATAGTGAACAGGATATATTTTTGACAACATATTAATATTAAGGTTTTGTGTAGAGTACATAGACAATTTTGAATATAGAACGAAATAATTTTAGCTGGGAAATATTTATGCGATCTATGTAAATCTAAACCGCTTTCATGATAAAGGAAGAATGAAAGTAAGAATGATGAGATGATAGAAGCTTTGGGTGTCGGGGATTCTAAAAGCTCCCTGAAAACATATAAGCAAACCAGCTCTGCATTCTAACGTCGCTTTTTGAAATGCTCAACGGGATCTGCCTTATAGGACCGAATGGTTTTATTTTCAAAGCACAGACTTCCATTACTTAGAAAATGATGGAAACACTGAAAAAAGTTTTCCGCACTTGTTCGCTAATTTAGTTATGCTTCCAGACATTATTTAAATTATATTTTAATGTAAAAGCAACTTGTAATTTTGAAATTGATTGAATATTTCTAACGGCGAAGTGAATGAAACTTTTATTTGATTTGCAGTAAAATCAAAATTGCGATCGAATAAAGAACTGGGAACGTGCTTTAAGCTCAATGCAATTTAATGGTTACGACTTAAGTTTCCAGAGACGTTGAAAATGTCTCCTGTTTCAGTGTTTTGTTTATATTAAGCATAAACAAGCTTGTTAAATCCAGTGAGGAAAAAAGACAAGACTAATGTTTCTTATGGTAAATTTAACTTGTGAGTCAGCTTTTATTATATGAAATTAATCATAACAAAAATGCTCGTTATCTGGGGTTTTATTATTAATTATAAAACAATTTGTCAAGTTGTCTAAAAGACACTTTTCAAAGCTTGTTAGCCTTGTTTACAAGAACGTTATATTTATTATAAACAAGATTAACATTAAAGGTTCTCCTATTACATTTTTAATGTTGATTAATGAAATGAGAATTAAAATATTCTAAATCTGTTTTTAAATATTTTATTTGATTAAGATTAACATGAAAAAGTTTGGGTTTTTAATACGTATGTTGGGTACTTAACGCACATGTATCTCTTTATAATATAAGACAAATCCTAAAATACACAGAGTGTTAAAATTAAATACCCGTCACTGGTAGCAATCTTAAATCAAATTTCACGGGAAAAATGGAAATTTCATAATAATAACCGACGGTTTCATCTGAATGACTACAAATTAAGTTTTAGCATTCCTAGATACCATAGAATTCTGGTTTACTCAAAACCGACCCATTCTATTAGAAAAATACAAGAGGAATTTTCTCAGATAAACTGAATGTAGCTTCCAAAGCTAGCATAATATTTAATTTATTAGCGCAAGACTCTTCTTTTGGATATTATTTGTGTATCCCATTCCTAATATCCACCACTAGGATGATAAAACAAATATTAGACGCCTCGTAGTAAATAAAAGCCATGTGGAATATTCTATCTTAATATTGCATGTTCTACTCGTGATATAAAAAAAATGAGTTTTAATAAACTCTAGGCATAAACTGAGATAAAAAATGAGGTTAAATTAATTTCAAGAACATCCTGTAAACAATATCCTTCAAAGAAAAGTCAATTGACAAAATATTAAAAGTCGCTACAGGACAACAATCCAATTGTTCCAATTGCAAAATTTGATTTTCTTCAAAAACAGATTTAAAGTTTCTCTTTTCCATTCTATTTAGTCTTTCAGTATGCAACAAATGAAAATAACCAAATCTGCACTCGAGTATCTTGTCAATTAGCAGGAACTCGATCGAGTACTTAGAGGATCACTCATGGATCAAAATTTATATTCCATCACGGGGTAATTAGATTGAAATTTGCCCGTAACCACACAAGGACAGCCAACCGAGCACGTACTGTTCACTGATGAATTCAGATTGTGCCTACATTCACCAGATGGAAGACGATGACTGCGGTGAATAAGAGGAAAGCGGTATGCAGCCTGTATGTTCATTCCTCGGCTCAGTCATGATGGAAATCTGATTATGATGTTAGCGTGAATTTCATTAGAGGTACGTATCAAACATGCGCTTATAAAAAGCAGCCACTGATAGAACATTGTCGACTCTCTAGATACAGAGTGTTCCGTTGCAAAAATCGAAAAATATAAATTAAACTCTGTATTCTTTTTGTAACAAATTACTTTTAATTACCAGTAGATTAATTCGTTTATTTGTAAATATTTATTCGATGCAATAGTAGGTAATCAATGTTATTTCAAAATGGCTATTAATGAAGGCCTAACTACCTAGTACGGAAAGTCCATAGTACAAGTACAAAGACCAACGTGTCCAATGCCCAGCCGGCAGAAGAACCAAGCACCGTTGTTTAGAAGTCGAATCCAACAGTAGAGCTCGCACCAACAGTAATCAGGTCTCCAAGGTTTTGGTTGGTCCCATGACGAACACTCGCACTTGTACCGCCACTTCCACTCCCTCCGTGGGAACATCTACTGAAGACTTAGAAGCATCTATGAAAGTACCAGTTTGGAAGTGTGACCTCTGCTGAAGGTGCGGAGAATCCTGCAAGTAGGAAACCGTCCTAGTCTGCTCCTGCTGCGGCTAAAGAGGTGTCCTCTTCAGAACGTGTTCGTGCCCACTTCATGGACACGACTAATCAGAAACATTTCTTTTTTAGATAAAATGCTTCAGTTCGTAGTTAAGTCCGAGTGAAATATTTAAGTTACTGTATAATTTAATCCTTTAAGTCAGATTTATAAAATATTCGAGATCTGTATTAGAATTGAGTTAAGAGTGAAATACGTAAGTTTACAGGCAAAACGAATCGATTCTTTTCTTTTGTAGAAAAGGGAAGTGTGTAACAAGTTAATTTTAATTACCAGTAAATTAATCCGTTTATTTGTAATTATTTAATAGTAGAAAAGTCTGCGCAACCAGGATAAAAAATTCTCTTATGCAGGAGTGTACGTGGAAGAGCTTGCTACAGCAAAAGAGGTTAGCCTCGTTTGGGTTCCTAAGCAAGAGAAGGCGGATGAACTCGCCAAACTCGGAGCCGAGGATACCTGTTTAGGACCAGAACCCTTGCCAGGAATATCAAAGCAACAGTTCTTGTTAGCCTCAAGCTTTTAACTTGTCAAAGTTAAACTGGCTAATAGGGAAGAATCGGAGAATCCCAAGTCTTTGAATTAGGGTCCTTACGGACCAGAACATCTTAAGAAGGCACCTGTCGTTCATACGTATACAGGAAGACCCAATATGCCCTAAATGTTAGAATGACGATTAAATGTCTTTCCATTTTCTGGGAGAATGTGAGAGTTATGAGACGCTGAGGCTCAAGATCTTTCAGGCGGTTATCCCAACAAAGGAGTTGAGGTCTCTAGCCTAAACTGACATCTTCAACAACAGAGGAAAGAATAGTAGATGGTCGTAGAGGTGGTTGGTTATACAAAAAGGCTTATAAAGTCCTATTTGATGGATTTTATCCTCCCTAACTACACTGATAATATCAATGATTACCCAAATATTGTGAAATTTGAAGCTAGATTTTTTAACAAAGTATTAGCGTGGTGTGCAATTTCAACAGCTGGAATTTTTCGATAGTGCTATATAGGACGAATTAGAAATTAAGCATTAAACAGAGAAAGGTATACTTGTAAATGTCTATCAAAATGGGCTAATTCCTTAAACACATGTCCTCCTCAGAATAACACAATGTTTTGTTACCCATTTTGGCATCATGCTATTGCGCCAGAGGACACCATAGCCTTTGTGCCTAAAAGCGACAACCCTTCAAAGATCTTTGGGCAATTATTTTGAGGAAGGTTTATGACGACGAATGAATGGACCCTTAGAATTAATCTGATGTTTAAAGTTTACACCAGGGCCAGTGGAAGGACATGGAAATCATGCAACTTGGTGCCACAGTGATTTGGCGCTGCGCCGCGCCGTGATCAATCAGACAATTAAGACAGCCAATAAAGGCACCGCCTTATTTACCATGGGGCGCCAAATAGCCTAACCTCGACCATGCTCTAATACTCAAGAGTAGTGGAATTACTGCAAATTGTTTAATGGAGAGTAAATCCAAACTTTCAATCCGATTAGTTCTACGAAAATGTTTAAGAAAAGCAACAAAGCCAGTAGAAGAATAAACAAAGAGATAAAGGGAGATTTGGCCGCAAAGTACAAAAGCTAATTCTAACTAGTTAAGCTAATGGACCACTGATGGTGGTTTGACGAAGAGCAAAAAACCTGACTCTCAGCCAGATTAGCTTCCTCAAAGAAATCCACACAAGAAAACTAGCCAGGCTGCCTGTCGACGAAAAAGCAGTAAATAGACTAATATATCCATAGGGTAACTTGTTTGGGTAGACTAGTGGGTTATTGCGGGCAACTTGGTGGAAAGAAAAGCTTAATTGTTTTATCGAAGAGAATCGATAAAGCTGCGGAGCGTCAAAAGAGAAGTTCAAATAAACGAAAGGAAGCCTCGTTGTAGACAGAAAATAGCGACCAAGCTGAGAAACTTGCCCTGAGATACATCTTTAGTAATGCGTGGCCAGATTTGGTCGCGGCATGACCAGATTAGCTTTTTCAAGCTAAAAAAGAAATAGACAACTAAATCCTAGAATGGACAGAGCATCGGCTTACAAGGTTTAACTGTAGATCTAGTTTGATTTCTTTCAAAAATGTCAAAAACGGTGTAAAGGGGCAACCAAGACAACGCCGTTAATAGAGTACTGAACAACAGCAGATGACCTGATGGATGGAGAACAATGCCTGATTGTACAACCTACACTTTACAAAATAACTCCAGCTTTGACTGACTAAGCCACCTGCGGTGGTTCCATGATGCTGTAAAGCTGCGAACAAATGAAGTGCAAGGAAGTCTGGCGCTGTAGAAACTAGGTGCTGTGCTTTGGCCAATAAGGTAACTGAAACTGACATTACACGCACCATACACCTTAAAAACTAGCGTTCGAGCACCGTCTGCAATTAACCGCCTGCCGATTCCAAAAAAAACTTTGCATCTTTATCTATTTTAATTGTCCCAATATTAAGTGCAACGGCAGCTAATACAGTGCAGATAAGTCGTGGTTTACTAATTTACTTTTTGCAGCATAACTCAATTCTCAAATCAAATGAAACTTTATCATTTGAACACTTATGGGCTATAGAATAGTTGGAGTGAGATGTTTCAGAAATGATAATGATTCCACGAGATATTGAATCAACATCGAGGTTATATTGTTGTATACAGTGCTGTCTCAACAAGCTGTGCTCAAAAGATTAGGAGTGGTATTTAGCAATGAGTTTGAAGACATTATTTGTCAAACTATCATGTTAAAAGATGAAGAAACTTAAAATATTTCGAAAAAACTGAATTCTGCCAATACAGATTGGATTTGCCAAAGGTACGCAGTATTTTTATGTCACATCCGCTGGTGATTTCGTTTAGTGTCTCACACACATACCTACACAAGGGTTGTTTGTTTTATGGAAAACATTTAGCCACTGTTGCCATTCGGAATAAGACAAACCTATCATTTGCATGGATTCTTGTAGTTCTTTATCACTACTGAACGCTTTTCTTCTTTTGCTTGGATCCCATCAATCAAAAACCGATGTTAGAATTGTTGGAAAATTATTCACCATTATCTAGTCTAATTGATCTAATCAACAGCTAAGTTGGCCGTATGTAACTGGTAATCAACTTCTAGCAAACTCTTTGAAAAAATGTAACTGTCATAGTAGTAGCCAAGGTTTTTGCAAGGACTGAATGCCCACTGTGTGACTTTTGAAATGTTGCCTTAACTATACATCTTCTTTTATGTAGAATGTCAAGCCACTGATCTTCAAAAACACCAGGCTGATTTATCTCTGCAATGGGGAACATTCTTAGTGTAAATTCTGAGAAACAATTCTTTTAATTTCATGTTTCTTTAAAAACAGAAGACTTTGAGCTAGATGTAAGGGTTCTTGTAACATTTTTATTGAATTTCTACATTGATTTTATTTCCATGCCAAGACGCCACATTCAGAATGTGCATAATTCGACCTTCATTGTTAGTATTTCTTTGCGTCTTTTTTCTATTCCCGCCAGTCTTCTTAAATGACCTTTTAAATTTTCTTGAAGCAACTGACCTTTGAAACTTGAATAGATAACCCAAGCGATCCGTTTGACATCCTACTGCAGATCCGTGAGAAAATTTAAAA
>VTPC01090256.1:207245-258225 GCA_011009095.1 Ignelater luminosus | reverse complement strand
AAATGAACTTCGTACAATCTTTGCTTTCAGTGGGACAATATCCAAAGGTCCAAGAAGCATTCCAATAAGTTTGTTCTTCTGATGATCCAGAATAGATTCCCAAAACCGTTGATACGTCTCCAGGAATTCCAAAAAGAACAATTTGGAGAAAATAATAGCCGTTTTGAGTTTTCCCATGTTTCTTTTTTATATTCGTATAGTTCTGTTATAGAAACATTAACTAGTACTCTTTCTTACCTCTGTTTCTACTTTATTATTGAATGACGCTTTGTATTTTGTTAGCGAGTCGCATATATGTAAAAAATGTTGGGAAAAACTGGGGAATAGGTATTTGGAAACCTCGCATTAAAAACAAAATGGATCAACAAGTTTGCTTTCGCTTGAACAGTCGATCCACTTAATAGAATCTCTTGCCTTCTGGAGTAAAAGCAAAATAAACTTCGTACAATCTTTCCTTTAAGTAGGGCAATATCCACAGGTCCAAAAAGCATTCCAATCCACAATTGTGGGTTGAGAATGATGAAGGTTAATGTTTGAGAGGCTGGAAAAAACTGGGTGTTTGGAAACCTCGCGTTAAAAACAAAATGGATCAGCTATTTTGCCTTCGTTGGAACAACTGACAAACTTAATACAATCCCTTGCATTTTGTAGCAAAAGAAAATGAACTTCGTACAATCTTTGCTTTCAGTGGGACAATATCCAAAGGTCCAAGAAGCATTGCAATCCACGATTGAAAGTTGAGAATGATGAAGGTTGAAGTTTGAGAGGCTGGAAAAAACTGGGTATTTGGAAACCTTGCGTTAAAAACAAAATGGATCAGCTATTTTGCCTTTGCTGGAACAACTAACAAACTTAATACAATCCTTTACATTCTGTAGCAAAATAAAATGAACTTCGTACAATCGTCACTTTCAGTGGGACAATATCCAAAGGTATGATAAACAAAATAGCGAAAGCTGGAATTTCCAATAATAATTTGCAAGACATCTATCAACAGCACGGTCACACTGGAATTATAGAACTTTTATCAAAGAAACACACTGATGATAAGTCCCGTGTAACCAAAGCCTGAAAAATATTAAATGCCACTGTTCAAACTTAATACAAATATCACTTTATAATATATGCAACATATTTTTGGAAATCTGTGGTCTGACTTTTTGAGGCGCCAGTTCTAAATACAAAAAGAAATATGATTCAGTATCTAACTCCCCCTTGTAGCAACAGTAGAAGTAGCAGCAATTTAGAGATTGTTCTTCTGATGATCCAGAATAGATTCCCAAAACCGTTGGTACGTCTCCAGGAATTCCAAAAGGAACAATTTGGAGAAAATAATAGCCGTTTTGAGTTTTTCCCATGTTTCTTTTTTATATTCGTATAGTTCTGTTATAGAAACATTAACTAGTACTCTTTCTTACCTCTGTTTCTACTTTATTATTGAATGACGCTTTGTATTTTGTTAGCGAGTCGCATATATGTAAGCGTAAGTTTAAGATAAACTACTATGGCACATTTGTGTTGACATATGCAAAATTATGTTAAATTTGCAGGAAGTAGTCACCAGCAGCAGCAAAACCAATCTATCATAATTGCGGAAAGCAACACCCAACAATATCACGGCTGAGAAGTCACAAAAGAACTACAGAAAAAGAGAAATAACATCCAGAAAGTTTATATCAAATCACACTAGAAATGCGAAGTCGTATAGCAACGCAGTTAAAGGAACGGTTGAAAGTTAGATGTTAGGAAAAGGAACTGAAACAGAATGTACCTTCAAAAGTCTTGGAAGACCTTTTGACACACAAAACATTGATGTGTGTCTTACATCGAAGACACACACACGCGCACACACAGAAGCAGAAGTGCTGTTATTTTTAAACGCAGTATTAATCACTATGAGGAAGGACACCTCCAGAGCGATAAAGTACAATTAACTGTAGTGGGAATTAAATCTACAAAACAAAAATTTCTAGCAGGAGTCCTATACAAAAGTTTCCTGCAATACCTAGGAAAAAGATTCTGTTGTTGTTTGGGATTGAAAATCACCACCACTAAATGCAAAGAAAAAATATCACCAAATTTTATCGACATAGAAAAAAATTTTGACTTAAGCTCTGACGATTCACGCTAAGTGAAAAAATAATTAGGAAGAAAGCTAACCTACTTTAACCAATAGATCAAATAAAGTTTCTAAATAGAACTAATTAAACAAAATCAATCTAAACGTTCCGCTACAACCCAAGAAGAAATTTGGAGAGAAAGCCGAAAACTTTACTAAAATTGTTCAACAAGCTGCCTGAAACAACACCACAAAAATATCACGTATAACGGTGGACAATAATTATCCACTAGCCATACGAAATCTTGTCGAAGCAAAAAGAAAAGCCAGAAGAAAATGGAAGCAAACCTGAGATTTTGCCGATAAGAATATTCCTAATAAGACTCAAACACTTAAACGCGGAATAACAAGTCCGAATACTCATTATGGAAATGCAAAAGACCAGTCATACAATGTCCATTCATAAGACAACTTAAAGGACAATCAGGAAAAAGTACACCTGTTCGCTGATCATCTTGAACAAATCTTTAAACAATCCTAGTATGTTATTGGATATTAACAATCGAGAAATTGAGAAATTGCGTTAGTAACGCCAAAGAATTTTGGAACGGAAATAAACATCGACATAAATTAGAAGACCTGAAACTGACCGAACATAACCACCATTGAGATAACTTATCTTTTAACGCATACTCTATGTTATTTTATATACTACTTTATCTAGGCCCATTTTTAAAGTCGTTGGTTGAGTTTAACTAGACGATTATTGCCATGGACGTAATTGTGTCAACAGTCGTATTCAGACAATAATCCTCTAGGTCGATTTAACCAACGATTACAATTGTAAAAGTAGGCCTAAGACTCAGTTTCTTCAGCGCTTGATATATTTAGGTGCTGGATAATTGCCATGGTAATCATTATTAAACCAACTGTAGCTATAGCTACTTCTTGCGGATAAAGTCAACAAGAGGTAGGAAAATCGACATAAAGGGTGAGATTTAACTTGCATGTTCTACTGCTTTTCACCTAGCAGGGGTATATTCAGAAAATAAGCGGTGAAGATAAGGCATCGCCCGAGAATGGTAACGTGACGACATCGCCCAAGGTGCGCCAAAGTGCTGTTGGTTTTTAAACGTCAGTTTTGTTGAGGTACTTGGCTACTCCGGGGAATAACCGATTAAAGTTCATTTATAGCATCAGATTAGTAACTTACTTGTCAAGACGACTATAAGAAAAATAGTATTGTGATGACTATAAAGTGGATAGACACAAGATTTTTGTCAACTGGTGGTGCTATTTTTGAAAGCAATTCCACAATTACGGTAAAACAGTATTCAAAGACGTAATAGTAGAAAGAGAATATTTAAGAACAGTAAAAGAGCACGACGAGCTTATGGGAGTTGTAGATAAAAAAAATGCTATTGTTAATTATTTGAGGTCCTCACGTAGGTACTTAGACCCTGTTGGTAAGCAAAACGTACAGGTTTACGAAACTTTTGCAAACTGACTGCACGTTCAACTTAACAAATATTACTCCAGATCAACAAAAGATGCTTTTCTTCCTATACTTGATGTAAATTTCGAAATAGTCAAGATTAGTTAGGGTATTGGTGCTTTGTGTGTAGCACTTTATAACTGCAGTAATACGCAATTACTTTTCAATATTGCTATAGAAGAAACCAGTAATGTTTTAACATTGAACGGCGAGCTTTTACTCAGAAATGACACATCCCATTAAGAAAATGCAAACAAAATTCTTTTTATTAATGAAAAGCCTACTATAAACAAATGTTTAGTGATTTAGTATATATTGTTCCAAGAAATATGTTTGGTCTGCCTAAATCTCCGTTCAATTCAATATCTTATATTGTCTTGGAAAAGTTATAGAAACAAGGAATTGTCAGTTAAACTTTAACACACTGTATATAAAATTTAAGATGTATTAGAGTAAATTTATTAGAAGGTCAAATAAAGATTTTTGTAGGATTTCCTTGGTTAACCACGTATATAAGCCAATAGAAAACTTTTTAAATTTTAGTGGGACAGACTGTATTACAGAATTCTACAAGAATATAATAAAAATCTCCATAGTTTCACATACTTGTAAAACTCGGTAATAAAATTCACTTCCTTTGAATTTTACAGAAAAGTCAGCGTACACCGAATAACTAGGTACTTGTAAAGCCGTTCGTGCAATTTCAGCAGTTGTTTGGTTCAATTGAAAATGCAACTCTACTCGTTCGTTTTAAGACCTCAAGCCTGTGCAAACCCTTATAGTGTTCCACCGAGCTTTATAACAATTTCGTTTTCGGATTATGTCAGCAAAGTTGAGATGTAGATTGCCTAAACATCACTCAAGAGAGCATTGAAGTAAAACGGAAATGAAAATCACATAACTTGATCGAATCTAGAATATGCATTACTACCGCTTCTGCAACTTGCCAGATAAGCTTATGTCTTGGTTACATGTATGAACCTTTGAATGCATTCAGTATTGATCCTAAATGCAGTTTCTAGAACCGTGATTAACTTAAAAGCTGTTTGAGGAGATAATTATATGCAAATGGATACAGATCTCTAACCGACTAAAACTTGTATGTATGTACTACATATGATCAAAACAAACAAGTTTAAAAATAAAATAAATTCTTCTTCGCGGAAGCTACTACAGAAACATACACAAATTCATTAATCTGTCACGGAATGTACCCTGGACCTGCCATCCTCTAGAACATATAATTTATTTCGCTAGATTAGGGAAAGTTTCTGTTCTATTACATGGTATTTACTACAAAACAAAATGCTACAAAAGATAAATGATGTATCTATTACATTTAAGTTCATAATCCACACAAATGAAAAGGGATTTGATACAAGGGTTGTATTAATTGATGTACGATTTAGGATCAAGAAGCTTTTATGTTTATTAAAATACCTATTGGAATATAATCTCAAAAGACCAACCCACTTGCCTCTTTATATTGAATTCAAAGGTTTTACGACGCTTGTAAATCCGGGAAATATGGTAAAGGATCAATTGATTGGAATATAATTGACAGAACGTAACACAGTTGGTTGATCAATTGGGATGAGCTTTAAGTGAATAAAGCAAGCTACGTATACACGTAGTATGCGTTTCTCTCTTTAACGATCATTCGCCCGAATCAGTCCAGGACATCATATTCAATAACTTTCAGTTTTTATATCAAATAAATTGAAATATAAAAATATAGGCCATAACATTTCAATTTACAAATTTATATTTTTATTTATAGGGAAGTTTATGGAAGAATTTATATTTCTCCGAAACATAGAGAGAAGAGATGATGAAGTACTGTTTTAAAAATGTTAATTATAGGAATGTTGTTGCTACTGTTTTTAAAAACAAAGATTGTGGACGTCTTATTTTTTATGTAACATACTATGGTTATTATGTATTATTATATTGTAGGGTTATTCGTTATTCTAGGCATTATTTCACACTCAAGTATGTCGTTCTTTTGTGGCATAGACATTTTTTTATTTGTCTCTGACACTTTTTTTTATAGCCAAAGGATAAAATTATGTTTTTGCTTAACATTTACTTAAAGCGCATCATTGAATTGATTCATTCCTTTTTATTGTACTGAATATTTCCAATTAGATCTATTAAGTTGAGTCCACACTTGCTTTACTAATAAACCTTACCCATTAACTAAATTTTGTATATCAATTTGTTTTCAAAAAACTAAATGCATCAAATCTTGTCCGCGTCCAGCTGTCGGAATAAATTCGTTTTGATTCCACTTTCTACAATAAATCTTTATCCGATGGTATTGTTGGTCTTTTTAAAACTTTATTATTTTTCCGTTTTACAGAAAAAGAGAACTTGAACGACCATCGTGCATAAAGGTTCGAAGTTGGTCTTCCACAGTTGAATAATATTTCTTTCGCTAGTGACGGATAAGGGTGTTTAGGCCACTGGTGCATTTGCGGCGCTAAGTTCTCGCTTTTAACGGATTAAAGTATCACTATCAAGACCACACATCAACTTTTGTTTTTAGCTACTTCTTGTCTCTTAAATTCTAATTATGCTTAACTCGAATTTGTTTCTCTGGACGCTGACGGTTGTGTTTCTTTTTTTGTAGGCCTTCTTTCTTTTTTCCGCTTTTCGGTTTTCTTGCGAAAAGCGATATCTGGGAACACAATCCCGGATACTCGAGAAGAATACGGAGACCCGTCTGCTTATTCAGGAATTGGAACCCAATAACTGGAGCCTTTTTGTTGTGACTTTTCTTACCAAAGTTGACAAGTTTTAGATAGGGGAAGCCAAATCGGGAAGAATCAGCGATAACTTGCTAAGATTACTCGGTCTCCGGCTTAGAGAAAACTATTTGATGAAAGACTAGACTGACGTGGTCGAACCGGACGCTTCTAAAAACCACATGTTATAAGCCCATTTCAATCGAATAACCTGACTGATTCAAGCGGCTCAAAAAATCAGCTTCGCAACAATTAATAAAAGACTCTTTTTTAATCAAAGCACTTGAACTGGAAAACTAGCAGGATTAGTCTAAAGATGTCAATTGGTTTACAAATTTCTTCCAATCTAGAAAGCTTGACTGGACGGATCAGCAAGTCTAGAATCTGACAAACTCTAAAAGTTGATAATTGGTCTATACTTGGCTCGCGGGCCTCACCTTACTCATCACTGCGCGAATATACGCCAATTCGTCTCTAATGTTATTTGGGCTAGTTCCACTTTGATCCCAATAACTTTTGATAATTGTTTGGTTATGGTTACGGAAAATGTTAGGGAATAATACAAAGGACTTATTGGGTATATTAACCGTATGCTTGATCTCTACCATGAAAACTAATTCTGATAAAGTTTACCAAACAGAAAGGGGAGGCATTTTCCAGTTTGAAGATCTATTTACCGTACCGTAAAATCTTGCCATGTTCATTAGAATTCTGCATTTCAAATAAATTTGAAAAATACAAAATAGCAATGCAAGAAAGTGAAACACTGTTGAAATACCACACTTTAATGATCCACAATAACTTTCAAGTTTCTAGCATAAAACGCGTATGATTGACAGGTTCATGTAACTGTTGCAAATCACATCTAATAAGTTGCTGCTCCGCGTAATGTTTTCTTGCAACATTCTTTATTAGTAAAAATTAAAAAACAAAGTTTTTCATCAAACTGAAAGCTACTCTTCTATATTCTCAATTTTGTTACTACTGTTCCTACTTTAAAACAATTAATCTAAATCATCTTTCAAACTCTATGAAAATAAATCATTAACTGGACATTTATTAATTGCCTGGCTTTATAACACAAGTTAAGTTCAGTTAACTAGAAGGTAGTTACTTTCAAGTTCATAAAGAGGGTTAGAATAGTCCTTTATACATAATAAGACATTTATATGAACCAAGTTGTTTTTTACATTTGAACTTGAAATTATTTCATATAAAGGGAAGATATATTTAAGTTACTGGAACGGATCCTTATTTTTCAACGTCAATTTGTTTGCTTTAATCAGATAAGGTTTCTGTATATAGGAAGCACGTGTGTGGATAACACCCAGATTCAATTACACGCGGTTGTAAAATTTATTTGTACACGCAACTATCATAGTGACTGATTTTATATTTATATATTTTATATGAGAGGTTATTTATTAAATATTTTATTTAAAATCAAGATTAGGTAATCTTTAAAGTCTTAAATTACGAATAGTTGTATTCGTGCAACAATTAATTTTTAATGCTCAAAATGTCAGTTAGCAATTAGAAGAACAAACACGCAGTCGCATCTTTATATTCAATAACCCAAATGTTTGGATTTTAATAGTCAGCAACATTTGCTTTACCCTGTATAAACAGTACATTAACACAATGTATAATTTATTCAATGAACACTTGTGTATTTTAAAAGAAAATTATTTTCACGATGCCAAATCGTTCTTAAGTACTCAATCCATCGTTCAGTCATTAGAAGTAGAAATTTGGTGAATTTAAAATGACGTAGTTCTACCTCTCTTAAATGGTTGAATGAAGTTGAATAACTAGGAACGTACTCTCTTGGTTGGGTTTGTGGCACAGATACAAGTAATGAATTAATGAACTATGAACATCCTTTTAGAGAATATACCGTAACATCGGATTTATGTCCAAGAAGGTACACCTACTAGAATAAATTAACTTGGTAACTATGGCCAATGGACGTCCGAAGCCATGGAAATGGTGATAAAAGCATACAATAAAGAGAATTAAACGAATGCATCCGTGACTTTGATCTTAGAAAATCTACAGTACTGAGACATATTAGAACTACGAATGAGAGAAGTACGAGTAAAAAGTCATACTTTAAATTTAGAGGTTGCAGACCTTGTCAGACATATTCTACAATTTTCTGAGTGTTTATTTGGTCTCAGCATTGAAAACAAGATAAGAAGATGGCCGGCAAAAACATGTATGAGGAGACATTGTGCCATAAATACAAAATAGGTCCAACAATAAGAGGTGGCTAAAAATTACAAGAGGTGGTTGTTGAAAGAGGTAGCAGAGCAGTTGGGGCAAATGCCAGTTGTGAGCGTAATGTATGGTGTGCTGTGTTAGCGGCGCTGGTGTATAATGTTGAGATAAGATTAACACAAAACTCTGTAAAACGGTTAAGACATTTTGTTCAAGCCCACAAAAGATAGAAAAGTACTTTTTGAGGGGTATACAACATATTGCATTGCAAAAATGTTGAAACCCTGTTTTTCTCACGAGAAAACGGCGCGGCGTCTTCATGATTTAGCTGCCAACTATTAGATCAGTAATTCTTTTTAAAAATGTTTGAGAGCAAGTCTAGGAAGCCAGGTTACTCAGTTTAAAGTATCAAAATTATTAGCAGAGGCGTATGGTCGAGCGGTTACTATAGAAAATGCGATTATGCCGGTAGATTATGTTTTCAGAAATTTCGACTTTGTAGCTTGTACTGTTTTTGTTGAACCGATACGTAAACCAAGAGCAGAGAATAGTTTTGTTTCATGTGATAATCCTACTACCTTTAAGACGACTTCAAGATCGTATTAATCGGAAACTTTGAGTTACTTCACAAGAACTTAATGGTAAATGAACACAGAAAGCTGTGGAGATTCCTGACTAAATATCCACATAAAATATAAATTTAATCTTAAGTGAACTGCACAATTATGTGATTATGTTTTAAAAGGTTTTTTATAACTGAGCACTTCTTAGAATTGCACAGAAAATCACGTAGGCTTTCTTTTCTTGAAACAATTCATCAAGCTAAGTGGAAATTGAGAAGATACACAAATAAAATATGTTTGGATGTTTATTTGTATTAAGTTAATTTAAATTCTAATCTATGGAGTAGATTCGCATTTTGTAAACATTTATGTTTGTTCTGTAATGTTCACGAATCTCAGACAGTTTAGATTTCACGTCTAGCTTCCATATTAATGTATAAGGTAACTATATACAACGCTTTACTTACTAAGATAATAAACGGGGGTGTTAAGTTTGCTTTGAAAATTTTACTTTCAATTCAATTACGATTATAAATTTATGCATGTATGTAATGTTTCATGCAATATTGGATATAGGATAGAAATTTCAATTTAATTCAAAACTATCCTCCCAACATAATCTTTCTCTGGCACCTTTAATTATTATAATTTTTGTTACTTCTATTTGATTGAAAGTAAAGTAGGTCAATAAAGAAGTGTAAGCACTAATTTGTAAACACCCGATTCTTACGAATTCTGGATCCAGGTTAGTTATAGAGCCTGCATTAAAACAAAGAAGTAATTTATTAAGTGAACGCTGACTCAGCATTTAATCTGATAGTAAATTGCTACACCTGGCATCTCTACAATTTAGTTTAACCGTTCTGTATATATAAACGTTGGAAAATATCTTTGAGAGAGATACCATAAATTACAGAAATATGTATGCAACACAAGAATGCATTTTAAAAAATTCTAGACCATATTTGCAGCATCTTAAAACAATTGAAATTTAAATTATTTATTTCAAGTTCTTTTATTTATATTGATGCAATGAAAAATATACTACGTAAAACTGTTCTTACTTTTAAGTATTCTGTGCATTCTGCATTAAGTAACTGCATTTCTCATATAATTTTCTTTGTCGGGAAGCCAAAACTAATAACTCAGATTATAAGAACCACTATTTCTTATCCCATTAAACAATAAATTTCTTTCAGATGAAAAAGAATAAAAGTTATAAAAAAGTTCGCTAAAGACAAATCCTTACAAATTTAGGTGCCTAATAAAGTTTGTTTTTTTCGACTTACGGTACTTAATTGCTTTATAAGCTAAAATAAATTTTCTTTCCTTTAGGAAGGCACGTACGCAATAAAAACAATCGCTTAAATCTTCTAAATATCAGAATTAGCGAAGCAGAAGATATAAATGGGAAAAGGACGTTTGAAACAGCTGATGGAGTAAACGGGACTGAATGGGTCTTACCGTACGGAACGTGAAACCAACGGTGAAGATTAGCAAAATGATGAATGATGAAAGAACAAATATTGTCGGAGTTTTCTCGGATAGTTTTCAAAGTAATTCACTAGCAGAAATTTGTTTTAGGATTTCAACCGTAAACGTAAAAATATGTTTCATGGTTGGCTCTCAAAAATGGAGTAAAAGGAAGCTGCAGCGAATTTTTTTGTAGGAACGAATGCGCTGTTAGTAGCGTGTGTACAAAATATTAAAGATGAAAGAAAAAACGTAATTTCCTTGTATTAATTAAAATTTTAATGAAGTACTACAAGAGATCTTATAAGCATGTACTGTAAATTTTATAGCTACCCCAGTCTTAATTTAAAAGTCGTAACCAGTAAAGAATTTACTGCTTTTTTAAACATCACTGCAGCAACCACAATTTTTATTAAAAATCGTTTTTTTTCCTTCTGTAACCGATTATTTCTTATAAATTTGGTGTAATAATATTATAATGTACTGTACTGTAGCTAATACGAGATAAAATAGAATCTTTTTTTGTTTATCTCGAAGGCTTCTAAGGCATTTCATTTGTTTTTGTTGCTGGAAAAATGTTGAAATACGATGTTATTTGGTATCTTTGGATGATTACGTTCCATTAGGTGTTTTGCGTAACTGGATTTATTTGCGTGTTTGAGTTTGTAACAGCGTAGGTGTTCTTTAATATCAAAATTCCTTAAATGTTTGGCCGATGTAAATTTCAAAAAAAGGTTAATCTAAACCAAATCTGGCACGAATCATTATTGGCCGTTATTGATAGGCTAAACAGTCTCTATTTATTCTTATCAAACCGCTTCTTCTTGCGTTTTATTTTGCATCATTCACATATAAGTGAAGTGGTTTAAAATCATATTTACTTCATTATTATCTAGGTGCCCTTGAAGAATTGCACTAATTTGGAACACTAATTGAATATAATTCTCAGCTTGCTTACCATTCTATACATACCAGACGTTTAATCTAATTTGCTTTAAACGTGGAATATCTTAAGTATCCTTGGTGGCAGCTCTAGTCCCCGTCTTATTTTCCAAATGTAGTTCACGACTCCAGAGGACACGGTTTTTTTTACAGATAAAAATTTATCAGAAATAGAAGTAATAACTGAAGTCAAATATCAGCAAATAAAAAAAAATTGACCTAAGGCAAATACGCAGGTAGCACAACTGACACCGATCGGTAGTCCAGGTATCATCGGTGTAGACGTAAAGCCAATTTTAGTAGTTAGTAGTTCGAGAAAACACATTTCCACTGTGTTGACAAACTAAGCAAATTCAATCGACATTCAACAGGGAGCGGCGGAAATTTCAGAAAAAAAACATTCCGTGTTTTGTTTATAATAGAGCAATATGGAAATAGCCCGGACTTAGTTTAGTAGAGATCGGTTCAAAGTAGAAAGTCGATTTTGAAGTACTAGGGCGGATTTCTTTAATCTGCCCTCTACAAAAGCTAAAGCTCTGAGCAAATCTGAACATCAAAAGCACGAATATGCCAAATTTCTTAGAAATGCAGGTTTTGCTCATGAAAAATCACTAAGAAGTGATAACGATCCGGTAGTGTATAATTCTGCACAGATCTAGATCTTTCTATGTTAACGTTTTAGACTTTTCAATTCTGTATCAGATCAGTTAAGCTTTTTTTTGAGACGGTTGGACTTTTTTGGTCTAACAGCACTTTTTTCTAGCGACTTTTTTTGAGTTTGATTCTCTGAGCGATTTTCCCACTATTATTTTTATTTCGAGGTTGGAAAGACTGATCTGCAGCTAAGCTTATTTGACAGTTGGTACAATAAACACGTGCACTAACTTTTGCCGGGCGGTTTTTTTTATTATCCTGCAATTATTTTCGTTGGGATTATTGGTTATCCCAATATATTGTACGATTAGTCAATTAGTGATGTTTTTAGCTTTGCCTTCAAATTATTTGTGAAATATCTCGAAAAAAATAACAAAAGCAACGGATCCAGACTTTGAGAAGACAGCGTCAACTTGGTTCGAGGAAGCAGGAAGTGATAATGGTGGCGAAGACGTGCCCTAGGAAATTACATAGAATTACCAATTTGAAATATGCAAAACAATTGAAATTTTGTTTTCACCAAAATATTGCAATTGTTATTTACTTTCCAATGACGTAACAAGTGGGAGGTTAGGCATTTTAAAGCAAACGCAGCGACCTCTACAATTTAATTTGTTTTTTCTTATTTTGATATCTTTATTTGTTTGCGAAATTTTAAAGGTGGGTCGTTTTAAAATGAACACACTGTATTCAAGTAAGTAAGTCAATAGACAGTCATTTTACAAAAAAAGAATAAACCGAGAATAAAGGGATTTATACAACAAATAAATAGAAAAAAATCAACAAAGGTGTGTTCGTACAATACGCCAATTTCTCATAAACAATAATAATAAAGCACAACTGTCAAGCAGCAGATTTAGTTGAAAAGTTAGTACAAAGGCGTCCACATCGAGCTTATTGTAGAATGGACTTTGGCAGCTTATTATCGAAATATATGTCCAAAGTTAAGCTTATCGTTCCAAAAGGGTTTATATCCGGTTTTACAGTGAAGAACAAGTTAATGACAATGCTCACATTTCCTATTAAAACACAGCAAAGTAGGCGCTGAATTAAATTAATGAAACGCCGTAAATTGTCGGAAAAAAACCGTTTAATAATTTTTTTTTAAAACTGTCAGCAACATAAGGTTCTTTATTATTTTATAAAATCTTGTACGATATTTGCGCGTGATAGGGATTTGTCAGTGCATTTGATTGAAGCAAGTAGAGAAAGGAAATTAACTCTTTAACGTAGAGTAAAAGTTCCAGACTAAATAAAAGTAAACAAAGCTTAATTACTAGCTTTATGAGATGCGTGTGGGTTATCTTATAAAAAAACAAATAAAGTGAAAATAACGTTATAGAGTAAACCTAACTGGCAGCCGACTAGAAGACTTTAAGTAAACTACTTTCGTAACTACCGAAAAGAACGGCTGGAACACTTCCTAAGAAAAGTTTCTAATTACTTAACTTTTAAGGATAATTAATAAGAATTGAACGTTATAGTCAATTATAAATTAAGTCATTTATTTAAGCAAAAGATACACAAAATGATGGTATAGGTTACTACGGAAACAGTTTAATTTGAAAAGCAAATTTACGTATGTACTTGAACAAACCCGGGATTTGCGTGCAGCCAGTTTAAGGTTACCTTGTGTTGACACAAAAAGTTAATTAAACAAAGCTTAATCAGATATTTCGTTTTCACTTTATAGGTTACGTGTTCTTTAGAATACACGACTGTATTATTGCTACGTCTTTAGCATGTTTTACAGTGATTAATAAAAAAAGCTCAAGAAAATTCAGAGAACTTTAAAAAACGGATTAGAAGCTAACAGCTATGTTATAATTATAGATGTAAGCTTACATTAGAGGAGAAATAACGAACCGGCAAGTACGGTTCGCTACTATCTCAAATATGTTATAGTATCTACCACTACCTTGAAACTTACACCTCCTCATTAAGCCCTAAATCCATATTTATGTTTGCTTCTGACAATAAGGTAAGAGTACCGACAAATTCTTCTTGACTTAAAGTGGAAACCCTCTGGTTAGCAGAAAACCATAGCAGGAAACTCTTGATCCCGAAACATAAGGGTTAAGTGACAGCTTAACAAACTGCTTTTGGAAGGTACCTATTATCATGAATAGCTAATAAACACTTCGGAAATGGTTATCACGCGGTAAATAAACTTAATAACGGAATAAAATACTAGTAACAATATTGATATGTACATTCACATCGGAATTTATAATAAACATTTTGTAATATACAGTGTATGTAAAAATTATGTAATGAACTCACTCTCCTAATAATTTTATTTTGCAGATGTTTGCCCATCGATGTAAGTTTTATTGCTATTATTAGGGTCCAAAAGAAGAAAATATCAATCAATTCACTCAAAATAAGAATTAATAAAACATTCTAGTCCCCTTTCCAGTAGAAGCAGTTTAGGTCCCAAGTGAGATTTCTAACAATTATAAATCAATAAACGTGTCTATAACAGAAAGATTATCGGTACGGTTTGAAGATAAGGTTTTGTAATCTGTCACTGTTCTATCCAAATCACTTCATATTATCTGTAGTGTAGTTAATAGTCAAAAGTGTCACTCAGATATCAAATCATTAAATTGCTGAGAATTGAACGCAACGTCATGCCAAAATTACGATCGCAGCTGTATTTCTGAAATTAAGACTTTGCAAAATCCAGATATGGCAATTCATCGATGGCAAAATGAATAACATTGAAATTCTACAAAAACCAAAAAATAATAAAAAAAGGCATTGTCATGGTTAACAATAATAAAGATGCCTTGCCCAGACAAAGATTTACTACATACTTGTAGTACGTGAAAAAGGTTCTTGAAACAATTGCATTTCGTCAAGGCTGGCAAAAGGTTTTACCACTGTTGATCCAAAACCTGATTGGTCACCGGTTCAGTACGTAAAAGTATTTGTATTAAAAACCTAGCCAAAAATCGATTTTGTAGAATTCGTCCTAGCCTAAAACGGACTTCCGTCTGAGATAGCTGAATAGATATAGAATAAATGGTCACGCTTTATTTTGTCTCAAACGGCAACAAGTAGCAATACGCTCAGTCAAGCTTTGATCGTTCGTATCTGTTCTCAACGTTCTTTTGCAAAGCCGACGTTCTGTAGTGTTTCTAGATATTATCACAATAGTTTATTTCAGATTCATCAGTACCGTCACCACGTACTGATCCCAATATTAAAACGCGTAAAACATTTTAGATCAGTTTTCCTTATTTTGTTTCAGGGCCATCGAGAGTTAAAATTGTCACGTACAGCTATTTCTACGACACCATGCAAAGTCATCAAGATGATATCATAAACAGAAAAGTAGACCAAGCTGAGGATTTTTATTAAAACCTGTATATTACCCGAGGAATAACAGAAAGAAGATCAGTTACTGACTTCAGCAAGCGTAGTAAAAGACAAAAGACTGAAGCACTTCGTAATGAAATAGGCTCAGAAGTTGCAGTTGCTAAAAGTAAGGTATTAATCTAAAACTTTACAAGCGAGCAACTAAAAGAACAGAGCATACTCTTTATAATTTGAAGACGCACAATTAAAAGCTTTGTCCATGTTTGTCAAAGCTAGTCTTTTTATGGAACAGTCAGAAGCTGTCAAAAAAAGTTACACTGGTGCTGTTCTATCTTACAAAAAGCATAAAGAAACTGCTTTCCTATAGACAAATCTTATCTTGACTGAAGCTATTCTGTTGTTCAAACTTACAGCGAAGAAAACAGCAACAAGTGCAATTCAAACAAAAATTTGAAAACGACTCGGATTATCCCATTGCAAATGACTTGTGATTCCAAAAAAAACAACAATCTGGTAGAACCCAGTTTCGTCTTCTCCATGATACTGTCGGTCAATTCGAATAAGATTTGTTAAAGAAATCACACATATTAAAACTAAAAGATTAATAAAATTATACAAAACAAAATTAAGTTCACAACGACAAAGGTCAGCCAAAACACCAAACATCTCTGTGCCAAACATATAATGATGCTTACGACGATTGATGCCAAAGTAGAGAAACATCGAAAGATTTTAACAATTTGACAATAAGGAAGGAAATAAGACGACAAGGTTTTTTGCAGTTAGGTTGATCTGTAATACTACAGTCAGATTATTTGAAGAGAACGTGTGACTGATTTGGTTTCCCTATCAAGAAACGTACTTATGTAAAAGCTTTGACTTCAGGAAGATTTTTGCCAACTCCCAAGCGTGGCCCATGTAGTTGATGTTTCTTTGTGGAAATTATCAAAGTCGAGCTTCTTTGTAAAAGGGTGTGTTTCGTTCTGTTGCCAATCCATTTGGTGCTTCCCGTATTGATTCACTTCCTTGGTGCAAAGTTCGCAGTGCAGTTTACATGGTTATATCCGTCATAAAATACTGAATTTGTATTTGCAAATTGCATTAATATTTTAATTTCAATATATTATTTGTTGTTGTTTTTCTAAATCCTGTAAAGCACCTTAAGCATTAGAAATAAAGTTTTCATGTACCGTGTGTTCCTTTTGAGATTAAGTAAGAAGTAAATAACTAAAAGTAATCGTTAGCAATATTTTAAGCTTTTTTGAAGTCCTTATAGATGGTTTATGACAGAGTCTTCCCTATTTGGACAGTCTTTAGAAAACAGATAACTAGCTTTATTGGCGAATCATCCCGTCTCCGACCCTCCGAACTAGCCAAGTGGCACTATAATTGTATGTTAACGGTTAGTATTTGCATCAGGGTTATAAAATTTCGTTTTTCCCATAAGCAATTTTTAGACGAATTGAACAATAAAACAATACCTAATGAAAAGAGAGTAGTTTTTATGTGAAGTTAGAAATGCAGAAATAGATGGTACAAATGCGATTACGTATAACAAAAGTAGACATTTTTGATTGCAGTTTTTATGACTGCATAGTATCTAATGGAATTGATAAAATACAATTTCAGGAATTATTAGCAATTACTAACGGGAGATATGGGGTAGTGCTGCGAGTAACTTTGCTACTTTTAAACTAATATTTGAAGGAACCCAATTTAATAGCTCTGATGGTAATATCACTAACTTTCTTCCTAACATCTGATGAAATAGTAACAACATTAACAAATCCGATACTTCCAACATTAAGCGAACAGACAATAAAAAATTCTGCCCTATTTAAAAAAAGTATAGAATCTATGCAGAGATTTTATAAACAAATATAAAACAGAATAGGATCCGAGATTTATTACGAATCTTAGAAATAAATTGCCATTACAACGAATTTGTAAAGAAGATTGTGAACTCTCAGAAAAATGATTGATATTTCAGATAAAGAAGAGTCTGCACTTGAGGGCCGAGAAGTCTTCAAATGATGAAAAATGGTCAGCATACCATCATCTTCTAATTATGGCCCGTTATTTTCATTATTGATTAACTTTAATTGCAAGTTTGTTGTCACATTTATATGCACGGCAATAAACCTTTGATTGAAATTAATTGATAGAGAAATACCGGGCCTAAAAATAATAATAAATCTCTATTAATATATAAATGCCTGTTATTCAATTCGAAATAAACGCATTCTAAAAATAAAATTGACATTTTATTTATTAAAACTGATTCCAAATGGAAATCTGTATCATAATCTAGTACGTAGTATGATTTTACATTTATTTAAGAGTATCTTTGGCCAACTTTTTGAAACAGATACCGCTATGTGCGTCGCAGTGAAACGGTCTCTAAGAATATCTGATTAAGTATTAGAAAAAATGTAATACAATAATTAATAGAAAACTAATAAGTTCCATTAAACAACCTAAAAACTCTCGTTTTACGCCTTGTATACAACAAAACATTACCTAAAATTATAATCTAATTTACCTGCCATATCAAAGGTAAATCTTGATAAGGGGTCTTGTATCCCAAATGAATATTGCTAAATTATAATCGGATTACTATTACGAGACGTGCAATTAAACGATTGTATATTTCCAAATCGAATAACCTTCATAACATTTAATACCTTAATCCCTTGAATTGAAAAGGTCCGATGAGGCTCCAATAGCTTTCATTCAACTATTAACTTGATGAAAGCAGTAAAAAGGATTGAATCAAGTACATTGATAGAGAGATATTTTAAGTAAGATTACATTTTGAACTTGTTGATATAAACATGTTTAAAAAACTTCGAATAGTACCTATTTTAAATTCTTCTAAATGACTTTTTTCTTTTTAATTTAAATGTCGATAAATAACAATTTGATTTAATTAAAGAAACAGTGTAACTAAGGAAAGTTTTTTCGGCGACTTAATAAGGCTAGTCCGTAGAGAATGAAGTACATTAACATGTAGATATCTTACGAAGTTTTACTTCGAAAGAAATAGGCATTCTACTCCATAAAGTTCGTTTACAGTCCGGGAAAAAAGACAAAAAATATTTTATCTTAATTATTTTAACGTTCTAACTAAAGTTTACTAATTACGGATATTTTTTATTTATCTTAAAATTAAGGTCGGAGAAAAAATAAACACAGAAACAACTTTTTGAATTATTTAAATTAATACGAACAGATTGTGTAAGAGGTAAAATAAAATATACTCTGATATAATCCTGAGGATTTTCTAAGATCCTGCGCCTTAAAATTATTAAAACCAAGTAGGGAAAGTATTATTTATGCCGTGCCTCATTATTTTAATTTAGAGATGAATTAATTGAAGTTTTTTTTTAATATTTTATGGTTTATTACTGCACAAAGATCAAGATATACAGGGTGTGCCACCTTAATTACATAATACTTTAGAGGAGTGTTCTTTAATCAAAAACAAGCAAAAAAGTCCTAATAAGCAATATACTAGGTGTCTCAGACCACCCGTCCACCCCTATTAAAATTAAGGGGTTTGAGATTTTTTTACTCCGGAGACTCATAGTTACTCCCGAGCGTCGTAGTTACTCCCAAGAGTCATTTAATAATTTTGTGTGATATTTTAACCTTTATTTTAATGCAGATTAATTGGAGATCGCTTCAACATGGCAAATTCGACATTATCAGATTCACTGTTTCGAGTTGTTAAGGCCCAATTTAGATTACTGTTATATGTTACAGACTTCTAAAATAATAACATGGTTAAGTAATGCAGAAAAGTTCGGATAAAACAACACTTTTATAGAACAAGTAGGATAGAAGGAATAGTAGGTGCCATTGTTGACACATTTGTATCAATACAAGCACTCACAAAAGACTGTGAAGCATGTAGAACACGGAAGTGCTATTATGTTATACAGTTGCAAGGTATTTGTGATTCTACTTTAAAATTTACAAACTGTTATGTAGGATACCCTGGATCTTGTAGTGACCTCAGAATCTGCTTTTTTCTCTATGTAAGGCAATCATAAAGCGGCGCAAACTGCGAATTATTCGATATTTTTAAGGAATACCAGGTATACAAACTAGATATTGCCACTCGTTCTTTTCGGTTGACAGTATGAGATCTTAAATTAAAACCTTCACGTGATACCAATGTTGAATCTACCGAACTCAGTGAATCTAGAATTGAGAGGTCTATAAACATCTACCAAGCCAAAATGTAACCAATCCTTCCGATGGCTGTATGGCAGAGGGATACTGGACAACCGCCTGTCGTATCTTAACTTAGGCCCGTAATCAGGCTCTGCGAGCGTAGATGGAAAGTTTTCTGGCTACTCGTGAGGCCACTAAAAGTTCTTTTTTTCAAAGAATTTAGAGAACTTCTCGGCTTTAGGCAGTGGGTGTTCCCAAACGGGAACTATTTCTGTTACATCACGGCGTACGGTTCGATCCTTCTCAGGTTCGAAACAAACCCCACAATCACTATGAGGCCGTGAAGAAAATAGGTACCGGGTGAACAGATTGAGAGTGGTTCAGAGAACCAACAAAAGGGCCAAAATAGACCTTGCACATAATCTTCAGATAACCTTGGAGCACGGATTGGGCTCCTTTCTCTAGCGGGTCCAATAGGGGATGATTATGGTCACCTATTCAAACGAGCATGTCAAGCGTGTGGCAGTTACCCCCTTTTCGAAGGAATTGTCACGGGGTTCCCGTGGAAAAGCGATCTTTTTGCGCAAATTAGAGAGAACTAACCAGCTCTTCAATAGTTCTGGCGCATCAGAACTCTTATCACCGTTCAAGGGAAGTGCACAAGGCTCGTAGGTGTAAATGAACCTTTCTTAAAAAAACTAGTCAGCATGAGTATTAAGACATATTCTGGAATGGACAGGATCTCATTTTGAAAGCAGAATAAGTAACTCTCTACTTTATTCAAGTAGCAAGTAAGTGTGTGGAATTTACGTGAGCACGAGTGTGTTTGCATAAACAAGATGAGTCCAACACAATTCATTTACGACCTGTATTTATAAGTCATTGGATGTCGCTGGGTCATACAAAGATGTTTAGTGCAGAAATCAAAAGGATTGGATGGGTTTCCGCCTATTCCGATCCGGTTCCTAATACCTGCATTTATTTAAGCAAAAAACTCAAAGCTGTACAACTGTTGGAGCACAGTACCAGAAACCAAGTAGCCGCTAGAATCTACTCGACTCACTTTCCCAATAATTCTTTACACATAGAAGTCTCATGCAGGATTTGGTTACGAAAGAGATATGAGAGCTGACACTCTCAGATCTTCAAGTTTTAGTGAAGAACGATTCGCTTCTCGCAGAAAGGGGTGATTATATTCCATCCAAAACCGGGAAAGACGCAGGGATGCAATTCTATGGATTCAAATTAAGAATTGAACTCTCGTTTTCTTTTAGTAGGTACGCGAGAGCGTTCCAGACGGAGGTTTTTACTATTTTGGCTTTCGCACATGAGAATATTCGTCAAGGATATGTAAATGGACACACCAGCATATGCATGACAGTCAGGCAACTCTTCGAGACCTGGCTGTTTTATTTACCACATCACACCGAATTCTAAAGTGTGACCGTGCCCTAGCTGCCTTGTGCCAAAGGAACTGGGTGATACTCATATGGGTTCCAAGTCACTCTACCGTAGAGGGTAACTAATCAGAAGTGCTGCTGTCTCCTTCCCTGACATGACAAGCCAGACCAGCTAGACTCCTAATAAAGGTACTTACCCGCAGCACCACAGGCTTCATACTCAAAATGAGCAAAGAAGATATATAAACATGTAATTGGCCTTTTTACTTATTGGTTACGTCCATTTAAGAACCATATCGACACTATCAAACTCGATATCAAATATAAGTCCACGCTGTAGCTACTTTTGAAAGGTGTCCGATACTGTAATATTATTTTAAACCTCCATGTATTTAATACACACGAATTTCCTTTACGTTTGGTGCAGTTACATATCATAAAATTTATGAGAAAGAGAATATTGATTAAATAATAAGGACAGATGAATATTCTATGAATTCATTTGCATGCGTTATTTAATACACAACTTTGAAATTTAATTTGATTTGATTAACTTCGACTTGTGCAACACAATTGTTTATTATGAAATCAGTCAAAATTGAAAGAGATAATGATATTTATGTTTACAAAAAAAAATGATACTCAAAACAAAAAGTCAGTATGAATACATGAATATGAAAAACGCAACGTTAAAGACTTTTAAAAGCATCAAATGGTGCAATAAAGTCTATTTTTATGTATAAAAGTCTTCTATAGGTTTCTGTTGATATATTGATACTAAATCTGCTACTGAAACTGCAGGAAATATTATGGTGGAACGTAATGAAAACGTGAAATTAAAAAATAAAAGAGTTTTATATAGAAAGTAAACGAATCCTATAGCAATAATAAATCTGAAGAGTAAAATGTGATATCACTTATAAAACAATCTGAAATGGTTGAGTTATTTATTTTATTACTGAAAGGGAATAGTTTCCATTAAAACTAGTTATATAATTGATTACATAATAAATAGATAATTTCTACTGTCTAGGTTAGTTATGTAACAGTTTTATTTTTAGGTTTTATAAAGTTCATGCAAAAACAAATCTGGCAAGTTTACAGCTAAACTGCAAAATAGCTTAGTGGTCATAAACTTGTTGCAGTGTAATATTAAAAGTGGATGGTGTTTGTTATTCCAAAAAGAATAAAAGTGGGGAAATATGTTCCAAACCAGCATATAATAGTAACCCCTTTAACGGGTTATTAAATTTTTTGTGAAACCTTAAATTTGTTACGGTTATGGTGCTGCAAAACGTTTGAACTTCCGATTTTAGAGAAAGAAGTTTTGTGTCTAACGTACGTAATTTGTGCTACGGTTATTATTTATTTTACTTAATATAATAGTGAAATAGATAAATTAAGGTTATGTTCATGTTTACTGTCAACGATATTACGCCACAGCGAGACGTCCTATTCCCACCCTAAGCTTATCTGCCTCTTATTTTACCAATAATATTCAAACAGTTAGAGTGCGCCATTTACACTTTTAGCTTAAAACTGTATTTGTAAACAAAAACACTAGGTTAAGTCAAAAGTATCAGAGTTTTGATCTCAATTTTACGAAAGTTAGTTAAGTTAGTTAGCACGAAGATCATTCTGAAGAAAAATATATGGTTCCTGAAGATAAAGCTAAAAGACCAGATGGGACAATATTAAGAATAAAACAGAAAAAAAAAACAAAAATTAATGTTATGACAGAGAATCCTGATGTAAGTAACCGTCAAGTGGCATCAGAAAAAACATTCATCACAGTACAGTCTTAAGAATTTTTGTAAAGAGAGAAATAGCGCCCCTGCAAATTAAAATTAATCAACGAATTGACTAAAGACTACTTTGATAGAAGACTAGAATTTTGCAAAAGAATAACGGAAATGTACCAAATAATCTTTTAATAAAAAATATAATTTTTTCGAATGAAGCAACATTCATTTTAAATGGCTTTGTAAATCGGCAAAATTTTAGGTACTGGGCGTCAGCAAATTCATGATGGGCTCACGATTACCACACCCAACGACCCCAAAGCGTTAATGTTTGTGTAGACATTGTGCGAGACACAGCATTGGGGCCCTTCTTCTTTGATGGCACAACTGATCCATGCTTAAGCAGTACTTTATCCTGATGCAGATGATCCCGATTTGCCATCTAGCATACTTTGGTTCAACAGGATGGAGGCCCTCCTCATTACTCTGTTAATGTCAGAGATAATCTTGATGAGATATTTCCTAGAAGATAGATGGCCGACGGGGAAGCATTGAATGACCAGCTAGATCCCCTAGAGTATTTTTTATGGGGCAATGTGAAAAGTAAGGTGTTTGAAAACAGAATTTGGAAGAATTAAAAGACAGAATACAACTACAAACGACAAATTAGTCAGGAAGTTATTAACCGGGTTCAAGATGAATTTTTCAATTTGAACATCTTTTCTGAATTAATGTTTATTTTTAATCAATGTTTTTGTTTCAAAGTATTTCTACTTTTGTTTTGTGAATTAACCTTTATTTTCAGTAATTTTCGTTTGTTAGGTATGTCTACTGTTGTCATTTTTATTGGTTTGCTATCCTTGTACTACAAAACTGTAGGCGATCACACTGTATTTTATTAAATCGTCATTTGTTTCAAACGATAACGCTACCTACGATTTCTTTTTATTCTTGCAACAAATAAACTTTATTTCACAGCCTACTTAACGGAGTTTAAACATTTCTTGAAGTAATTTAAAAAATGAAACTAGGCAGATGTGGTATCACTGAAAAGTGAAAAACAACAGCTTTCACATGAAATAATTCAAATATGGCCATTTTAACTTGGATGTGACAAATGACAGTCGCCATTAAAAGTTTATTCACTGCACTAAATTCGCAATAAAAAAATAAGGTTTAAGTGTTTGACTGTTTTTTGAATAAGATGCGTTATTTTCAAAATAATGAATTCATTCCATTTGGCAGCCTCACATTATATATACATATACAATGTGTCATTCTCAATAAATTTCAAATTTTATTGAGTTTAAACTGGGCGTGAAATATTTTTAAATATTTAAGCTTTATCTTAAATTAAATTCATAATTATTTTGGAATTTAATTTTGTAAATATTTCCTTAAAAATTTTATTTTACAGAACTGTAGTAAATAGAAAACATTATTTTAGTCTTGTTCGAGTGTTGATAAAGATAACACGGAATAAGAACGCTTTGTAATATTCATTTATTTTTATTTATTCACCTGACAATTATATACTCGTAGTTGTTTTCGTAGACAGATCTCTTTTAACCTTTTTTCGTTTTGTTAATTCAATAATGCCCCCTTCACCGGGCGGGACCAGGTGAAATCCAGACTCCGACGATAACAATAGTGTACAAAAGTGGATTTTAAATATCCAGAAAATGCAGAGAGTGATAACACTACGCCATCATCATGTCAACCTCAAGTTTTCAACGTTGGCAAAGTTAAGTATTATAATTTTATTTATCTCAGATTTATATTTATATTTAAAAAAACTAACCACCAAAATATCGGTCGACTGTATGTACACTGGTGAGCAATAATGTACTTATACTTCATCAACGTTTAGATAATTGAAGAATACAACAGAAAAAAAATCAAGATTTAAACAAAAACTGATGTATTTATAAGATTTGAGATATACTAAATTACATGCAGCAACTTAAATCTTAATTACTAATGTATAAAACACAAAAAAGGAAGGTTTGTTAAATTCTACTAAAAATAGTAGTGCAAAAGTCTACGTACAGCACAATAAAACTCTAATTTCTGCTTATTCAATATTATCAAAATTGAAATTAAACGCTCATTCTTAATCTAGACTCCTTACAGTATAGTTTGGGTTTACTAAATTTGTGATTTTTGGTATGGAAAATCAAGAAAAACCAGAACGTACAGAAGTACCAACGTCAGTGAGGGAATTGATAATAAAAAAGCACAAAAAGGGAATGTCTTTACGAGCTATTGAGAGTCTCGTAGGAAGAACTCATTCTACGATTCAAACTATCATTAGCAACTATAATAAAACTGGTTCCGCCAAATTCAAGCAACGTTCTGGACGTCCGCGAGTGTTCACTGATCGTGAAGAAAATCTTATAGTTCGTAAAGTCAAGCAAAATCCACGTCTAACTGCACCACAAATAGCCTCAGAGATGTTAGAAGAGACTAATAAAACCTCCAGTCGGTTTAATGTAGGTAGAGTTTTGGAAAGGAATGGCTATCGAAATTGCAGAGCTAGAAAGAAACCATTCATAAGTGAAAGAAATGACGGAATTTTGCTAAATTGCACTTAAATCATGACAAATTATTTTAGTCAAAGGTAATTTTTAGTGATGAGAGTAAATTTAATATACATCAGAATGATGGGCCAATAAAAATTTACCAACAACCAAATACAGCCTACAAAAAACAAAATCTAGTTGGAACCGTCAAACATGGAGGTGGAGGTGTTCTCGTTTGGGGCTGTATGTCAGCTGCTGGGGTGGGCAATTTAGTTTTTATTGATAGTATTATGGACAGATATCTTTATTTAGATATTTTAAAAAACAATCTTCAATAAAGTGCCGTTAAATGATGCATATATTTTTCAGCAGGACAATGATCCAAAACACTCTGCCCGCTTAGTTCAAGAATGGTTATTGTACAATGTTCCGAAACAACTGCATAGCCCACCCCAATTACTGGATATGAACCCCATTGAACACATATGGGATGTAATTTCTAGAAGATTAAAAAACAAGCGCATTACAAACAAAGCAGAATTAAAATCTGCTATACTCGAAACTTGGAACAGTATTGACTCAAAAGTTACAGAGAAGCTTGTAAATTCTATGCCAAAAAGGATGAAAGCCGTTATGGAAGCCAAAGGATATGCCACACAGTATTAAATCAGCAGTTGAATACTTGGTTTTTATTTTTTGTGTAAATTTCATGGCTCTTTATTGTGCTGTACGTAGACTTTTGCACTACTATTTTTAGTAGAATTTAACAAACTCTCTTTTTTTGTGTTTTATACGTTAGTAATTAAGATTTAAGCTGCTGCATGTAATTTACTATATCCGAAATCGTATAAATACATCAGTTTTTGTTTAAATTTTGACTTTCTTTCTGATGTATTCTTCAATTATCTAAGCGTTGATGAAGTGTACGTACATTATTGCTCACCAGTGTATGCGGGTCATGTGTTACACAAGAGACTTAATTTAAAGCAGGCAATCAAATTCACTGATAAAACCGGCTTTAACAAATTAGGGTAAACAAAAGATGCAAACAACCTTGTTACTTGTTAATCACTAGCTTCAGAAACCTAAAAGCATACTATACCGAATTATTTGCTTATACGGAAGGGTACCATAAAGCAAGCAGACTTTTTTTCGACGATAACTATTTAAGAACTAACATCGTCACAGATTATTTCATTTTCTTATAGGCAGGTTAATCAAACCAGTCCGAAAGAAAAAGGCAAGTCAATTTTCTTTTGGCCATCTAATGTCACTATCCTTCTATGTTCTCATTTGCTATTGGTTTTTCCAAACATTTAGATCGTAATCCCTATCGCCCAAAACAAGCAAAAACCAATGATAGGAAGTTTTTTTAAATCTTTTAGTAAAATCATTTCCAAAGTCAATAGCATAGACCACTTCCCTATAATTGTATCTGAGTACATACATAGACGCTCATTCTACTGTTTATTCAAAATCAATGTGGAATATTAGAAAAGCAGATTGAGACGTATACAAATAAGAAACTAAATCTCTTTCTAACCCAGTTTCCAAACTGGGTGGTGCAAATAAAAGATTTAATCGATTTATAGAAACAATAAATGAAGCAGCTACCATGTCGATTTCCATAAACAAACTTCCTCTCTGGTGGAACCCCAAATATAATAAAGCTATTAACAAAAAGAAAATTGTTTTAAAACGATATAAAACAATTTCAACAAGAAATAATTTTCTTAAATGTCAAAAAGTCATGGCAAGGATTATTTAAATTAAAATTCAGATTCTGTTGGCAAACATTTTGCTCTGACCCAATGTAGTACATTATGGAAACAAGTGAGGATGATGCAGAAAAACGCAGCGACAACTGGAATTGGGCAGAAGAATTCTTAGACAAACTAACTCCGAACTCTCTCCTGCAAAATAAAGGATATTGATATGAGTCACCAGTGCAACATCTCTTAAGTAGCTATTGGTCATTTATCCAACCCGTTTTCCTGCAATAGACGAAATTAAGTACCCGATGCCGAGGCATCTATCTCTAAATGTAAATCTATTTATTGGAGATGCTCAATGATGTTTGGCAAAAAGATAAACCTATCTATCTTGGGAAAGAAATTGTTGTGGTTCCTATCATCTTAAAAGCAGAATAAAGACCAACCGACTTCATTTTTATCCTGAGGTGATTTTAGAAAGTTTCGATACTAAAGATGTACTTGCTACCATTGTGAACTACATTCAACTCTGTTTTTCCAGAAATGAAAATCTTGGAGTTGTACTGTATTTCTTGGTATCAGTGGTGCTTACGACTATATCAATCTACATATATTTAAACAAAAGTTAATTAACTATTCTATTTCACCTGTGGTTGCTAACGTTAGTATTAATCTTATACCCTAATACATTAGATATTGCCATAGAGTTCAATTCTTAGTTCCGTATTGTTCAATATACATTCTATCGATCTTCATAACGGCATACCCAATACGGACATAATACAGTGTAGAAACAATTACCTTCTTTTCTTATTTCTCCCCATACAATCAGCAAAGCTTGCCAAAAACCTAGTAAGAATCAACCTTTTGCTTACCGTAATATATTTACCAAGAAACACCTAACAGTCCCAGAAGACTCGATAAATCTACTACTTAGTAAGTATACCCTAAGAGAGATATTGATATCTCGATAATACCTTAATCTTTATTGACGCATCCAAACACAAACAAGGTGTTGGTTGTGCAATTTACCTACCAAAAGAAGATAATAATTATAAACAGGAACGACTACCTGATTTTACCTCAGTATTTATAGATGAGGACGTTCAATACAGTTGGCATTAGAATTCATCACTGATATTAAACTTGCAGTCCTACTTACGGATTCTTTAAGCGTGCTCTAACGAGTTACGTAATCCATAAATCATGGAAATTAAACTTAGTCTTTTTTCGCTTGAATAAACAGCTTGCAAATATTACACAACGAAAGAGAAGATGTCCTCGCTAAAGAGAGATTGTATTTCATTATTTAAACATAGAATGATTGACGAATGGGGCCACTTATACAAGAAATATTGTATGGATCATCCCACAAAATACACAGTGATTTATCTTCAGCTGCCAAACAAGTTATGGTTCTACGATTTTATATTACCCGTTAGATTTATTACCAGTAAATTCAGACTTGGATCGTTTCCAGCACATTTGGTCAAAATCGGCATTATAGAATCACCTCTTGGTGATGTCTCAAAAATCGAAGCTAATTAAGATCACATCATCTTTGAATGTCGTAAATATCATTGTACAGAAAAATCTCTGCTCTGAACATTGTGATTTGATTCAACTACATCTTATTTCTAGCAAACTAAACTACAAATATTTCTTTTTTTTACAAGTGTTACCTCGATCTCTTGGTGAAGAGTTGTTTGTGCTTGATTTAGTCGCCCTGATAAACTCGTGGTCGTGAAACACGCGTACCTGTCTTTTCTACAGCTGCGTGCAAAATCCACTACCTTTGAAACTGACTGTATGAACAAAGGCTAAACACCAAAAAAAAAACACCAGGATCTTGCCTTCTATAGTTTGTGGCCTCCAAATCACATGATTCATATATTCATATATCGAAGTCGTCCATCAATGAAATATGTCAATATAATTCAAAATACCTTAATATCATTGTCCGTTGTAAAAGTTTCCTCTTTCAATTATCAACATGTCTTCATTCTGACAAGATGGGAAATGTTTGGGCTACTGACTGCGAGCCATAAGAGATAGCTAGTAGATGAGATGATATGTGAGATTATTATTTGTTTTAATTTAATTTTGTTTTGGTAACATCGCACTTCAAGGGTGTATTCAAGTAGTACTTTTGTGATAAATCTAGCTGCGAGGAGTTTCGGAGTTTCATTCGCTTTTACGTCTAAAATGTGGAGTTTTATTTAATCTTATCTTCTTATTATTTCTAAATTCATGCCTGTAACAATTTACAAAATCTTTAAAGCCCATACAGCATTAATTAATCTAGAGATCACCAAAATAAATTCCCATTTGTCTTGGACACTGTCGTTCCGGTTATGCTATTTGTAAAAGTCAACTTCAAATAATGTTATTGTTTTGTTTTTAAATAATAAAGATTTGAATAGTGAAGTTAATTCACTTTTAAGGGGTAGTGTCCTCCTTCTAGTAGCCGCCACTGTTAAATTTGTATTTTATGAAATCATTAGTAGTTTAACGTCACCGTTATCATAATAATACCATCAAAAAGTCACTAATTATGTTGAAAGAACTCAGCGTAAACGTCTACAATTAGTTTAATCTGCTAATCAAACTTGGTTAGTTTTTGTTGGCAAAAGTTATGTAGAATTTCTTAACGTAAGAGCTTAATTATCTGTAAATAACTTAAATCGACAAAAACCACAAATGATGAATGGTTAAGGAAATTTATGAAGACAGTCTTTATATGCACCTAATTACCAAATGTTAAGATTCCGAAACAACAGAAACGGAAGATATGGGATAAAACAACGGTACAAAAGTCTCAAAAGTTTAAGTTGGCAAAAATTGTTGACACAGTGGTTTAGCAACAAGAGCGAGGAGTTTTCGTGATCGGGATTCGAATGCGACCCTAGGGATAACACGCAGGAAACTCGAAAGTCGCAAATTTTCAGTAAGAGAAGGAAAGCTTTCGTTCACCAAGGCTGAAGATCGCCACAGCAACCGGGTAGATTTCACATTTTACAGCGAAAAAGTTTGCCACTTACCGGACACCCGGACACATGTTTTGATAACTGCCAGCGTTGGCGTTAAAGTTATGATATTAGATTTTCCCAAATGTTATTTTTATTAGAATATTAGGAAGTTGTTCGGGTTTTATGTTATGTAAATATAAATAAAATGCAGAGTAGCAAAATCAGATCTGATCTCTTTCGATAAAAAAATCTTTAGCAAATATTTATTGAGATGCTCGAGATAAGCGGAAATGGAATATTTAATGAAAACTGATAAGGTTGGTTAATTTATTTAATATCTTAATAAACTGAAAAAATTGCTCAAAATGTCACCTCGAAATTATTATCTTGATGCCTTTTGTGACTTCTCAAGTAATTATGTATTCGAATCTCTCAAACACAACCTCTAAAGCTATGAATTCTTAAACCGTTTCTAAAATAGTTCTCATGTTCTTTATTCAGGTCAGTTTTTTGCTTCATCACGTGTTTAGAAGTAAGAACGGCAAAAGTAGGTTGCTATTTTTGTTTTTAAATATTCAGGTAGTTTTAACAAATAAATGCCTTAGTTATTGCAATTAGGCTATAATATAATAAAGTTCACTTTATCTGAAACAGTGAAGGCTAGTAGAGAAAACTTATGAGGCAGTGTTAGTTTTCTGTCTAGATGAATAATATAAATATAGTGTTTATCAAATAAAAAGCTAACTAACGTAAAGAAAAAATAAATATGTCCTGTCATTCAAGGCCACCTTTTATGTAATTTAATTTTTTATTGATTCGCATCGAAATAATATTACCGTTAGTGTTGCAAAATTATTTATCTTATATTTAATGAAGTTTAAGCAACAACATATAGTATGTAGTAATTCACATACTACATTAGAATTCCAAAATTAACAACATTAGTTATATCTAATCTAATTTCTGCTTCAGTTTTGAGCAGAAATAAATCCAAAACCTCTTTGTTAAGCATCATGATAACAATTCTTTATGAATATCATGAATACACTTTACAAAAAGGTTTCAAGAATTACGTTTGTAGGGAAGAAAAATCTCTACGTATACATTAAGTGCTTACAATAGGTAGGAAATATCACGCTTCGTTTAACTGAATACAATTTATAGAATTGGTAGCAACGGTGGGTAGGAAAAATGTTGGGTTGTATTTTCAGACTATTACGTTAATGGCTTGTGCAATTTCTGATAAGCGTACTTAGGCAGCCTAGATTGACATTATGCTATACGGTTTTAAATTCAACTTCGAGTTGAAACAAACTCAAATAACTACTCTGTTTTTTGTTATTTATTCAACTGTTACAGTTCTACAAACTCTGAGCTTACTAAGTATTCATTACATTTTATTTGTGTCAAATTGAAATTATAACACGATGACGGATAATATTAATTTATGTAAAAGGCAATTGTAAATCAAGGTGCTAATGACGATATTTGCTACTTCAGATTTCAGTATTATGCCTGTATCAGGGAAATAAGTAGCAGCAAATGCAGTCAAAGATGACTGTGTGAACTTTTCAAATTACACAAAAAAGCTGTTAGGGGAAAACCGACGCAAAGGTTTTTCAAGGGAGCGATAAAAAGTTTGTAAAAATATGAACGAAATGAGCTTGTTTCTCAGTATTTAACTTCTGTATAAAGAACAATAAATCGAAAACTGATTTTTGGAATAATATACTCGTCAGCAAATTGCTTCAGTTATCAAAGCAAAAGTAACTAAAAAAAGAAAGAATATTACAATCAGTTTCCCATAAGGTACTATTTTAAAGTACGATTTAAACAAGGTGTTCCAACAATTTGTCGATGGAGGATGCCGTCGTTATTTGCAGAAATATTAAGAAATCTTACTCAAGAAATCGGTATAGAACGACTACTTTTTCCAAGCTCTTTCTGGGTGAGTGTTTTTAGTACTCTGGACAAAGTTTTACGTAAAACCGTTCGAATAGCAATTCTGTCCTCCAAAGTGAAGCCAGGAAACGTTCTATTCCTCCGAATATTACGCCCTAATAGATCCTTTCAAACGTAGCCAGCGTTGGACGGTTTACCTACGGTACTTTTTTTAAATTCTCGATATTGCGTTACCGAGAATTATTTCGGATTGTTTTTGTCGTAAATCGACGACTCGAGTCATTCCGACAGATGTTGTTGAGGTTTTGGGGCGGTTATTTTTCGACAAACAAAACCAAATAAAAAAACTCCTTTTAAAACGATATTTGGAGAGATAATTGGTTCACAAACTTTCAAAAAATGTCATAATTTATCCATAAAACCACACAATCGATCAAGTATGTCAGAAAAAAAAGATTCTAAGAATTCCAAAAGTGAAAGCGATTCTTGAAAATAAAGTGTGACCATCCTTTTAGCATTTGGAAACAGTGAATAGCTACAAAAGCAGTTTATACAACTAATTCGATTAGTTGAATGGAGTCCGATATTCCATTCAAAGTATCTAGAAAACGGTTATTCGAATACTCAGCAATGAAAGACCAAAACTATGTTGCCAAACACATCACATGTGTTTCAATCACCAAAACTAAACAAATATGACTAGGATAAGATAACTTTGTACCATGCTAGCAAAAAGAAAGTCGGTATACTTCCCAACAGCTTTACGACATGGTACGTAACAACCAGAAGGACTTAAAGCCAGAAATAATTCAAAGAGGATTTCGTAAGTCAGCTGTATACCCCACAGTTTGGAAACTGTAACTGTAGATAAATAATCACTTGATGCATAAAAGTGCTATTAAGCTGTAAATAGAAAAACAAATGGCCATATGGAAGCCAACCAAGAAATCGAAGCGGAAACCCAAAAACGAAACTCTTATGCGCGCTAAAGGTCTTCTGTTAGAAACAGTTGAGAGATTAGCAGATACAGAAAAAGAAAAGACTTTTTAAGAAAAATGAAGATAGGTACAGATGATAAAGAACGGGAAGAAACTGTGATTCGTAAAGATGCTTATGCGTCAGATGAGATTTTTGAAGCTTGATGTGAAGAGCAACAGTTTGGAAAACAGAAGATAATAGAAAAACATTATTTCATTCTTTAAGTGCTACATTGGCCAAACTAGCAAGTTCCATGATCCAAAGGATTTGGCCGTAAAACTGTAACTTCCACTCTATTCCGTTTCCGTAGGCTACTGTGATTTAAATAAGGTTATAATTGAACAACTGTTTTTTTGCTACTGTTTTTATTATTCAAACTTGCCCCATTATGTTCTTTGAACTTATCCCATGCAGGGAAGTAATTGCAAACATGATCTAACAGTAAAGCTTTCTAGAATTCTGAGCTCATATCGGTTCAAAACATAGGCGCATCAATGGCTTGCTGCTTAAAAATGTTCCGACTTTCCTTTCTTCTGTTTCGGTTCTCTTTTCCGCCATATTTACAAAATTTAAAATCATCTGGGGTCCGTTTTGATTTCACGTCCGGACGGACGATCTTTCTTGGCATTCGGATTCAACATCCGGACGTGTATTTCTTGCCCGACGTGCGCAATAACAACATCACGCCTTGTTCCATGGCGTTCAGTTCAGCAGTGTGAAGTTGTATGATGATTCATACACTTCAGTTTGGGCGAAAGACTCGGAATCGTAACGTATTCTTCTTGGTTTATGGCTTTCGCCAATAGCGCATTTTCTAAAAGTCAATTAACATCTAGCAAAAATTACCTCAAGAATCATCCCGTTTTTATTGGCGACTAAAGCCAGCTCAGAGCATGTCGTGGGGGATACCCTCGTCCCTCGGGGCTCCGAAACAGAGATGGTGGTTTTCTCTCGTGCTCCAAACCGAACATGTGGGTGCCCTCCTAGAGCTACAATAAATGACATTATGAAGGATCCCAAAACGCCCAATGTCTTGAGCTGGTCCTGTTAACCACGTCAGTATTTTTGCTGTTTTTAGAAATTCCAGACAAAACCATTAAATTTTCTGATTTTTTATTTATATTTCGCTGATTCCATGACATTTCCTTTCTAGAAGACTGTTATTAAAAGAACTTGATGGTGAAGAGTAGAAGATAGCTGTATGTCTATTCTTACAAAATTGACCTCAAACTTAGTTTTCTTTATATAAAAAATGTAAGGAATTGCAATTTTAGGTCTTCATCGTCTTTTGTCTTAACCGGTTTTGTCTTAAAGCGTAAGAAATCATAGCTCAGCTGTCCTAGGTGATAGTGTATGGTATTGTTACAGTTCAGCTAGCTGTTGGTTCAACTAAAGTTAAAGAAAAGATTTTTAGCAAAAGTCACCCTGTTCTCCCGTTTGACATTAAGATCGGCGGTTTTGCATCTCATTCATTAAGATTTTGATTTATCAAAACTACAGTTTTGAAACTTTCTTTTCGGTTAAAAATCAGAAACTTTTATTTAAAACAAAAAAAAACTGGGTAAAATAAAGATAGGAAAAGTTCAAATTTTATTTAAATATTTTCATAAAAGTATTAGATATACAGCGAACCAGTGCTGTTAATAGTGATCAAATAAAGTGATAAAAGCTATTTTACAAAATAAATGTTCCCCAGCTACCCTTAGGTTGTTAAAATAAGAGTTGATGTAGGAGTATCTTTTAACCATTTTATCTAAATGTCACTTATACCAAGGCATATTTATAAAATAATGCGATGATAGTAATAACATTTTATCAATTTACTTATTGTTTACTTCAATGGTTTTGTTTGAATATAACGTTTTTCGTATCACAGTATTGTTTTATGTAAACAATAAAACTAGATAAAGTTTTAGGCGTAAAACAAATTTACGTTATTGAATAAAATTGTAAAATGCCTTTGGTTACCAAATATTTGAAACACGTAACGTTTACGTAAATTCCAATAAAAACAAAATTTCGAAGAAGTTCCTTTATGTGAACTAATAAAGTTCTACTTTAAAAGCAGTAAGGTAATTTTACCATTTTCATAAATTCTGAATAACTTCAGAAAGTTCGTACACAAAGGTAGTAAGTTTAATAGAAAATTATTATAGTATAATCACTTTTAACCCTCCAAATATGAAATTTATGAACAATTCAGGAAAAAGTGTTTCCATTCTAGTCTTTAATAAGGTTCCTATATGCAGTAGAAGGTGTCCTATTTTAGATAACTTTTAATGGAATTCCATTATTAAAGGTATGCCGAGGTTGATAAGCATATTAGAGGTCTATTTTCGAACTTCTGGTATATGAAATAGCATAGAAACCCTTGCGACTAATTTACCGAATCGACTTCAATTTGTTCCTACATTACTGAAATATCCAGCGTTTCACAAATATCTGTAAAAATGTTCGTGCCAACACGTTCTAGGAAAAGGGATACGTACAACTCAGAAAAAAGAAAATGCGAGAACCTCTTATGCGGTATACTTGGTTCGTTTTGAGGTTACGACATGTTCTACACATAAAGACAAAAATATTATAGCTGTAACAAAAAATAACGACTCTCCTAAATATTATAACTTGTAACTAAATGGATGTGCAAGTATATATTAACTTAACAATTTACAATTTTATCACTAGTTATGAAAGGCAAATTACCCAAAAGTATTAAGAAGACGATACGCCTATAAAATTATCTGTTAGGGACACATAAATAAATTATTTAAGTTTAAGACTATCTTGGCGCTGTTTTTTGTAATTTGAAAGGAATTCCTGAAATTTTTCTTTTCAGCCACTAAAAGCAATTAAAGTCAAACTATCTGTTAAAGCAGAAACTCACAATAGCCTGTATACGCCTCAGAAAGCAATAACCTTAATTTCTACAAAACCTAGAAAATTGAATCGAATAATTACACCTATTGTATTTCTTTTTTGATTTAACATTACAATCAGAAATAAAAGTGTACAACTTCAATTGAATTTGATGACATCGAAATTACTGCTGTGTAGACAGACACGAGAAATGTCCCTTTCACAAAAAATGAAGAAATGAGAATTCAAATCAGAAATTACCTACATCGAAAAAACTTGGAATGAAGTTTTGTTCAACTGCCAAATAATAAAGTTAACTTTTCTCATCTAATCTGCAAGTCTTTGTTGTTTTTGTGAAGTTTTCTTTCAAAATTAGTAAAATACGCTGCTAGCTGGAAATGTATAATGTTCATTTATTTTGCCTTTTCTACTTTGAAATCCAGATCCAGTTCAATAGTAAGACCTATCAATAATAATTCTACATTTTAAAAATCCCAGAGGATACAGGTAAGTGCTACAAGGACGTGTGTTCATGGTCTGAAATGAGAGTTATGACGCATACATTTTGGTCATTTCTTCTTCTCCGCAGCTTTTTCTAAAGGAGTTCAATTGTACAGCCAGCAATTTCTTCTTTTTTTGTTTTGTAATTTCCCAAGTTTCAACACCATATGTAAGAAAACTCTTTAAACATTCATGCCAAAACCTTTTTCTTTGTATCTGACCATAATATGGAATGAAATTATCTTAAAATGCTTGTCTGAGGGACGGAAAATCATAAATAGGATTAACTAAACTTTTAAGCCCAGTAAGGCAATAATTTTAAGAAAAAAAACCCTGAAAATAAATTTCCCTTCTTCTATAAGGTAGAAAGTTGAGCAATAGGACAGCAACCTATTCTTGTAAGTAGAAGTTTTAAAGACGCTAAAACTTACTTTGATCGCTATCTGGACCAGTACGATATCTTATGCATAAAGGTTTTATCTAACTATAAAGAAAAAGAAAAACACGTGGTTGTCTGTTTGGCCTACAAGATTAATGGACACTCGATAATTTGTGAATCCTGTCGAGCAAACGGGTGGCAATAGTTAAAGACTAAACTGCTTAGGCATCAGTGTATGGGTCTACAGCTCAAGCCCAAAAACCGAATTTTTGCCCTATAGGTATAAGTCTTGAATAGATGTAGAAAGAGCCTTTTTTGTAGCTATAATGCTCCAATCGTGCATGAACGGTATTAATTTCGTGCATCAACCTTTATCTACCTCGTGTAACAATCGTTTTTGCTAGCTTTGGTTGTTGGTCTTTATAGAGACAATTTTTCGGCTCTTCACTAATTTAAGTGATTTTGATTAAATACCACAGATAACGGAACTGTGAAACGTCGGAAGTACAACATTTCGGTTTATTCTTAAATATCTCTAGCAAAAAAAATGAAGATAGGTCAAGCAGCTTCTGTATTGTATACTGTAGATAACAAAGAAAGTCCGATATCGATATCAGTTTTTAGTAGAATTTCTTTACCTCGGGTTGATTCCCATAGATTTCCAAGTACACAATGCCATGTTGACCTGCAATGAATGTTCTTTGTTTAGATTTAAACGCATCATAGCACCGTAACTGGCAACCAAAAAAATTTATTTTTTCACTAAAGGAATGAGCTGCGATGTCTATCAAAAACCCTCACCACACCTACCCCATGCTTACGCCTATAGAAATAAATTCTATCTTCGTCAGCTTCAAATAATCATGGTGTGGCCCAAAGACAGTGCAGTATCTTTAATCATGACTAAAGTCCAGAAAGCTTTTCCGATCTAAATCCTCCTACTTCTACTGGTGAAGAGGACCTAGTTTCAACCTCGTGTATGGAACCAGTTTCTAGAAAAACCGCCATTGACGTTTTGGCCAGAAAACTCGAACCTTTCAAGAAATGAAAGATTTTGCAAAAAAAAAGTTGGTTGTTGATGAACTTGTCCTTGAAACTGGCATACCTAGTTCTGTCACATGCATTAATCATTATCAAAATTCTTGATCTGATCTCAAAATAATCTTTGGTGAATAATATCAACTTTAGTTAGAATTGGGAAAAACAGAAAATCCCTTCTACTGTTTAATAAATTATATATGGTTCATCTTGTATGTAAATTGATTTATGATTCTGTATTTTTTCCTCGTTACTTTCATGAACCTCATTTTGGTCATACGAACCACTACGCCTATTTTACCGGATACATTCTTGAGTTCTAAATGCAGAACTTTCTAAAATATCTAAATTGTCAGCATACTGTTTTACAATCAAGAGAGTCGAGTTCCATCACAAGATATCAAAATACTATACTTCAGGAATACGAAAAAGAAAGAAGAAAGATCAAATTGGTTATATCTAGACTATTTTCTTGCTAGTAGTAGTAGTCAGCTGTTGTTATAAATTACCTTTCTTTACTACAATCGTATATCAGCTATTTATTGAATACATATTGATATATCGTCTTATTCTAGACGGTGACACTCTGATTATTATTACAAGACGTCGAAAGTCGCTGGCTTTTAAACTACATAAAAGTGTCTGTGCCGACAAAAAATTATTCTAACCTTTTAAAGTGATTTTTCATTTCTGAAATTGTAATATCAAACCTTTTTGTGGGTGCAACCCGTTACAAATGACGTGCAACCGACAGGTAACCCTAAACATCGATCGATTCCATTCACAACTAAATATTACTTAAGGTTTATTTCGAAATGTGTTGAAAAATTTCGCTTCAATCTAATAAAGAAAATTAGCATTTGATACATTGTTCTAGTAAAAATCTGTTTTATTGCAAACTTTCTACAAAGTACATTAAATACTAAACAATGGAAATACGATTTTCAAACTTCCTATACAGTTAAAATTTGTTGTACAAAAATTGCATTTTACGTATTTTCCCCTTTTGTTTATTTTGTTAAAATAACCGCACAGATTTTAGATTCTTCCATTTTATAGACTTACTGGAAGTTCAACAAGGGATTTCATAAAAACTCTGAAAGGTTGATAGCACTTTCAAAAGTTCTTAGAAATACCAAATACTTCACAATGTGATGTTGAAAGTTTTAAGATTTCAATTACTCAAAAGATACATAAAGAAGTGTTGCGTAACAATGATTCAGCCTAAAGCAAGTTAGACTACAGAGGAGTAACTGAAGTGTGAAGTGATAAACCTCAGTTTATGCAAGTTTATTGAGTTTATTGAATTTACTGTTATTTCCTAAATCAATAGAAAACAGTTAATGTATTTTGTTCGATATAAAAAAGTATTTACATAACAATATATAAATATCAAATAAAACAAAAATTATTTTATAAGTATTTGTTAAAATAAAATTTCAAATAATTGCGTTTTAAAGAATTTTCATTCTCATAAAATTTTATTGTATTTTGATTATACAATTATAAATGGTATTTTCTGACTCTGAAATAATTTAGCACAGGATACAAGTATTGATTAACTTTGCTATCGGAATTACCACAAAAATAATAATTGTTCTACATCCCTTCATTAAAGGCACTTTGTAGGTGGCTAATGCGTTTATTGTGTAGGTATTACGATTAAATAGCGATAAAATTCCTTTAAGGCATTTAAAATTGGTCAACCCCAAGCAAATTAGAACGGTAAATTAGCTAATTTACTCCATGTAATTTTGCTTAGATGTAATACACATTTATGATCTCGCAGAGTTTTTATTAATATTCTCAATCTTTCAAGATATCTGTTTTATTCAATATCGTGCGATACTTTTTACGTTGGTTTCCATATTTCAACATTCTGTGATATTTTGAGATACACAATAAATTAAAAAGTCAGATTATACAACAAAAAGTTAAATTGTATGCGTTTCGATATAAATTATTTGTCAAAACCTGCCAAGGCAATAAATTCCCAAAATGTGGCTTTTCAGGTTCAGTGATTTTCTTTTACACGTTTTTTTCTTCCAACTATTAATTCTTGTTTCCTACTATATTATATACTACGTTATAATAAACAAAGTTGAAAGATTTTTGTTTATATTTAGATCGTATTGGTTACAAAAATATAACATAAAGTGAAATCGCATTTAATTAGTTATTACATGTAAGACTGAAAACTAATAGTTTAGGTATTAAATGTCTGGAATACTATACATTTCGGCCTTCTAACTTTTTCTAACTTGGCTGATTTATCTATCACCCTAAGGTAAGGCATGCATACAGCTACTTACGAAAAGAATACTACGCACGATAAAAATCCGCATTAGCATAGGTTCGGATTATCGAGGTTGCATTGTATTTAAATTACTACAAAGACGAGTAATTCTGTCAATTAATAATAATTGTAACTAGACTTCGACCAGTTTCGGACCAGAATATTCTAAAAGAAGGTCGAATCATTTCATGTTATGGTCTTTCAGAAAATAATCTGACAAACAGTTTCATGACGAATTTGCTTGATTAACATTTCAATTTTCAGATGAAAAATCATACAATTTCTCTAAACATTCACATTTTACCGCTAAAAACATTTTTGGAAAATTCCCCCAAGTACAAACTACTACTTAATTATCTTCCAAACAATGTCCTAATTTCTTCTGTTGGCGGAAGACTTACTTTTACGCCAAGCATGAATTTTGTCGACCGTCCTTGATGTTTCTTTGAAATTAGGTAACAGTACTAACGCTATCACAAAAAGAATGTAGCAACCCCATTCGATGCAAGTGCAAACAAGCTGAAGTTAAAAATCTCTATCAAAGACTAACTAATATTAGCCAACAATTTTTTTTATCTCTTTACAAAAATTATTATGTAACATACCAACATGTAGCATCACAACGCCTACGCAAGACGAAGGAAATTCTTACTTGATGTTATTTTTAGTTGTTCCAAACTTCAAAACAGAAAAATTATAGTATCTGTTATCAACAAAAATGTGTGCAAATATCATGTTGGAATTTTATTTACTTAGGTAGAATGTTATCATCGAAAATCTAGATAGAGATATAGGTCATTTAAGAATGTTTGTATAAAATAACTTAATGGCATAAATTGTCACATTGCTGACCAGTAATGCCCAGTTACCTAAAAAATTATAAACGAAAAACTTTATGATGCTAAAATGTAAAAGCCAAATTTGACAACCATTAAAACCTTCAAGCTCATGTATCAATCTGCCAAAATTTGTTTGTTTTTTGATTACGAATATAGTAAATCCACGTAAGTATTTTTCAAGCTTTCGTAAATATCTGAAGTAAAAATATGAACCGTGTATGGTTCAAAGTACTGTTTTCAAAACAGTAATTATGATGTTCCATCATTTCTAATAACAAAATCCAAAATTTCACTAAAAGAACTAAAACTAGACGACAGTCTAGACTCTTGTCTTTAGAACAGTTGACAAATTGTTCGTCATTCTAGTGACTCATGAGGAAAGTTCTAGTTATCTATAGTTGAAGATTCAAATCTTATGAAAATCTGCAGGTTTACGGCTAGATCCTCTGTCGATTGTATGTATGTCGACAAGTTAGTTCGAAAGTTTGTTATCACAACTTCAAACAATATCACTTAGACTGCTCGCCCAATTTTGAACTCTATCTTTTCTTCTATTTGAGGACAGAACCTTTTGTCAAAATTAAAACGTTTGTTTCTTCGAAAAGGTCATTCGGATGTCAAAATTCAAAGGTTTTGGGCAACAATTTTACAACGATCAACCTCGGTAAATTCTCGGTCTCCCAAAAGTATCTTCAACCGAAATGCCATGTACTCCCAAACAAAGCTGTCCCCTACAAAACTGAAACGTGGGTCACATTGCTATCGTCACCCGTAAACATAACTCGGTTGTCGAAATTGAACCTAATATTGGGAACTAATCTGCCCTAGTCTTCAAGAAACAAAACCAGGTAGTGATCTGCAATGTCGCACGCAATACGTTGGAAGGATCCCAGAACCCTACATATCGCCTTTCAAGCCAAGTCTACTTATTACTACACCGCATCTTTCTTGAAGGCCCTCAGGTAAATCCTCCCACTAGTTAGGAATATTACTAAAGGGGCGATAATTATTTCTTTAATTGTTTTTCCTTATACAAGCACTTCAATCCTCCGCTCACCCGTTTCTAGGAACAGTGAGGTCTTTATTAGTGTTTTTTGCTAGTTGGTTCCTGTTTACATATATTCTATGGATTCAATCAACTTGCATTTTGAGTTTATTCTATTTGTCCAACTTTTATTCTCTCGGTTAATGAATGTACATTTTACTTAATTTATTAACCTTTTAACCTTAACGCTTCCACGTTGTTTTATTATATGAAGTTTTATATATATATTTGTTTTCAATAAAGGCGATTATTATTATTCTTATTATATTTAGACATGCATTTGTAAATTATGGACTTCTGTTTGCAAATTTTTTCCTACCCCCGTAAGTATGTCTGATATGTTTCTTCTCGCTTATCTACTTGAAGCGCTCTATAGGTTTGCTACGTTTTCATCTTCACACGTTCTTTTGTGACTGCCGTTTCTTGTCTTTCAATCTTCTTATCGAAAGCTAAATTGAAAGTGAAGAAGAGTTTCATTTGCGATAACAGAAGATTCTCTTTTAACCTTATCAAGAGCGACGAACTGGATTCTGCCTTTCAAGAAACCACAAGCGGCGCGGCGGTCTGTGGTTAGACTATAACTTCTTTTAATATTTTTAAAGAAGCCGTGAATGGGAATCGGTCGAAATTTGCATTCAATGATTACTGTTCAAGAAACAATGGAAGAATACTTCGATTAGTCAGGCACTTTCCTTTATTAACGTAGGTGTATGGCTATAAACCATTTTACGTTTTTATCTTTCTTGGGAATTTAGGCCAAATTCTTACTCCAGACGTTTTTGCTAGAAAAATCTTTCAATTCTTTTCAATTTACTAGAGCAGCTCTCTTTAGCGTCTCGATCCGTTTCCTCTTGAGGAAAGCGTGAATACGAATATGGCAAAACAGGAAAACACTTTTAGATTTACCAAAGTAACGTACTGCCCGAATCGCGATGCTGATCAATTAATGAAGAAGTCGACACTCGGTGAGTGACAAGACCAAGTAACAGATGTGAAACCTTCTACTCTTACACTCAGAGCAAAAGCAATGTGCAAATTTTGTCTAGTACAACGAAGATATGACCGTGGGAATGTCATGGCAAAAAGAAGAACAGAACTTATCAGTCTCATTTATTGAAGTACCATATTCCAGATTTTATACAGGGTGTCCCAACAATCTGTTTGTTATTTGTAAATAATATTTTTACTTTAAGGTTTGAACTCGATGATTTTATCATACAGGGTGATTAAAAAACGAAACACTTCTTCCTTGTATTTGTCATTCTAATCTAAAATGATATTAATAATATACGGGGTATATGAACAAACATCAATTGGAATTTTCCTTTAACTCGTTTTCTGTGAGTTGCAGCTCAGAATGCGTCATAAATAATGCGTTAGATCAAAATTATAAATACCGTTTTCTGTCAAAAATATTGCAAAACAGTTACCATTGTATGTATAAGAATCTGTCGAAAAATTAACTACTAGTAGTATTTTAATATCTTGGTTTTGAGATGGAAATGTTTTATTCAGTATATTTAATATTTAGCATTCGTGTGGGTACTCCATACATTTGTTCTAATACAAGAGAAATAATAGTGAGTAACCTTCGTAATTTTCTAAATTTAGGAAGTCACAAAAAGAGCGGCAATTACGTTCGTGCTAGTAGACGTTAACAACCCGGTTATCCCTACGTAAAAACCATAAAAGTTATATTCTTGCTTAACTTTATTGCAACTGTTTTTGTTTAAAAGACTATATCTTCACGCAACATAAGGCATGCGTTTGCGTTAGTTATTTACATAACAAGTTCATACAAGAATGTCTAATAATCGTGTGATATACACAGAGGGGTTTTTATGACCTAATGTTTGTTCTCCGGGAAGCTTCCTAGTGATAATACTTGGGCTTTATTTATAGCTTCCCCTTTTATTTGTGCAGATCGATTCAATAAAAGCACCGTGGGCCAGAATTATCTATTCTTTTCTATTAATTCAAAATCAGAATATGATTTTGACAAAAGCCATCAGGCAAAAATTGAAGCTGGCATAATTGAATTTTCACTACATTATTCTTCCCTTCTAGTGTTATAATTATGAGCTGTTTAAACCATCTGTTTATAAGTATCTCTTGGCAAACTCCCCCTTTTCATCGTATTTCTCTATTTCAATAATAATAGTAATAATAATAATAACAGCTCTGTTATAATTCGGAGTACGTGTGTAGTTTGATTATGCACTTAGGTATTTAGAACCATAATATATATTGTGTTTAATTTAACACGTCAAGGGTATATAAATAACGTACTGTAGCAAAGCTCAACAATTCGCCGTTAAATCCGAGAACACAAAGGGTGTTAAATAACCTTGCATAATCAGCTTACTGTGTTTTATACAATGTGCATAATATATTTCGCTGCAACAATAACTAGAGTGTGAAATTTAGTAAACAAAAGGTGTTCAATGTTATTTTAGTCGTGTTTTATAGTAACTTCTCTCTCGAATCGTTTACTGTTTGAACTTGAAATTACCGAAAGAGAAGCTTTTAGAGTCAATCATGACGCAATAATTTACGTACACATTTTGTACAGTTAATATATCACTATTTGGATTTAACAAAATATGTTTAATACAATTTATTGTTGCTTAACGTTAAATAACATATACAGACAATAAACTTTAACTTCTAAGAACTACTCACGGCAGTAAAAATCTTGTATGCAATATTATAATTTTCTACGTTACCACTTACATACTCGTGTTACAAATTATTGATTATGTAATGAACTACAACCTGCCACCACTGTGGCTAGCCGCTGCAACACCTGGTATCCATGAAATTACCATAGCTACAGAGTTGAAAAATATATGTTATCATGCCCTGTTTACTCGCGTTTTATTAAGTTTTTATTATGAATATGAAGTTTGAAATATTAATACCACCTACATTGTATTCAGAGAAGTTTATAGTTACGAGGAAAGTAGAGAAAATCAAGTGATTCTTAACTTGTAAGTTTTGCGTCAAGGTTTCATTTGTAAAGAATTGGTTTTTTATTCCATCATTATATAACTTGTTTAGAGCTAAGATCGAACAGCATATCACATATGTTTGGTTACGATATTGTCAGATTCCAGACTACGACAAGTTTACTCGAAAACGGTGCATCCTACGAAAAACATTTTCTTGCAGTAACTAGATTATTAAACATGTTGATAAGAAAAACTAAACAGATGATCATCTGCAGAAAAACACCCTGCACAGAAGGCCATGTTATCACAAAAACACCTTTGCTTTTAGCTAGAAATTAAAAAATCCAGAACGATGTTTTGAGACAAATCAATAGAAACAGCTAAGCTATAGATATCCTTCGGCAGCTCTTGAGGTCACTCAAAATGTGTTTTAAAAAGCTGGTAGATATCAAAAAGCCAGACCTGCTGTTAAACATCCATTTAATTCTAAAAAATGTACAAAATTAAAAACAAATTTTAAAAATAAAATTTCTCCCAGAAATTAAATTAAAACCGAAAAGATAACTCAGAATAATGTATTGTTGCCAAATAAATAAAAAGTATAAAATCCCTTGTAAGTGTCAAGAGCTTTTAAGAAAAACTTTAATAGTTAAACGCTATACAAACCGCGACGCTCGAATTTTGGTATTCTTAAGAAGTTCTCGTGGCTGCCTCACAGTCAGTGAGAAAAATGAACAGAACGAGCAGGCAATTTGCCCAATTCAGTGAAGAGTTATATCCTTTTTGTATATTTCTGCATGACTAATGCTTTTCAGCTGTTGTTTCGCAACAAAATGTCTTACACAAGAAGGTGCCAGTGATTCTCCGCGACATTATGAAATGTACGAAAATCACAAAGCAAAAACCAAATATTTATGTCTTCAATATCCTTTAAAAGTTACAATACCATAAAATTGAAGGAATATGTTTTAGGGCCACATATTGTTTGTATATTTTCGTTCGAATTTACATAAAGCAATAGATCTTTTTATCCAATATCAGAGAAAGGAACTTTTTTTAAAGAGATTTCTTAAAATAACTTTCTGTATTTACGGTGCTTTAAAAAGTTCATACATTTGACATTTTACTGGTTAACATATTTGGGAATAAATCATGTTTGCAGATTTTCGGGCGCATTTCCACTAAGTCAGTATCGCAGATCTATCTGCATTGCCTGTATGTTTTTAGAAATTCCTTGTACTGTTTCCATTAAAACTTGCATTTCAAGTCGGTATTTAAAAATTTTATACAAAAATCTAGACTGCATCGAAATGATCAACAAAGAGGACGTGCTCCTCTCGTCTCGATCAAAAGTACGTTGCAAACCAAGATTTTGGATGCTAGTGATTTATTTAAAGATCTTATATTTGACGATACGGATGTATATGTTAAATTTGGAGTACAGATCTAACAAATGGTTGAACCTCGCATCAGTAAGCTGAACACCAACTTTTGAGTGGCCATTTCTGCCAAAGATCGTCTTGCTGTAACACTACGGTGTTTAGTGACCAGAGATTTTTATCACTCACTCATGTGTTTTTTTACAGCAGTGATTTCAAGAACTATTCCAAAAGTATGTGCAGCACTTATAGATGCGCTCCAGGAATATCTCTAGGTAAGCATTTGAGGAATTCTTCTAGATAAATTTATTAACGTTTTAAAATAATAATACTATTACAACTCAAGAAAATCTGTTCAGGTATCCCTTAGTTCAGTGGTTTCAGTTGATGAAGGAGTAGTTATATCCCTGGAAGAGGGGGCAAGTGTCTAATAGGAAGAAGATGGCGACTGAGACAAAATGCTTGGTATACTTATTGTATCCGTGATGGATTTTCATGGAATAATTGCGACTGGAAAACGACAGAAGCGCAAGAAGAAGCAACATTATAAAGTTTGGCGAGACCTGCAAAAAGATGCAAAGAAAATACAAAACATGTTTGAACATCGTAGAGAAGAGTTTGGCAGCAACTGGCAGACTGTACAACGCCATAAAAACAAACTTCCTGGGAAAGAAAGAAATACCCTCGGAAACAAAAGCAGAAATAGTCAAGAAGGTGGTAAAGCCCATCCTAAGTTATGTAAGTGAATCTTGGACACTTAACCAGAGATAGAAGTGTAAATTAAACAGTGCAGAGTTGAGATTTCTAAGAAGATTACAAAACAAAATCAAAAAAGACTTAATAAAAAATGAAGTGTATTGAGAACAATTAAAAATAGTGCCGGTTACAGTGACCATACAACAAGAACGGTGTATGAAGTAAAAGACATAAGCAAAAAAAAAGGGATGAAGACCAATAAGAAACCTGGATGAAAGAAGCAAAAGCGGCAGTGGACGAAAGAGGAGCTAAATGAGGAGACATAATGCAAATAGCCCAGAATAGAAAAGAATGAAAATAATTATGGAGGACACAATCCATCCCAACTTCCACAAATTTCTTCACCTAAAGGTAGTGAGGGATATCGACTGAGTAAAGAGAAGCGTTTTCAAGTAATTTGGATAATCTATTTGACATTGCACACAGCGATGCATTTCAGTTAATGATTACAGAAGATATTTTTCTGCAGCGTTAGAGAGCAGGCTGCCCGGTAACTTAGCTGGAGTGGATAGAAAACTCGCTAAAAAAGAAGAACGCGTGAGGCAAAGGGTTATAGAACAGGAAAATCAGTGAATAAATATGTCGCAGCTTTAGATAGGCATCAGTTACGGATAAGAGTGGACTTGAACACAATGTTGAAGATTTTCCGGTAAACAAGCCACCATGCAACGAATCCGGACAGAAAAACAAAAGGAAAGTGCAGAAGCCATAGGAATTGATTTTCAAAATGAGGTACCAGACGTTGTTACTGTTCACTGGGATGGTAAATTACTACCAGCTTTAATGTCCAAAATCTCAAAGAAGAATGTCTTCCTGCAGTAATTTCATTTGGAAATAAAGAACAACTTTTTGGTGTGGCAAAATTAAACGATTCTAGCGGCAAATTGGCATCTCGAGTATAAAGTGCAGATCCCCTGTTGTGATACTACGGCCTCGAATACAGGTCATATCAACGGTGCTTGTGTGCTCTTGGAACAGAAATTTGACAAGGATTTGCTACTTTTCGCCTCCCGCTATAACGTCTATGAGCTTGTGTTGAAAAGTGTATTTGAAATCAAAATCCATCAAGTTAAGACAACCTCAGATATTCCCCTTTTAAAAAAGTTCAAAGAAAGTTGGGAAAACGTTGATGTCGATGACATACAAAGCTGCAAAGAAACTGTGGGAGCGCACTTGAACAATTCCGAAATTGAGGCATTGCTAGAGTTCTATCGAGACAAACTAAAAAAAAATATAGCAAGACAATGCTATCGAGATTTAATAGAACTCAGTCATATTGTTGGCCGACATGAACTGAAAATCAGACATCTAGGTACCATGCACCAAACTTGTAGTATGGTGAAAGCACTTTACTCTTTGAAGATGTCGCTACTCATCTCTCAATTCAGACCCAGAAAGACAGGACAGCTTGCTTATTGTAACATCCTATGTTAAGTCATGGCTTCAATTCGTTTTCGCAGTAAAAGCACCACACCAAGATTTGTGCTTCCTAAAGTCGATAAAGGTTCATGAAACTGTGGACGAAAATATCTCAGAAGCAGCTTTACAGAAGTTTTGCCAACATTTATGGTATTTAGTTAAATAACGAAGTAGCTGTCTTGTCACTGTTTGACCATGAAGTTGAAGGAAGAACTTTGCGAGTCATTGTATGGTAAGTTTATTGATAAATTGGCGGTTGTTTCATTTTTTCCTTACTACTTTCTTGTTAACCATTTTTTGTGTATTTCAGAGAACAAAATTGATGATTTTATATCAAGAGCAAGGTTTTTGTTCTCTCGTCTCAAGATTGCTGATTGTTTTCTCCAAGAGGGTACTTCTTCATGGGAGACTAATACCTCATTTTTTGAAGCAAGAAATACTGGTCATCAAAGGTAAAACGCAGTATTCAGAAAACATTTGATCCGTTACTCAATCTTCCATCAGAGCAGCATCTAACAAACATTCAAATTTGATTTCCTTGATTATCCTATTTACAAAGTAAAGAAGAAAAGTTTTCATCGATCATTTAATACCAAACAAAGAGTACAAATTTCAAAAGGAACATCCTTTAAAGGAATCGCAGTGACTGAAACGTAACAAAAGTCCAGTACAACTAAGATGTGATATCCTAGTACCCGTACTGAAGAAGTATGCTTCACCATTTTACATCTCTACTGCTGGTGGTGGTGGTATCGAGTACAAATATGTGTAGGTGATTTACAAAAACTATCATGTAACAAAAATGTTTAAAGGGGTAAAGAACGTAAATCACCATTTCACCTATTTTTTTTTTTGATCAAAGTAAAAAATCAAGTGTTCAAATTTATTTTTAGATTACATTCAGAAGTGCCAAATCTACATCCCAAATCTCTCATAATAAGCACGATCCCATTGTTCGAGCTCAAATCTGAATCACCTTGTACATGCTCAAATTGTCACATTTTTCTAGCTTGTCACGCTTTCAAGATCGCATTTGTTACTAACTTGGCTATGTCCATTTTAATTCCTTTGATAGTTGATCGAGTCATAATAATAACATTTTGCTTTACGCCTCTGGTTTTGCCTTAAGTTGAATTTTCTAAATATTATCGGTTATGTTACTATTTTCTGCAGCTGCAAGAATGACTACTTTTCTTAAAACACAAAACTAGTGCGTGATTGCAACGCTTATATCGTTGGCTCTTAACGTTTTCGATACTCATTTTCCCCTGATACCTCTGTCATCAATTATTACAATATTGTAATTATGTGTTAAATTAGTAATAATTAAAGAGTAAAAAGAAATTACAATAGGCAAATTCAGGTTTTTAAATTTGAGCTGTAAGAATGTAAAAATGTTCCGAATTTTCATTATTTACACAATTGAATTTGTGTTAGCTAAGAATACTTTTTATTAAAGAATTCTACGTGTTGTTATAAACTGTAAACTCTGTTAGTCACAAAAACACGGAAGGCACAGCTTCTGTTATTACAGTTTCGTTCAGCTTGAGAATAACATGAAAGTGAAATATCAGATAATATAAAGTGATACTATTCGAAGTCTCACGAACGAGCTAAGTGGTTCTTTTGTGGGATTTTGTAACATTACTGGTTATTGTATGATGTCAAAAAGTGCGTATTGTGTTAGTATATGATTTTATCAATTTTATTGTTAAATTAATAATTAGGCATTTCCATTAAAACGAGTGCCTTTTTTAAAAAAGCTCTGCTTTCTATTTTTAGTGCTACTTTCTTTGTTGTGTACGTTATACTCACTCTATTCAATTACAATATCGACATGTTTTTTTTTGAAGAAATCAATACAGAATTCTCTACAAACGAATACATATTTGAAGGAAAGTTATAAAATTTCTATGACAAAATGAAGTTGTACGTAGAAACACTATTCAGTGACAATAAAGACATTATTATTATTACCTAATATTATTATTTTTTATACAAATAAATTGAATTACCAAACAGCGACAGTTCATGCAATCGATTGCCATAAATCTGAAACGAAATGGATTTAAAAACCTGCTGTAAAGTTAACAAAACACGCTGAAAGCGTGTGACGATTGAATAGACATGAATTTCTATTATCGTAATATTTCAACAGGATACGTTAACAAGGACATTTCTATCTGCCTACATGTCGTAAAGTCAAACGCTTCACTGCATTTTTGTTGCTGCATATTTCCGCATTTGCTGCTTCAAGTAAACTCATGAATAACAAATATGTTGCACCCCACACGACTTGTTAGAAGTTGAAAGCTTTATGAGATTTTTCTCGCAATATCTACACAAAACAGAATAATTTTTTTTGTTATTACTGCACCGGTGTTAGTTAATTTAATATTAAAAAATGCAAGTTTATGATCGAGATATCCTTGAATTAGTAAAATTAAGTATACAGGATGACTTTAAAATTGGCAACAAAGTTTCTACAACAAATTTCTGAAACATAAATTTTATACTTTAAAGTGAAGCGCTTGCACATTAATTGTTAGAGAGCTGCAGAGTGATTATAAATAGATGGTGCAAAGAGAAACTGTTATAACCCTGATTATTAGCGACCGCTGTCGCAAACAGATATGTACG
>VTPC01090256.1:111966-207052 GCA_011009095.1 Ignelater luminosus | reverse complement strand
AAAAACGTGAATTTCGTGTTTTAATTAAACATTATTTTTTACGTGGAAAAACAGTGAAAGAAACTGAGGAGAAATTACGGAAATATTACGGTGAATCTGCTCCATCGCATGGAATGGTTTCCAAGTGGTTTAATTCATTTAAAACTGGCCGTATGAGCACTGACGATGGTGAACGCCCCGGGCCCTTACAAACGGTCACTACTAAGGAAATCGTTGACAAAATCCATAATATGGTAATGGCTGATCGACGTTTGAAAGTGCGCGAGATAGTTGATGCTGTTGGCATCTCAATCGAACGGGTGCATAATATTTTACACGAACATTTGCATATGAAAAAGGTATCGGCAAGATGGGTGCCGCGATTACTCACAGTGGACCAAATGAGAATTCGTGTTCAACCTTCAAATCAATGTTTGGTCATGTTACAACGTAATCCAGTTGAGTTTTTTCGCCGATATGTGACTGTTGACGAAACCTGGATCCACCACCATACCCCTGAGACAAAGGAACAGTGAAACAATGGATATCACCAGACGAACGTGCACCAAAGAAGACTAAAATTGGTCACTCGGCTAATAAGGTCATGGCGACTATTTTTTGGGATTCTAAAGGCATAATCCATATTGACTCTTTGGAAAGGGGTAAAACAATAACTGGCCAATATTATGCTGATTTATTGACCCGTTTTGATGTTATCTTAAAGAAAAAACGCCCACATTTGGCACGTAAGAAAGTGCTCTTTCATTACGACAACGCCCCATCTCATTCATCTGCAATTGCAACCGCTAAATTGGTACAATTACGCTACGAACTGCTTCCCCATCCACCATACTCACCGGATCTGGCCCCAAGAGACTTTTTTTATTTCCGAATTTGAAAAAATCTCTCGCAGGAAAAAAAATTCGCATCAAATGAAGAGGTTATTGCTGCAACGCAGGCCTATTTTGACGAGTTGCCAAAAGAACATTTCTCAGAAGGCTTAAAGAAATTGGAAAGTCGTTGGACTAAGTGTGTAGCACTTGAAGGGAACTATGTTGAAAAATAATTAAAAAAATCTAGGCTAAACCTGTTCTTTATTGAAATGTCACACTTCCGTCAAACAGCCCTCGTACTTTCCCTATAACGTTCTAGATTGCCTTGTTTGTTCCTGCAGATCATTCTGCTACTAATAGACATCGTTGTGATTTTTTAAACACGCCATTTTCATGATATAATTGACAATAATCTGAATAAAAGAAATAAATCTTCAAAGTATACTGGATAATTCTGTTTTTGAATTGTTTCAATACGTTCATTATTTAAAGAATTATAAAAGTTTATTCTTGTGTCATTCATTTATAATCACCCTGTATTCTGGAAATTTTTAGAACCGAATTTACAACTTTTTGGAACTTATGGGAAAGTGAATTATATCAAATTTTAATATTCAGCTTTTACGTACAGGGTGTACCAAAACAGAGAAATACTTAGGTTTTCTCTTTTTGCTCTACTAGCGCACTTGCTTGAAGTACAATTCTGATTTCTGTACACTGGATGAATGACTAACTGAAATACCAATTGATTCCATCACGCAAGGAGGTTTGTCACAACTGTTTGTTTGACTATGAAAATAAATAGGACGTGTTCTTAACATTAGAAAAGCTTCTACTTACTTCTAATTATAAAGGGTGTACTCTATGACTAGGACATGTCAAATTGTAAGTTTCTCTTTCTTTTTCTTTTGTTTTGTTGTTAAGTGCCTCAATCATGAAGTACACTCTGTATATTTAGAAATAGTTGTTCTTGTTTAGTCATCGCAAATTTACCTTTTAATTGGACGGGTATCTAATTACAATGCACCTTTTTCGTTTTAACATTAAGAAAAGATATCGAGTACATTTTGTTTTACAGTCTTAATTGACTTAATTACTTAACAATGTTGGTCATATAATTCAATTGAGAATTCTCCAACATTCCCATTACAAACGCAAAATGCACGTAAAGGGCTGAACGCATTAATTATGCGAGTTGTCTGCTTTGCTTCATGAAGATTTATTATCTACAGAAAGGGTTGAATACTGATCGCATGTTTGTGTTTGTAAACCAGGGATTTCATCATATGTTAAGGATTGTTTAATCATTTATTATGCAAATACATTAATATAACATTGATTATTATGATACCGATAAATGTAAAGGAAACGTTAACAAGAGAAGTTAATTACTCTGTCTGGTCTCAAAATAAATTTGTTTTCGTCATTCATTATGATATTCTGGGAGTGGCGGTATTTAATCTAGAATTTCCGTTAAATATTCGGCTAGCAAAATTTACTTTTAATCTGATAATGGTCGTTTGTTAGATAGTTGATGTTGGTTCAGTGAATATATATAAAACTTGCTAAAAAAAATCAAATTATCCTAGAATGTTTAATCTCGATTTTCACATTTTTTATACCATGTGATTAAATAAAAATTTATAAAGATTGGTCATGGAGAAAGATACGAGGGTCACGCCAGAAGTTTTCAAATGTGGAGGGAAAAAAGAAGTAAGAGCTACCAACCGTTCTTTTTTAAGTTCCCCAATGTGTTTATCCGTAGAAACAGTTGAAAGTTTTGGATTTCGTCTGTACACTTTTTTTTTGAAGAATTTCTCTTGTAAATAAAAATGCCGAAACTCGTTGGAAGTCATGATTTACTACGATTTTAAAGCTGAGCTCAGTGACAAGGAATTTGTCGAGAGACTGCGTTTGGCGTTTGGTGGTAAAATACCATCCTCCATCGCTATATTTAAATGGTTTCGGAGTTCAAACGTAGACGCTTTACTTTGGAGGACGCTGAAAATCCCGGTAAGCCATCTACGTCTGTCACGCCCACGAATGTAACTGCTGTGAAAAAAATTATTAAAGAAGATCCAAGATGAACCTATTTAATGATAGAGAAGAAACTGAAGATTGGTTCCGCAACAGTGAGAATGATTTTGCACGACATTTGAAAAAAATAATTCTAAGATGAGTGCCACATTAGCTAGCTGCTAAGCAAAAGGAGGTCCGAATGAAAATCAGCAAGGACACACTCAAAACTGTTGAAGGATTATAATCACGGGATCATTTTCAAGATTGTCACTGGTGATACATCCCAATTTATGATCTACCAACTCGTCAGGAAAGCCTAGTATGGGTTCATAAAAATTATCCTATCCCGACGGTGGTGAAAAAGCAGCGGGCAATGAAAAAAGTATGTACGCCGTTTTCTTCAGGAGCGCGATTTTGGTGAAGTCCATTAAGCTTGATGGACAGAAGACTGTAACAGCCAAATGGTACATTAATGTTTGCCTTCTTCAAGTTCTTCTGCACCACGACAACACGTCATCGCACAGCGCAAAACAGACGGTGAAGTTTTTGCGCCAGCAAGAGGTAAAAATAATAGCGCATCCCCCCTTTCCACCGGACCTGGCCATGTACGATTTTTGGTTATTCAGTCTTCGATCTGAAAAAGAATTTCCGCAGACGTCGTTTCTAGTCGGAAGAGGAAATCGATTGCATCATCAATGCCTACTTTGACAGTCTCCTGCCTGAAGCCTGGCAAGAAGCATTTCAACTGTGACAGATTCGTCTACAGAAGTGCATCGATGTTGGAGGGGACTACTTTGAACAGGTGTAAAGTTTGAATAAAATTGGTGTGATACTTTTCCAGTGTTTCACAATTTTTGGCGTGACCTTCGTATTAGTTGTCTTGTGTGTACATCGCTAAAACGATATAACTTCACTAATATTAACTGTCTGGAGTATCAGTATCATCGCCAGTGAACATAAAAGATGAAAAGTTGATCTTGATTAATAATATCTCACCTCACTGGCATTGTTAGATACGCATCGTAAGTTAGATCTAGCATAACAGTTCTACTCTTCCTCAATCCTCACTAGTGATGGCCCTGTTCGGAGATTGGTTGGACATCGCCAGTTAGATTTACAGTTCAAATCTTTGAAGACATCTAATCAATTAATTATTTGCTGCCCAAAGCTGTATACATTTGTACGATTCTACTCTTATTAAAAGAACCAACATGTGACCAATACTTCCTGTTTTTTTGGAAACCCTGGTTAAGGTAGTGTTTAGAAAATTTGTAACCTAGAGCTGGTATGTGCAATATACCAGACTATATTATAGACTATGGTCTATATTCAGCGTCCTCAAAGTTCTCTAGAAACCAAACAAAACAGCTACAAAGCTTTATAACTGTTAAAGACGGAGGCAGTAATGAATCCATTTATTTTTGGTCCAAATATATGTAAAATTGCTGTTCGGGTATACAAAGATAGAGTACTGGTAATTTAAAATTTTGAAGTAATGAAACAATGAAGCATAATTTGAATTTGAGATAATGAGCGTCGCAAGGAGAAGACAAGGAATTTTGCCTGATTATGGCCAATCGGCACCTATGTAGTTTTTGCATAGTTGTTACTTTGAGACTTTTAACTGTTCTAGGAATTTTTGTATTGATAATCGTTTTCAAGAATGAACATTAGAGAAGGGTACGTTGATATTTGGAAGACAAATACGTTACACCATCAAATCAAGTTGCTTTAGTATTTTTTTTTCGTGGGATGCGTCGTTTCAGAATAAAACTGACGTTCACTCAGGAATCTGCTGTATAGTATTACCGTTCATTTTAGAGACATCCTGTATAGCAAATTTCTAAATTTTATTTGGAATGGCAGTGAAATTTATAACGTGTCAGCGTGGTGACTTATAATGTGTGAAGTAAAACATATTTCTAGTAAAGAAATTGTTGATTTTTATTTTCTATCTATTATGCTTTTGCGAATATTTAAAACTCTTAATATAAAAATTCAATAAAGGGCAAAGAGCTTCTAATAAATTACCTAAAGAGAATAGAAATTCCAATAGCGTACGAGAATATTCATTGTATTCTAATTAAAAATCAGAACCACTTGTTTCGTACAATTATGCACCCTACAAGTTGGTAATCAAAACCATGAAAATAGATATTAATTTAAGTTCATGCTGCAAGATTTCTCTAAAAACCTCCGTAACGAAGATGAATTGCAAGGTATATTGTGTTTTTAACACTTTTTGTTGCACGTTGCCTTGCTCCAACCTTTCTTAATTTCCCTAAATAACATCTCGAGAAAGTTAAAAGCGACTTGATAAAATCTTAATTGATTTTGTACAAATCTTGAAATAAACTGTTTCAAATCTAATTTTTTATAAATGAAGCAACTTAAAGGTGACTTAGAAAATATGTGGAATCCAAAAAGTCATTTTGTCAAGTTTTGCAGCTTTGCCTTTGTTGCTTATATTACAGAGCAATCAGGTGAAAAAGTGTTGCATAAGTTGCTTCAACTCTCCGCACATGAATAAATAACCAAAGCAGTGTTAGCTTCGAGCCACAATTACCTTCCACGGCACTTAGAAGTTCCCTTGCGCTCTTCTAGGTCTCCGTTCGTGCCATTGTAGTTTGCATTTGCAATTTGTTTGATCAAGTAAGGGAGTGTCTGAATATTAAAACAGTTTAAACCCTCTTTGAACATGACCGGCACTTGACAAACTTCAAGGCAAGATAAAATCAAGCCCTTTCTTGAATATTGAGGATTTTTCCAAGCAATACAAAAAATTCCTAAAAGAAAGAAATTTCATTTCATCTAATATTTAAGAAATTGATATTTAATAGCAATAAACTTCTAAAGGTAAATCATCGCTGAAGTGTTTCTTATTGACTGGTTGCTATAACGAAAATTAAATTGGAGATATTTGTCAAGAAAGGTTATATATATGTTTCGATATCTCATAAAATTAAAATTGTATAGCAAAGGTAATCAACCGAATTATTTTGAACTTTTTAGAAATAAAATGAAAAATAATGATATCGAGTTTTCTACGTTCTTAAACACAACTGCCTAATCAATCAAACGCTGAGAAATTTAGATTCTAGAAGTTTCATTATTCATGTTTAGTGAAGAGACACATACAATAAATTTTCTTTTACAGGAGAAACATCAAAGAGTAATTAACTTAACCAAATTTCAATTTTACATGTTTATTATTGAATTTGAAGGGCATTTAAAAGCAAAAAATTGGAGGAGGAAGTTCAGAGAGAGCTAACACATGGCAAGAACAGTTTTATCTGTATGTCGTATGAGTTTGTCCAAAAATGTTCTCTAGTAAAAAATATTTCAAATTTTACTTATGGCTTTATATTGGAAACTATTGATTTTAAACAATATCCAGATCAGTGAAGGATTCTAGGGCATGAATTAGGATGAAATTGCTCATTTGGTACTGTGCAAAAATACCGTAGTATCTCAATCAAATACAATTTAGGGTAAGACTAAGCGTGAGTGAGAGGAACACACATTGTTTAGTACATGTAACCTTTCCAAAAAAATTTGCAGCAATAACGCACCAATGGTAAACAGTCAGATAGACAAGATAATAGTTATTTTCTACGTAAACAGATTCTGAATTCGGAAATATCGGTTTTGTTTGTCACATCAGCAGCGTACTCATCAAAGTACTTCTAATAACTTAATGAACATCATAGAACATTCGATCCACAGCAGAGTGACGTCTAATTCACGTGATTTATTGGTTGTCAATTACACAATATCCACATTTAAAATGAGATCAACACAACCGTGTCAGTACATGAAAAAGACGACGTTATTTAATAGTAAACTAGTCGTCTTTTTGACGAGATACTAACGTGATATTCAATCTTATCTTGCAATTAATTCAATATTCTATATTTTAATAAATGCAATCTCTATTGTCTTGACTTCTTTCATTGGCGACGACAGATATCTAATTACTTACGCCATTGCTTGCTGAGAGGTGGAGATGCAATGCAATCAGGACAATATGTCCAAAACAACTAAATTGCAAAGTACAACAGAAAAATTCTTTTTGCATGCAACACTCTTTTCTGAAATTCTCAATCCTTTAATCTTCACTACATTGCCAAGAACATACAAGTCCACTTCCGTTTATTATAAAAAAATCAGAAATGATAACAATATTATTTAACATTTATTACTAGCAGGCGTTTATATAGATTTATTTGGCTTTTGAAAACTCTCTTTCTGACATTTCATGCATTAGATTACTCTTTCTTGCTTCACGTTTGTGTTGTAAATACATCCACTTCAATCGGCAACTAAGAAAGACATAGAAAGGATCAGAAAACCCTTTTTGCTCCTTTCTCCGATTATATGTCAGAAGGAACATTAAAATCGACAGCTTTAAAACGTCTTTAACATCTGTCATTCCTAATCTGTTCAATTCAAAGGTACAAAAGGTATCTTTTATCTTTATACATCGTTAATAATCGGATTCAAATGACATGGTTAGTATCAAATGTTATCCACTCAGATTGAAATCTACCGTTTTTGTAAAAATTGCGTAAAAAAGGTTAATTATAAAAAAGTAATTAATTCGACACTTTTAAGTGATAACTGAAAAGGATAAGGTTTTAATTTTTATAAAATAAAAGACAAAGAAAACAGTTACGTACAGTTTTACTCTGACATCGATCTTGGAAATGTACTGCTCTTAACACAGTCTTTATCTTGATGTTCTCATGTACACTCGTATTTTTAGTCTGAATATAATAACAGCTGGATTTTTTTTAACTTGATCCGAGCTAATCACTGAAACACTAATTTCAGTATCAACGATATTACAACCTCAATAATAAATCCCTGAGACTACAAGACTGTTTTGAAGGCCTCTCCTATTTTCATTGTTAATACATTTCCGTCTGAAAAGCTTCAAAGTTGATGACTGTCATTGGAATAAGAATCGGCAATATTAAAAGGAAAAAACGCCAGCTTTCAAGATTTTTTTCTATTGTGAAATTCCAAGGTTTAACATCCAAGAACAAACTTTCATTTTAAATAGGTAAATTTTATTAAGAACTAGCTCAAGGAATTGATTAGATCAGCCGATTAGAACTTTAATTTATATGTACTACGAGGGTCGTTTGAAAAGTCCGTGCAAAATCAGAGAGATGGCACTACTGGCGCATATCGAGGTTATGTTTAGTTAGTAGCATCTTTTGGAAGAACACACACCAAGTTTCAGCCAGATCGGTCTATTTCTTTGTGTTTGGTATTTGTTTGAATCGAGGAAGTCGAGTGATTTTTCAAAAAATGGACGAAAAAGAATTTCGTGTGTTGATTAAACATTACTTTATGAAAGGCAAAACGCCTCAGGAGACTAAAGAGAAGCTTGATAAACATTATGGTGACTCTGCACCTTCGATTAGAACAGTTTATAAGTGGTTTCAAAATTTTCGGCACAAGTGACGCTGAACGTTCTGGACGCCCTGTTGGGGTTACTACTCCAGAAATCATTGATAAAATCCATGATATGGTGATGGATGACAGAAGAGTGAAGGTGCGTGAGATTGCTAGTGCTGTAGGCATCTCGAGCTGCAAGAAAAACGCCCACGATTGGCCCACAAAAAAGTCCTTTTCCATCACGACAACGCACCAGCTTACGCCTCAGCAGTTGTGGACGCAAAACTAATGGAAATAGGGTTCCAACTCGTTTCACATCCCCCCTATTCTCCAGACTTGGCTTCCTCGGACTACTATTTGTTCCCCAATTTGAAGAAATATCTGGCGGGAAAAAGATTTTATTCAAATTGGGGAACAAATAGTAGTCCGAGGAAGCCAAGTCTGGAGAATAGGGGGGATGGGAAAAGAGGGGGGATCAATAAGATTGAGACACGTCGTAGTAAGTGTATAAGCCTAAAAGGAGACTATGTTGAAAAATAAAAAAGGTTTACCCCAAACAATTAAGTAGTTTTTATTTTTGCACGGACTTTTCAAACGACCCTCGTACAAGATTATAAAGCAATACAATTGTTGTCGAACTATTTTAACTTAAACTGCAGGATTCATAAATTCTTCCCTTTACACCGAGATGGCTTTTCAATAATAATAAAGCCAACAAGAGAGATACTAATACGATATTTTTGCTGTTTTGTTATTGTTCACCGTACGATCCAACTCCTTATCGCACTCAACGTCGCCAACTGGAATATCTGGGTAAATCTGATTTTTATTTTTCGTTACCTTAAGAGTTGGCACATATATTCTTTCGTAACGTCGTAATAATGAATTTGTCTTTTTACAGGGTTTCCAGTGGTTTACTACACTACAATTTCCTGACTTTTTCAGGTTTTCCAGTAACCATATGGAGTGATTCTCAACTACTTTTTTTCTCTTAAAGGGTAATACGCGGGCTAAAACTCACCGATCTACGCTAAATTGCATTAACAAAACATTTTCAGAATTGAAATAACTGGGTGCCGTGTTTGAAAACTTCTGTACATAATCGCACTTAGTACTACAAAATCAAAACCACTGTTTAGCCCTGACTTGAAAAATCTACTACAACTAAAACAATCAGCCCAGTTAGACTGTGAAGTATGAATGGGATGAAAGATTTTGTAAATGAGGCTTTTTATGTTAAAATAACTTTGACATACCATTCTGAAGGTTATGTTTTTCATTTATTATCAAAGACGATTACAAAGTTAGCTACTTTGGAATCAAAAATGGTCAAAATCAAAGTAGTTAGATGAGCTATGCCTTAGTTTTTTATCAAAGAATTTTAAACATCAAACGTTGGGTTTAATTACTTAAAGCAACGGTTCTCAGACTGTGATGCTCGTTATTACCAGGAAACGAAGAAAATGTCCTGTAAAACTAACTCATTAAGAACAATAACAAACACTTTCATTTGTCCGATCTGCCCTACACACAAATATCGACCTTGTACATTGAACATAATACATAATCCTGAATGTATGGGGACGGAATTTCTAAATCTTTCCACATACTATGGTTACTATATACGCTCTCGTTTATAATGCTTTCCCTTAGCTCTTTACAATGTTCTATGAATAACAATCCTTTGTCAATCATCAGCCCCAGGTAGTTTATTAACTCGCTAATTTCGGCCTATTACTTCTAAGTAATTGGATCTCGTACCAATCTCTTGGCACTTATAAACCTTATCTGTGTTTTCTTATATGTTGTATTGTGGCTTGTCCTTCTTCGTCAATCTCTGGTAAACTTTCCAAAGTACTACTCATTTTTTCAGTATTTGCAAAAAAGAAACTCCAATAAGATGATCTGATCATCTGAAAACTCCTAGTTGTAAAATCGTCAGATCTAGAGATTTCTCTCTAGTATTAAATAGTTACGTTGATAGCAACTGTTGTGAAACTAGGTATATTTTGTTAATGCAATTTAACATATCGATGGCTTATATGCAACAGGACGTAACCCACACTTTTTGAAAATGTTTCTTTTCGTACTGTATAAGGGTGTAAAATGTCTTGAAGTACAAAAATAAATTTTAAGAAAATCACACTGTATAGTAAAATTTGAGGCATCGTCCTAACCTTCATTTTGTATGAATTTTGGCAAATTTTAGTTATCAACATGATGTACTGTTATTGGTGTTGTTAAAAGATGATTCAAAATAATTTGCAATCAGCCCGTTTTATTTTAGTTTTCAGAAATCTTTTATGTGTTTTGCACAGCGTAAATTACTAATTGCAGGCTAACATTCTACGTTTTCCAAGTTAAATGTTTTCGTATATAGTCTACAGTTGATTTGCAGGAGAGACAAAAAGCATTTTGCAATCGCAATACTTGTGAGCTCTACACCAAATTTTAGTTCGTATTTTGTTTTCAACAAATTCTGTATAAATCTCAATTTTGACAAAAATGGACTTATGATATTTGAAGACTAAGCCGACGAATTGTAGAAAAGTTGACCTAATAGACGGAATAATAACATTTGCATTAAAAGTAGCTCTTTTTAGCTATTATAACACTATACAGGGTGAGTCAGATTGATTATCATTATAGATTATATGACTTGGTATTGACAATAGCGAAAAACGGTTTTCATGACCGTATATTCTCGTCTGTAACAGCACTAATAAGCCAGATATGTCAGCTAATGCGATCCGCTTTGTACGCTCCACCTTATTGTAAAAAAACGGTTGCAGTTACATTCACAACGGAATTCTTGCACGTGTCAACATAATTCCTTTGTCTACCTCAGGCATACGAATTGGACCTCTACGACTATACCGTACAACGCAGATGTATCGCGCATTAGTAAAAGGCAAAACACGACACATTCGGTACTCATTCGGTTCCGTAAGATTCTGCTCGCTACCGTAAAACAGATAATTTCAAATGCGTGATTTAGATATTTACAGTTGGAAATTCTTCTCTGACCTGTTCACTTTCCATGACTTTACCAGATTTTCCCGGTTTTCCAAGTTGCTGGCAACCTTGTTTTAAAAATCTAAAACTCTGATGGCAGAAAAACAAGTGGGCAAGCCCAATTCTAAACATACACTATTGAGGTGCAATTTTCTAATAATGCATCTACTGTTATACAAAGCTCTGTGTTAATTATCAGTAAAAGTAAAGTAAAGTGAATTATGGTTGATGAGTAAAATAAGATTCGTAGGTGAACTGACTAGAAACACTCAATGATAGAAAATGTATCAAGCTAGAGGGCCCAAATAAAAATTTGTATAATCTAGAGATTCTCAAAAGGGGCCTACATATAGTCGAGATGCGACAAAATTTCCAAATAAATAAACATCTGAGACATTTTTTGTTTGAATTCTGAAAATAAATATGGCCTTAGTTTAATGATCGATTTCTTAAATCCTTTTGACTACTGAGCTGTCCTTATGAACTATAGTTATTTCAGCCAAAAACTCTTAAAAGACTTCACATACAAATATTTTTTTATTATTATGATAGGTCGTAATATGTTGTTTTTTATATTACCTCCTGTGGCAAAAACTCGCTATCCGCTGCTAATTGAGTTATAAAAAAAAACTCTATGCTTTATTATATTTTAAAATTCATAATAAGCTATTTTTGAGAATTTACTGGAATAGTTAGATAATTAGTTAATGTGCAAATTAAATATTTGCATCATAAATAAATGTATATGCTAACTTATAAAGGTGCGATTAGAAAATAGATTTCTCTTGAAGTTATTTCTAAGTTTTCTAAATCTTCTCCGGTATAAAAAATCAAAGTATGCTAAGGCTGTCATAATTAGTTTAAATTTTAATTTACTTTTTTTAAGAATAACATCAGCGAACAACGGAGCTTTCTTGTTCTTCAAAGGAATCTATTTCACCTAAATTACCTAACACAAAGTTCCTTTAACTTTCTACCATATCCAAATAATCCAATTTGGGTTTGATTTGAGAACTGAGACTAACGAGGAAAAATATGTTATTTCAGGGAGCAGGTTGGATTCATAGAATGTGAATAGCAGACCTCGGATTTCAAAAAAGCTTATGTAGGTTTAAGCCAGAAAATCCAATCGACACTCAAGGAACAGCTGCCTTGCATTCTTTTACGAACATTCGTTATTAAGATCTCTTACGAAAATAACATTATTAGTACCTAGTCAAGCAAATATTTTATTCACGGAAAGTCATTTACTAGATAGCGAGACAAAATTAATAAATTGGTCTGTTAAATGAAAAAGCTTCGCGACTGAAAGAGAATTAAATTTTGGACAAACTCATTTTGCGATTACAAAAGGACAAAGTTTGAATTTCAAGCAACGTTTTTCTATGAAAAACGCTTTGAAATATTATCTGCCTTACTTCTTGGTTCCATGTACTTACTTCCTTAGGGAAAGTACTGTTATTTATACTTTTCAACCAAACTTTCCGAAACTTTTTAGTTAAGTTCAGGTTCATTAAGTTGTGAGATATAAAACACAAACTAGTAAAGTAGTTTATCAGAAATACGAAAGCTGTCGTATTAGATTTTTAAAGGTGACCCAGAAACATCATTGGTTATTGTTTTAGATTTTCTTAAATAGAGTATTATACCATAATGGTAAGATACTTTACCATACACCATTTATCTTGAATCACACACAAATTTAATTATTACCAAGAACACATCGAAAACTCTACTACTAACAGAAACGAAACAATTACATTAAGTGCACGAAGTGTCATCCATTAACTTCATGGCAGTAGGCAAGCTTACTTAAAAATTCCCCTAAAACATTGTGGATGATTTCTTTGTTACTTCCTCAAATTTCATTCCTGATTGGAGTTTTTAACTCTTCTAAATTTCGTAGTCTATTGTCACAGACCTTCAACTTCAAACAACCCTATAAAAAATAACCAATATCGTCCCTCGTCTGCCAATTTACCTCCTAGGAAAGCAGTCATTTAAAAACCTCACAAATACGAGGAACAGAATGTGGCGGTGCACCTTCTTGCTAAAACCAGATTGTATTATTCGGTAGATCAGGGTCATCTTTGTTGGGAAAGACTTCGGCAAGTACAGGAATTTGTAGTAAAATATCAAGTTTTGTATCTTCACCCATTTTTGGACGACCTGGTTTTAGAAAATCTTTAACATGCCCCGTCTCTCTAAACTTGCGTTCTACCTTGCTAACTATGGATTGAGTGATAGGCCGGCCTAGGTACCTTGCATTAATAAATCGCACACTTCTTGTTGAGTTCTAGTTTTATCCCCGTATCCAATAAAAATTAAAATTTCTATTCGTTGCGTTTCTGTCAACTATACCATGACTAAATATTTAAAACCTTTGATTAGTGGCAATAATTAAGTCGATTTTTTATTAATGTTGGACGTATCAATGGCATTTAAACAATTGCCAATCATAGCCTACTTACTTAGATTTGGTTCACAAACGTTTACAAATGACTCAAGATCAGATTTTTGTATATCTGTGTTGTTATTTTTCAAGTTAAGACTATCAAATGATGCATTGTTGCAATCAGAAGAAAATCCTTTATCTGAATCCGTGAAGATATATGGGGTGTGCTATTTAGAAATTCATGATGAAATCATCATTCGAAAACAGATGCCGGCCGGGAATTCACACTGATATAAAAATGTGTATTTTAATAAAATAAAATCGACGTGTCTTAGGATTCTAGCAAATAGCTTATTTCGAATTTAATGAATTTATGTTGTACTTTTACCGCTCACTGTATAATTCCTGTTGTGATAACTCTTCTTCTTATCGGGAAATCTATACTTCCTAAGCTTTAAAAGGTGCATATTCTTAAAAATTTTACAAAATATTACTCCGACGAAAAATACAAATTTCATATGTTCACAACCGTATGCAAAACCAGGAAGATATCTTGAGATATTTTGATAATCTTGAAGAAGGCAGTTGTTCATATACAAGAGATTGTGATTTTATGTTTTTTCTTTGAATGTAAAGAAATATTTATTGCATTTGCATGCATTTCACCATATTTTTCCAAATCCAAAAATCCAAAAATCCAAAACGCTCTATGGTTGCATCAAGTGTAATTTGCCTTACAGTCACTTTTGCCGATTGGTATGAGTTCTAATATTTCATCTTCTTTAAGTGAAAACCAAGAGTTGATCATGAAAAACACTTTTTTGTCCCATACAGAAGAAATCCATTCGTTTAGACGGTTTTTTCCATTTTTCCTTCTTTTTCCCTTTATATGTTAATTCATGACAAAATGCAGTTCTAGTACCACATCACCTTGATCGCTAATGTATACATATGTTCTGGTAAACTCGGATAATAAAACTCGCCTCTAACTGAAAAACAACAGCGTATTTACTATCTGTTCTCGAGTTATAACATTGTGCTGTTTCTTGAAATTCGTCACCCACAATTTTGAAGATTTAAAATTTTAACACTTAATCTCGCACGTTTTCTCTATGGTCCAATAGCAGAAATTCAGGTTGTGAACAGACGCTTTTTAGCTTCCACAAATTTAACGTTAACAATTCTTTTTGATATTACAGTCTTCTAAATCTATTTCGAAGGGAAGAAAATCTTTGATGCAGGTTCAAATTTGAACTATTTCTCCAGTAAGGTCGTATTTAAAGTCTGCAAATGTCTTGCTTCCTGCCAAGAATAACATAAGATACTAAACTGGGATTCTCTGCACAACTGTTATTATAAGGTGGCTATTTTTGGACATGATCTACCAGTATAGAGCATCTTTGGTAAACAACCCAGGCAGTAGGGCTGAGAGATTATCTTCCTATTCGTCATAACATAACGCAATCGGATCTCTTTCATTCTTTCCAGAAAGGGAACTGGGTCGGTTTTGCCATCAATCTTGACATCCTACTCGAACAGACGAATATGGTTCATCTTCGACCTTGCAGAGTTAAAGGAGAAAAAGTTGATGTACGGATCTGCTGTAATGGGGTGGGGAGGATAAGTGCCTGGCGGTAAAACAACGGTGATAAACAGATTGGTCGTAATGAGGTATACGGTCGTTGGATAGAGTTGTTGCCGACTCAATCATCTTGACGTCCTTCCTTGGTGAAAAGCGTTTTTTTTTTTATTGAACCTTGACTTGACGATTCCTCGAACTGAAGATTTCTTCCCATTTAAAGTCCCTCGTATTAAGGGTCCCTACTCTTCTCGCTTAAGAGTTCCTCATTTGACGGTCCCCGCTCGGACCTAGCAAGAGGTGTACAAACGGTGAACGTTAAAAAAGATTTTAGACTCAGAGCAGCACAATTTCAACAGAACAGAATAACCACGTTACTTTCGTATGCTTTGTATTATTACCACGAGCCACTCAGGTACTTTTTTAACACATTAAGCGCGGCTGCAAAATGGTAAAAATTGGCCCAAACTTCTTTTTTCGGGTTCAACTACTTTTTAATGCAACTACACTTGCATTGTGCGTCTTTCTTTGAAATTTGTCATTTCTTTTGCTTTCCGTGATGTGACGTTTGTACCACGCTGTCTTCAGACTGCCAAACCCTTGCTTTAAAAAACAGCGCCAAACGTTAACCTTTGTCGGGCGCTTAATGGTTCGCTAAACTTCGGTTACTGGAGGTAGATCAGGATCGACCAATGTCCCAGTCCCTTTCAATGTTAGTGTGTGCCCATGCAAGTCGTTTCGGGATGTGTTTTTCGGCTAACAAGGGTTTCTGAATTGCACTTCGGAATTTCAAGTTACATGCCTCTTGTCTCTTGCCTATTTATACCTCTTTTCCCCAAATCTTTACAATTTGTTCATCCTCTTTATAGGTTGTTTTCCGCTGCCGATCGTCAACCGTTTGCGTTTCACTCACTTTTTTACAAAAGTCTGCGACGTTTTCATGTACTTTGCAGCTGTATCTCGTGACATTTTGAATGAAGAAAAACGGCTTCGAAACTTTTGATGTATGCAGCTATTATACTTAAATACGTTTCACATTTGCTAAAATCGAGAAGTAAGTAAAACTTTATATATAACACGTAATGTGGGAAGGTTCCAACTACTTAATTCTTGGAAAATTGTGGCTGTGACGTTTTCCAAGAAGATGCTTTATAGGTTACGTTCTTGTTAGACAGGCTGTAGTACGATAGAATGGTTTGTTGTAAAACAGCGCGTCTTCAAGATAAGGTGACCAAATGACAATGGCGCTTGTCTTACAGATGCTTTGGGTTCGATCGCAGATGGAAGCAGCTTATCGAGGAGTTTCCAACTTGCAAGTGGTTAACTACAGGAGTAGTATTGGTTCTTCGAGTGCCACATCAACATCGTATAGTTGTTAGACCATGCAATCTCTGGATTCTCGAGAGCCGCGGGACTCTTCTAATACCACATGTTAAGCTTTCCCTTTGTACTTCATGTGTTGTAGTTAAAAGTTAATTTCATAGAATTGCTCTCAAGCTGTTTGCTTCTTATAGGTCTACCCAGTTTCATTAGTGTCCTTAGTTTAATTAATTTTAATTGTTATGATATTTGGAAAAAATTATTTCTTTCCTTACTAAACTTGTTATTTCAATCCCATGTGTACTTCACAAAAGACTATTTTGTCGTCAGCAGGATCCCTAGTTGAATTTAAATTTTATCATCGACTACATTCTAGTGTGTGAAACTGATCGCGTCTTATTTCAGTCTGCGGCAGCAATTCCCATTACTTAAAAGTTTCTTGAAAGGCATACAGAGCTCAGGTGTAAGAGTCATCTTGTCTTACCGACGATTTTTCTATCTATATTCTAAAATCCTTTCTTCATTTTCATACATTTGTAATTTAATCAATTCTAAGAGTAAGTTACACATTTGTTTAATTCAGACATTGCTATAAATACGAACTTTATTGAACGATGATCCAAGTTTAGCTTCTAACTTTGCATATAACTTCAGGTCGAAGTTCTTTGAGGATGTTTTAAAAGTTTCGTAGTCTTAATTAACAGAAAGGAGAGAGACATTCTAAAAATATCTCCTTTTAATATTAAAACTTGATCTCTTCAAGATTGGCTGTCAGTTATGTTGTTCAATCAACTTCTAAATTTTAATAAATGACTCTGAATAAATAATAAATAAATAAATAAACGCAATTAAATAAAGATTAAAAACAATTCTCGTGTGCATTTACAACGTAGTTATAGTAGAATTTTATCCAAGTCGGTCTTATTTATTCCGTGGGTCAGCAGAGAGGACAAAAGAGAATAAAAGCAAACACTTTGCTGTCATTTGTCAACAAGTCTTCCTTCTTCCCTGTATTTCATCGTGCAATGTAAACAATTAGTAGTAAAAAATTCGACGAAATCTTTTTTTTTACAAAGCTAGTAAAAAATTTTATTATACATCACTCTGTATATTATACACTTTTTAAGTTATCGCAAAAAACCTCAACTTAGAAATCTTGAAGTAGTATCAACATTTTTTATCTAAACTTTTAATCGATCGTAAAGCCTGTTATAAAAGGGCTGAAGTAGGAGCTCATAAAGCGTTTTATAAACAGTTTTCCGTAAGATATACCCAAAACAGGAAAAAATCTGAATTACAGACTCAAACGTTTTTTCCCACTTAATTGAATCACGTTATAAGAACGAGGATTTCAGTATCATTGTTTCTATAAATGGAACAGCTGCTATCTTACACACAATAAATGCAAAAAAGCATGGAAAAGTTCAATTAAAATATTTTGCGTGAGGTTAAGGAAAATGAAGTATAACAGATTACCACCAAAATAATACGAACAGACTCGCACGGAATCTCGAAGCGAGAGAAAAATTAGCGACGCTTCTAACATGTCTAGTAGGCACGCAAATTTCTGGTTGAATTGAAAAGCGTCACCCTTGTGACGTATTTAATCCGACTGTTTTTACAGAGAACGATTATATTTCTAAAAATAACAAGCGAAGTAATTTTTTGCGAAAACAGATTTGTTTTTCTTTCAGTTTTTTTAAATTAAGTTTAATTATGATTATTGTTGCAGAAAGATTCTAATAAACAACGATTCAAGCTGGTTAATTAAAAAATTTTTGTTTTCTTGAATTGAGAGGAAAAAAGTTTTTCGGCAACTGTTTACTAACTGAAAATTAAGAGGGTATTGGTTCAGATTGCAGATGTTATATCAGAGAACAATCAAAACAAACATCACTAAAAGAAAAATATTTTTTGTATCCGAACTTGTCTGCTACAAAAGGAGTTTCAGAAAAGATAAAGAAATCCCTCGAGCTACGGCAACATTAAAATTTCCAGAATAGATGGTGGAAATTGCCATATGCTACCTTGAATGATATCGTGTCACCTATTTTAAATGATTATTCGGTTTAGAATATTCTTAGAATGTTATTATAAACCATAAAAATACGTTTGGGCTCATCTTTGTCAAAATATTTCATATATTCACATGATTGACCGATGTGTTCAATATTCGATCATCATCTTTTATACTGTGTACCTAATGGTTTTGAAGAGCCTTTTTGTACTTTGAAATGGAATCAATAACGGTGCATAGAACACTTGAAGCCGTTCTTTAGTGAAGTTTATGTTCAAAGGCAAACTACAAGAGGTTAGGAAGTCTCGCGTAAAACTAGGGATGTATTACATTATCTTCCCTGAAATATAACTTTCAAGCTAAGATTAATGCTTAAATAAACAAAACCTCTTAATCTATAACGACTTGTACAAAATATTAATACCTTAATTTTCCGCGTTATATATTTTTGAATAATTACACGTTGTTACGATGTATTAAAGTATTTCCTATTAGTTACAAATACTGCTTAGTACATTGTTGCAAATTTTTAACCTGTAAACAAACATTTTAATTTAAATTTATAATTAGCTTTAATTGCCTGCTTCAGGAATCTATCTATTTATTTATTTTTGCAATTGTTTTATCATAAAAGTGAGGATTCCTTAACAGAACATCTACTTGATTTTGGAACCATTGAATAGCTTAATTCATCGTGTTTAATTTTCCATTGGTCTTTGAAAGTTATGGTAGAAAACCCATTAATCCTACAGATCTAGTCGTATAAAGCACATTCTCCAGATTTCTGTTTTTTGTATTATTAGCTCATTTAAATTGCTCCTTTGTGAATGGATTAAAACCACCTAGGACAAAATGGCGGATTTCCGAAAAAAGTTTAACATTCACAAAACGTGGATACTGGGATGTCCTGGTTTGGTTTTAAAGTCACAAAGCCCCTGGCCATCAGAAAGAAGCCTGAGAAGCACCAGGGTTGCAGTCAACGGCTGCCTACGGCGGCTCGAATTCCAGATCGGAGGAAACAATCAATTTATCTCGCCCCTTCCGGATAACGATTGTTTTTCAATGGCACGATATGGTTTGGTTTAAGAAAGTTACAAAGCCCGTGGACATCAGGAACAAGCCCGAAAAGGACCAGGGCTGCAGCCGACGGCTGCCTACGGCGACTAGAATTCCAGATCAGAGGAAACAATCACTTTTCCAGTTCCTGTCGGGATAACGACTGTGTTTTTGCACCAGTACCAGTATTATAGTATGACTCCGGCCTTTACAATTGCAGTGCAGCAGTCCGTACCGACACCAATTTCGTCTGTTATTCATCAATCTCAAAGCATTCCGTCTGTCTAGTATCTACTAATACAACTCTCATCTGCACTTACTGTACTCCTGCCTTTTACAACGGGAATAGATTCAGAAAATCGGGAGAATTGTCGTCAAGACTTCCGCCGAATGCAATTAAAAGGGCCCGGTCGGTATTGGTCATGCGGAAGAATCCTATACTGTTCTGTTCGCAGTGCGATCTAATAGGCGTAAAACCTAAGGACTGCCCCTGTACACTGCAAATCCAGCCTACCTTCTACAATGCTGACCGTTGTTAGAATTGTAGACATATGGGGTATCGTCGAGCTAATTGCAAAAGCCCGTCCTTAATGTTCTGTTCAGGGTATAGAGTAATTGGCAGACTTAGTGTCAACTGTTGCAAGCGTCAGGGTCCAATGGTGAAGCCATACATGCAGCTTGCAGCGACCACCGCTTAGTAGCTATGTGTGAAGGTTAGGTGTAAGAATATAAAAGACTATTTGCAAAGACTGTTAAGCTTTTGTGCTATACGTTTTATTAGTGACTCCTGGATTTCCGTTCCTCCACTAAGTTGCCTTGGGTTTAGTAATTTCGACTCTAAATAAATTCAAATAAGCAAAACCGATAAAAAGAGTTACAATTTTGGCGCCCAAGTAGGGGCTTGGAGCCTGGAACTCAAAGAAAAAGCTACATCTAAGAACAAAGCATACTTCAGTTTTCAAGAGATCATATGCTTGCTCTCATCATGAATCTACATTATATAAAAATTTCGAGTTCAATGTCAAGAGTAGAGACGAAAAGAAACTGGAATTGTTATAACTCTTTTTTAACCAAAGACGAGATGCTAGTTATCGGAGGATAGGACATTAGCAACTTTCTAGGTTCATAGATTTTTTGTATGCATGATGTCTAAGATATCCGGTTAGGAAGGAAAGTTAAAACGAAGAATTACAATACATTTTAAGAGTTTGACGTTTGAACGTACATATTTCTGTTTTAACCCAAAATTGGTACCCAAAATCTTGGTATTGAACTTACTCTAGAGAAGAATGCTATAACTGAAAGCGTAAACCCGCCAAAAAGAAAGAAGGGTGCTTTGTGTGAGCAGGAAAGAAAAATATAAGAATTTGTACATTCACGTGAAAATCGCCATAGTGATTAATCGCTAAGGTGTTGAGATAGTCGATGTAGCTGTCCGTGCTTCTGTAACCTAATTTTTATATAGTGCAAGTTAAGCAACCTGGATGTTTACGAACGATTAATTATACCAATGTAAGCCGTACTAGAATTTCTGCACATAATTTTTTATTCCTTTACATCTTTGTTGCTAACTTGGTATTTTGACCCTGAGGAGCATGTTTGCATATTTTACAACTCGAATGTCAAAACTAAATTTGATTAAATTTCTGCTTGAAAGTTAGTTTTTTCTGATACAAACTCCTTTTCGATTTATAACATTCAAAGATGAAAATAGCCATGCGCTTATGAGTGAAAAGCACAGCAACAAAATCCCTATGGAAAATCCACTCTTATCTTTCTTTTGGTCCTAGCAAACCAAGATAACAAATTGGTAGAAAAACGATAGAATAACAGAGATTGTTTAAGAATAATTGAGTATTTGTAATTGTGTGATTGAGAACTGCAGTTGCTTGTTCAGATTTAGTAAGAGCAAATTAAACGCCTACAAATCTGTATTCTGAATTAATACTGAAAAGGCAAATCAACTTTGTATTTTTAAAGGGGTACGGTCCTATCGACTTTCATTTAGTAGCCGTCACTACAGAAGACATTGACTAAATTAACTTTTTTTTTATAATTAATAAATCAGCAATCCTTTCAAAGCTACTCGTATTCAAGTTAACTCATTACTATAAGGCATATTCAGAAAACACAATAACGAATCAAACACGCCTACATACAATCTGCAATTGATACAGACTTATATTGAAAACATCAATAGCGGGGATAATTATTAATGAAAACAAATATAATGCTTGTGCTTGGTTGAATAAATAAAAATAAATAACATGACTGGGAAATTCTAGCCGAGTTTATTGGTATTATTGTACGAATTTGATTGGTTTGGTTTAAAACTAGCAGTTAATTAGATAAAACAATCAAAAGCTGTTTAAACATTATTTGTACACAAAAACAATAAAATATATCCTCGACTTGTTTGGTTTTAAGTTCTCAATCCAAACCACATCAATCAGACGGCAATTTATAAAATTGGCAGTAAGTGTACTTCTGATGTTTTGATATTTAATAAAACGTTTTGTTCTTTGAGAACAATGAAATTTGGCAGATTCAACTACCGCTCTTGGTTTATATTACAAACGGATCTGAAATAACATTTATTTAGTGGTTATACAGATCTAAATATTTACAGAGTAATGTTGGGGTAGAACTGAAATCGTAATCCTTATTTTCTGGGTTCGTGTAACTTAATTTTCTTAATAGAATTTTTTATGGCAAAAGAAATTTGTGAATGTAATCCTGCCTTATATAGTCTTAGAAAATAATATTGCAAAACTGAAATCTTTCTCTGTGAAATTATTATTTTCTTTTGTATAGACTCTGGAATATAATGAAAAACAAAATGAGAAAATCATGCTATGGCTTATAATATTAAAAGGAGGAGGTAAAAGTGTATATGGCTTTAAATAACAAATTACAAGAGCTAAACAATCCTACCTGGTTTAAAGTTTTAACTTTTTTATGAAATATAATTTACTTTCCGTGTTCGTGGGGCGACAAGTTAATAAAATAAAAACACATAAAGTACAGGATTCAGCAACAAAATTAAAATTCCTCTTTGCAGTAGTGTACTAAAGTAAACCTTTGCAGTGTTAAACGCAATATGTTCGATAGAAATAAAAAACATTTTCTAATAGTTTGAATTTTTGTTTTACTTTATAGAAATTTCTTTCATGTAAAAATTATTTTATACAGTTGACAAATATAATTGTCGTTCTGTCGACAGGGTAATTAAAATTCAATTTTACAAAGCAATTTTTTATGTACTACTTTCAAAAGTAGTTTAAACACCACTGAGAAATCATACAAGTAATGACACATTAAAACGTGATTGTTATTATTGCATTAAATTCCGTTGGATTAGTTTCTTTTGGAGGCCTTGGTTACTGTTGCTCAAAAATAGTTAAAGCATTCAGATTAGATTGTTCAAAATGAAATTGAGTCGTGATCTGAAGCTTTTTAGTAGATAATCATGTTAAGACAATATATAATTTTCCAGCAATTAATGAGGAATCTACCCATAAAGTAAGAGAAATTTTAGATCTTTGAAAGTACTTGGTCAACCAATACAATACTGAGATACTCCTTTAATGCATGTTCTAAGTACTAAATTTGGATAAAACTACTGTCAGAGGGCAGGAAAAATGCAAGGTTAGTCTTGACTAAGACAAAAGCACGTTGCCGTTCTTAGAGGATTTTCAGTTTTTCGTTAAATGGAAAACTGATTTAATAGAAACTTTAACTAAAGATACTAAAGGTTGGAACAAGTTAAAAGGCTAAGAAATTGTTTACTTCTACAAATTTTGCAATGCTAACCACTGCAAAAAGTGCAAGTCGAGATACAATTTACTTTTACATTCGGCTTTAAATAGCAAACAAGTCAATCCAAATACAAGTTCAACTTCAAATAACTATCCAAATTCCATTAAGTTTGGGAGAGTTCAAACGAGCTGCTATCAAATAATTTAATGATTTCGAATTCAATCTTGCAAAAAATCCTTCAAAAAAAAGCTTCATGACGTATCAATTCAGGGTTATCTTGTAATGCCTTCCAATATGTAGGTGTTGTCCACCAAGACGATCTCTCTATTCTTTACGATTCCGTCAATCATATGTGGTGATTTATTTAAAATGTATAGGCAAGTATTGACTAAATCTGAACAAAAACATTTTCAACAAACACTTTGGCGATGGAAATCATCGAATTACTTACATATCATCTCAACACTGTAACTTATGGTACAGCGTTTGCTTCAATCTTAGCAGTCAGATAAATATTCTACTAATATCATCAGTCGTAAACTCAAATGGACAATTTATTATCTGGTTGCAAAGCTGAGGAGGCTGCAATTCAAATCTGTACCAAAATTTCGACAATACCTAGTTCAGCATGCTTTGAACTTCAAAAATATCTCGCAATTTCTAAATCTTGTTTTATCAGCAAAGCCAAATACAATTGTGATACTGAGAAAAAAATGATTATGTATTAGTTTAGCTCTGCCGATACTTTAATGTACAATTCAGACGACAAGGATGATTCAAAGTCAATAACAAAACAATCAATACTTTTTTGAAATAGCACAAATGTTTGATCCATTAGATCTCTTAGCGCCGTGTATGATTTTAGGAAAGATAATTCTCCAAAAATTGTGGACGTACTTCTGATCTACATACAACTTGATGCAGATTTCGTCAAAGGCTTTTTCAATTAAACAACTTGCAATTTCCTCGCTTAGTTTATTTTATTTATGGAGTGACTCTGTAGTTTTTTCTTTGTTGGATTAAAACTTTTATACAGAATCGCGTTTCTCAAATGGAAAATGAAATTATGTTCCAACAAACGATAACTTAGCTGATGTTGTAACTAGAGAGATCAACCATGACGATCTTCAAGGTTTACTTACTTGGTGGGAGGGTACAACTCAGTTAAGCCATTTTTAAGATCAATCGCCACGTTTGCCTGTTCCTCAGAGTGAACTTTCGGAGCTTAAGAGGCAAGAGATAACTGTAAAGGTTGTACTGTACATGTAAGTTTTTCAATAGATCGTTATTCAACTCTTACTCAAGCGTAGTGTGTAATTGTATTTTCTTTACGTTTTATCTTCAACTGTAAATGATAACTCCAAACAACTTTGAAGATTACCAAGACTCTAGTTCAAGAAGTCTTTCCTTAAATCCATTTATGGGCCCAAAGAGTATTTTTCGAGTAGGAAGTAGATTACAGTTATCCCCATATGATTTTGAGAAAAGGCATTCAGCACTTCTTTCTGCAAAACATTGGTTGGCTAGATTGATTTTTATACACACGCAAGGGTTTATAAAATCATGCTGGACTGCAACATGTTTTTTTTTGTAAGAGCACATTTTTGCGCATTAGGAGATACGAATTTCATTAAACAAACTGCAACCCCGTATTTTGTCTAAAGATTGAATATGTCCTGCACCTAAACTTTTGGACAATCCAGTCTCTGAGTTCCACTCTGCTTGAACATTCAAAGATAATCGTCTATTAAGAAGAAGCTGTGTTTCCAAACGTTTTTGGAAACCAAATAGTATAATCAACATTACGCCTCAAAGTCGATGAAAGGCCACGGCTACTTCGTAACTCTAAGTAAATACGACAATCGAGTAAAATATATGCTTTATTATACAATGATAAGAGAATTTCCCAGAATGTTGGACTAATTATTAAAAGATTAAAATTAAACTAGAGGGCATTTGCAAATCTTTATCGACCTATATGCAATCCAATATAGGTACCCCAAAATCGTAATGGATGTAACTAATCTATGAATAAATGGATAATTAATGCACAACTTTTAAGTTTTTAAATATTCATAACCACATATATCATTTCTAGCATTTCTTCACGATCTGTTCAAAAAAGTAGAAAAAATATTGTTAGTAAAGAGTTAGGGCAACGGAAGAATTTCTAGTACATTTTCACGTTGTTTATCACTTAAAACTTAACAGATTTAAAAGCAAAAGAATTATTTATTATCACGCATTAATTTTAAAAATACTTTACTGGATTTACATGTGAGTTTAGATGTCAATTTTATTATCTTGAACGTCAAGTAAACGCTCCATTATTGGGAAAGCCTGTAATAAATCCCAAATCACTTAAAATTGATGATTGACGATCTTTCGAAAGGTTAGAACCCCTCAAACTAGCTTTGAATAGAATTCATGATTTCATACTTCCGAAGCCGCAAGGGTCTACTCTACATATGGTAGAAAAGTTTGAAAGTTCGAAGTGCTCATTTACTATTATGTTCGAAAATCGATTTATAGAATTATTATATATATTCACTTCAGACAGATTCCCTCATGAGATTGCTGTTTAATGAAATTATTGTTAAACTAATTTACCAATTGTAAGTAAAAATATTAGAATTTATTCTAACTTAATCCAAAAAACAGAGAATATAACGGAGACAGATTTGCACGTTTGGACGTTATAAATATCCCCTGCAGAAATATGATAACGATAAGATTACCCTACTTCCTGCAATGCAAAACGCACGATCAGAATGTGAAATATCACCTACATGGATGGAATTGTATGAAATTGTTGCAATGCAACACGCATGATCGGAATGTGAAATATCACCTAGCTACATGGAACTGTTACAACCAAACATTTACTAAATTCTGTTATTTTCGAAATGATTGACGACATATATACTGTTACTCGTATAAAAGGAAACCCACCGAAAAACGATAGATCTCTTTGATATTCCAAAAGAATCTCTATTCAAATTTGACGAATTCGGTAGTAACTGGGGTGATACATAGCAACGCTTATTTCCTTCCTGTAGTTTATTTATAGTACAAACATGCGTGTTTTTCAAATAGAGAGCAATGTAAATTAGTATTTTTATAAATTTATTTTGTGTGTATTCTAAAATATTTTTTAAGTTAATTTTTCATTATTTTTGTTGAAGAACACCTGTCAGAAATGTTTCTTTGTTTGATTTTATTCCGACACGATATATATTCTAAAGAAATAAGAGAAATATTTATGGAACATGATTTTCAATGTTACGTTTTAGAAAAGTTTTAACCTGTTGCGCTCGCAGTAACGAACTTGCACGAAAAAGACGGAGATTGCTATAAATGAAATAACATGCACATGATTGATAACAGTTACGTAAAAGGTATTATTCGGGTACATAATTTATCGACCTTGATTGTGTAACAGTTTATTACTAACCACATGTAAATTATGATATTAACAAAACTTAGCTGCATAACTTAACTGGATAGCAACTTTGGCCTGGTGAAGCCTACTTTGGAAGTTTATGCCTAACTTCTTATTTTTTGTAATATTAGATTTTCTAAATACATTTTTACTCAAGCAACAAAACCATAAACTACATTGATGTGTGGGGCATCCAAAGTTAACTTAATAAACAAGCAGATTTAGAAAAGGACAAATATACTTACTTAAGATAAGGCCACAACTGAATTATAAGGGCCATTAATGTAGAAGAGAAACTATTTGTTGTAATAATAACACACGGAAAACAAAACAATGCGTGTTTCTCGTCACACCCACATATTTAGTCATTTTTGAAACAAACATTTCTATTAAATTTTCTAATTCGTCCTTTAGATTTCGAAGTGGAGGCACCCTGTGTTTTCGAAATATCTAAATCCGGCAGAGGTCTTCCGAGTTTTTTTATTTCGATCTTTTCTTCCAAAGAATAGGTAAAAAAAAGATTTTCTAAAACCGGGCGTAGCGTAAGTAACACGACACACTCGCACCTCGTATCGATTGTGACTGGACTGCAGGACCGGGGGCCACTTCTAGCTTGGATCAAGTAGTTCGCTAACTCCGAACGCCCTCCCTCACCCGACAGCCTGCTGCTGAAGTCAATAGCCGCTTAAAAGCGTTGGAGCCGCACTTTGACTGGCTCCAAACTTGTTTTTATCATTTTGTACGCGCGGTGTCACCTGTTCACTATATTTATATTTATAAAATAGCAATTTTTAATTTTTTAATCTCTGGTAAAGGTCAGACTTTAAAGGAGAAAATTTTAAGAGTGTAAATTATTTAGTTCAAATCGGAAAATGAAATGTCTTTGTGGTGGTGGCATGGCTCCTTATAACGGGCCGCCACTGCTTTGTAATGATATTTCAATGTAATATATTAAATGAGACAAATATATAAATGAATAATTCTGGCATGTTTAAAATTTGGTTCAGCAAAAGATGCTACCCCACAACTACGCTAATGGCAGATATGTCTTACTCAGTTTTTTTATCTGGCACCGGCAGCGTAAACAATTGGTTGAATAAATAATAATTAGAACTAAGTGCTACTTACTATTTGTACTTGCTAAGGTTTTCACATTGCATAGAGCAGTCTACAAAAAGGTCCAATTTGATACGTGTATTATGCGAGAATTACGAGTGTTGGAAGCTGAAAAAACTTTATATCAAATGACACTATCGTGTCCTCATGGGAAATGCGTAACCGAATAGATTATATTTGATATAGTTCAGCACAAATTTTAGAATTCTGGAACCTTAAAACTCTGAATTTATTGGTCACAACTCTTAAGGTAGGTACACTTTAATTTGGTAAAAAGCTTTACATTATATTCGAAGTAACTTTTATATTACATTTTATTACCTTCAAATATTATCTCTAATAAAAAAATTTAATACATTAAATAACTCGAAATGGATGTGATGTAAATGTAAAAGATTAAAGGAATCGCTCATTGCTATATTTTTTGTTTCTAGGTTAATATTAACTTTCTTTTCAAATTATTCCCATTTTATCAGTACTAATATAAAATGGACAAAACGTGCCATATATTCAAAGAAAATTCTAGTCTAGCTTCAAATTAATGATTTAGAAATAAACTTCCAGCTAAATCAGAGAACAGAATAAGTGAAACACATTTTTCTTAAAGGATCGATATGTTTACATTTATTCTCGGCACTTGCGATAGTCGTTTATTACGATTACGAAAGTCAACTAAAAATTTATTATGCACTCAACCACACTTTGGCACAATCAAACTAAACCAAAGCTGTTAAGGATTTACGAAAACCTGAAACACCAAAACCTACTAAAACGGAAATTAGTAAGCTTGATATATTGGTAGCCACTGCGGGAAACTGCCATTTATACCTCAAATAAGTTTCGATTATGATATCGGTATATCATTTGTGAAAGGCTTTTAAGCCATTGAAGAGTAAAACCTCGTTGGAAATCGAGCATAAATTTTTAAATTTTAAAAACAGGTAACAGATTTTGTAATTTCTAATTTTCGGCTTCAAGAAGGTTACTAAACGGAAGATAATTTATTTCTCTATGTTGCACAATAATAAATTGTATAGAAGCATTCTGTCTAAATGTCAAAGCATTTTAAAAAATATTGAATTGCATGTACCTAAACGTAAAATCCACTTGAGGCTTCTGACATCGACGAAAATGTACGATACGCTACAAAAATTTTTCTTAATTAGAATTAAACTTACTAGGTAAACTTAATATTGTTGGATAAAACAGTTCTTTTCGCCAAGCTTGACCTTTTGGTCGACATTGTTGCAATTATGCTCAAAGCTCTAAAACAAGTGAATTTTAAATACTGAAAACTTCGCTATTGATATGACAAAAACAACAAAGAAAGAGTTTTGGTTTCAGTTTTGAATGGTTTTGATCATTTCAGTTACAAATTTTTATAACTTAGAGAGACAAAACTCTATTCAGGTATTAATTTCAACTTTCTTTTATCTTCAAATAAGAAAAATTAAGACCAGGACAGACAGAGTTAAAAGGGAAAAACGAAAAACGGGGGAACAAAAGTTGCTGTAGTACAAAGTCAAAATATCTTTTTGTTTCCAGTAAACCATAGACATTTTTGACAAATGTTGGCTTGATTTTTTTTGGTTCCGGGTTTAATTCTCATGCAAAGTTTATTACTTTCAAGTAGATAACTGGTATATGAAAACAGCACCAATGAACAACAGGAATGTAAGTAACCTTTCGAAGTAAATAGCAAGAGACTACATAACAGCCATTCCTTGTGCAAAAAAGTTTTGGTGGTGGACTTCTTCCAAAACTAACCCATCAAACAAAATCTGCTTGAAGTTACGAACTGCTAACAAATCATGAGAAAGAAAGTTCACTAATTTAGGACAACATGAGATGTACTTGTACTTTAAATATAAGTAATGAGACTTCTAACTATAAATTTTATACAGGCTGATCGAGATCTTCAAAATAAATAAACACCTTGTATCTTCTAGTAGTTTCTTATTTTATATTCGTTGATGATACAACAATAGAATATTATGAGGTCAAACTTTGCGATTAGCCCTGGTATAATCAATGAAGTATTACCATTCTGACTTTGTTATCAAATCTTAGTTTCAATTTTATTAATATTTCTAACGTCTTTGTTTAAATTCCGAATTTAACCTATAAAAGTAGAATCCCTATTGATTGTTTACATTTTTAAAAGAATTTAACATCAATACATAAACATTTATATGCGATTGCTGACGGTACTGCATATATGATTCAGACGGGTCAAAATTTAAAATCTTTTACCCAAATTATTCATGTAACTTGCTTAGTTCACGCACTAAACCGAGTAACTGAATTTGTTAGAGCCGAGTTTCCTTTGGTTAATAAATTAATTAACACTTGGAAAAAGTATTTTAAAAGCCCCAAATCGTACACAAATTTACCATGAATAACCTTAGGGTGTTACTTTACCTTTTTAATCAATCTTAACCACAAGTGGATATTGGATTGAACCTATTTATATTTTATCGCGGACATTTTATCGATTTTAAAAATAATGTTAACAATTTTATTCAAGTATCTCTCTCTATTATAGAATCGTTTCAAAATCGGAAATTAAAGGATATGACATTTCTATCAGACAGAACAATAGAGTTTTCTCTACTAAATTATCTTTCGCTGTTGTTTCTGATTTTGAAGATTATTATGTTGTTTAAGGAGAACAAACCCTCAATTTGTACGTATGCATGCATGTAAGAAACAAAAGAAAGCTTATTGTTAGAATTAACCCAGAGAAACCAATTAAACTGTGGTGAAACAATCTTGTAGCAACAGTATGGTAGTTAGTAATGACGACACGTTGAAGGATTACATAGAATAAGGCTTATCGCTAGAGAATTGCGATGAATTTTATACAGGGTGTTTCAAAGTAATACCGATAGATTTACAAAGCAAATTCGGAAAAGACTTTTTAATGGTAGCTTGTAGACTACAACTTTTTTCGATCGTGCTTCTTCATTTCCGAAATACTTAAGTTACAAGTTTCCGAAAGAGATTTCAATTTTAAATAAAACTAATGATATGTCATGGAAGATTAATTGTTTATGGCCAATAAGCCAGCAACTAAAAATTCAAAGTTTGAGATAACGTTGTGCCGTAGTGCCAGTTTAGAGTTTAGAATTTAGAAGAGCAAAGTGCAGACTCGTCAGATATTAATAAAGACAGTAGGATTATAAATTCTAAAAGTTTTATTTTTCTAGAAGCTTCATATTTAAAAGAAAACAAAAAAGAGCCATTTAAAATTAATTAATGGATGGAATGGGTATAAGAAATCTCAGACAGTGTCGAAAGGAAAGTAAGTTAAGCATTGTCAAGATTAGGAAACAAAAGTTTAAAAGGGGACACTTTTATCCTCTTAGCGTCGAGTCCAGCAGATAAAAAGATGTGTAGCTAATACTTCAATCCATTACTACCTGTATGTCATTTTGGAAAAAAAAGTAGCGACGTGAATTTTACACAGTTGTCAGTTACTTTTTAAAAAAATTTGTTTTTTTTTGTAGATATTCACCTAAACATTAAGACATAAATCTGTTTCATATAGAGAATATTCAGAATTAGCTAATAATTTTCTTTTAGTTTAAAGTAAAAGTAAAAACACAATACAAAGGAGAATTAACAGTTACTTGGCGTAATCCATAAAACCAATTAAGTTTAATTTAAGTCTTGGTTTACAAAGAAAATAAATTAGAAACATACAGGGTCTTTCATTTATTGGTATTGTAAAACCTCTTTTACATGCAAGCTTGTCAATAGCCTTTGATATACAGACGTTCAAAGATATACAAAAATTAGTAAAAAATCTAAACCAAATGTCGAAAAGCTGCAAATGTCCAAAAGTCAATCTTCGTTTGCTTCCAAATCTCTTAAGAGACTAATGTCTAACACTGTCAACCAAATACCTATTCTTGTGTATGGCGAATCTTCAATTTCTGTTTTAGAGCTTTTATTTAGTTGAGATAATTTAGTAAACACAATCTATAGGTCAAAAATTAGAAAAGAAAGAGTGTTTTTTCTCAATACCGTACCAATTCTGTTCAGGACAATATTGTATCTAAAACTTGTCTCCGAATACATGAAACTCACTACTGAAATAATAACAAGCGTACAATCCTTGTTGCCAATACACTATCAAGACTCTCCTCTTTTGGGCCTAGTAAGAACAATACAAGAGAAAACAAACAACAACGTCCTTCGCCTGAAGAAAATATATTAGTACCTGGTAGTCAATCGAGAAGGTTTACGGAACTCTCTCCTTTAGATTTCCTTAGCAGAGAGACTGCAACTGCAACTATTTAATATTTGAGAGTCAAAGATTCTGTTTCATGGCAAACAAGCCTTTCCTTTCTGGACAAGGTTTATTACCGAACTTCTGAGTGTAGTAACATGACTTCAATAAACGGTGCTCATTGATGTCAACAAAAACTAAATAGTTTTGGGCACTAACAGCTAACTTTTGTTTGGCCAAAATCGTTGAGGTGTTATTTGGACCAACCAGTTTATTTCTAAAATAAACTTTTCAATAGGCATCACAAAGTCAACAAACAGTATTTGGTTCATATCTGAAGACTATCATAATACCTAACTGATTTCGACTTGAGATCCAAAGAAGAAAAAAGATTGATTTTAAAGCCGATATTAGACGTTCGAGCTCAAAAACAATAGAAATGCAACAAAATTGCTCAAACACGTCGATTTTCTTTTATTAATTATTTTTCCGTGTATTTAAACTCTTACAGATTACAAAGATTTGTCTTTCCAACACTGAACCTTTTGCGTTAAAATATTCAACAAAGACTGTCTTTGCATCAATACTGTAGGTTCTTCTAATATCAATCTGAAGCCCTGCTGTAACTTTCTGATTCATTATTGCAGCTGGAAAAAAAAATCTTCAGCGAAGAGATTTCCTAAAGAGGTATATGATCTACGGCATTGTCTCCTCAAGAAATTGTAAGAAATGCAGCATGCCATCACTTTTTCAGCGTTTCTACTTTCACGTTTATGGTTTGGTCATAATGCCAAAAAATATTTTCTATAATCCTGCGACAACCACTTAGTCGATAATTGAAAATTCTTCGCTGAAAGTTAAGTGTGTTACCTATAGAATGCGGTGTGTCCAATAACCCCTCCATCAGAAACACTTCCGTTTGTCCCAAAATGACAAAATGAGAAATTCGTAGTTAGAGTTAGTAACTGCAAGAAGTACCCTACTGTGATAGCTTTTATAATTGTAGTAAAACGATCCACTGTACGGACGTGGTAATATTTTGACGTGTTTCCCATAACTGCACCCAGGAAATTGAGAAAGTTCCGCTTATGAAATCCTTCTACAACGGTTAACCATTATTGTTCAGTTGTGGGGAAATAAAAAAATAAAACAAACACTTTCTAAATGTTTTTCTCTCTCACTACTTAATAGTACTATTATTTTGTGTTTTACAGTAAGAAGAGTCAATATAAACACGGTGAAGATATAGGCAGTCAACGGATGGAATTACTTTGCAGAATATTCCGAGACTTAGAACATTTTGAGGGAGACTTATACCCCTAACAATCTACAGATGTTTTGCAATACCCCAACAATGTCAAACACCATCTCCCTTGGTTACACTACTCATGGTAACTACTTTTCAGAAGTCGTAATACAATGACCAAAACACGACAATCTCTCCTCCACGTATCAATTCCATACCATCGCAAATCTTAGAGGTGGAAATCAGAATCCTGTTGAGAATCCAGTCTTTGTGGACAAATTCAAATTCGTAGACCTAACTTCCATCATGACCTCAGAAACTGCTCAAGAAGATACAGTTGTGATTATGAATGGTGTAGGACAATTGTAAGTTAACGTTTCTGTATCGTTGTGTAATGTACAACACATTAATGTATCAATTTACATTTATGGTGCGTATCTTCTCTTGAATAAAAATTTCTTTTTTAAAGTATGCAAAATTATTACTTTCATGTATTTTGCTTTCAGGGCATTGATGAATGATAATGGCTTCACTGGTTTCTGCGATGATGACAGAAAGACTGAATTGAGATCTAGTCGTGGTAAATTTCAAGCCCGAATATGAGCAGTTGAGCATCCTGTAGCTAAGAAGTTATTCAAATAGCTCTCCTCATCACTGTGTTCTCATTTCTCAAAGCAGATAGTAAGTAAACGTAAGTAGCTTCATCCATTCGCAATTCAATCCCTTTAGAAGCCTCTTCCGCACTTTTCGAGGCGCTCGCTTTTCACTAGGTTTTTCCGAATAGGCACAATAAACCTTCCAAAAAGCAAAAAATTGTTACCTTCAAATTCCATTTTGTTCGATATTGATAAATTAATTAAAAATTATTATTAAGAAATTAAATAAAATTAATTAAAACTGGCCGAAAATCTTGGCAAGCAACCTGTCATAATTTTGGCAGTGCCAGTCGACCTGCCCAGCTAGATTGGGTGTCTATTAGTTCCTCGCCTAGGCGTTTGGTAAGTCAACTTGCCGAGGAACCTTAGACAGTAGTTACTTTCTGACATTTGGTCTGTAGACTGCTCGATCTTGATTTTGAGTATTGGTATTGTCTGATCAACTTAAACATCAGAGAAAATGTCAAAATGAAAGACGTCATTAGTTTCCGTATATTGTTGTTATAATGGGCAGATAGATAAACTTTTCCAGCTCACCTGTTGGAGTGGTCAGATCAGCGTCTCAGAAAGAATTTTTTAGTTTTAGTACTAGATGTTTTAAAAATCCAGTGAGAGACTCTAACATGATGATTGATGATGATCCTGTTCGAAAATGCAGTTTGTTAAAGTTCCTATTCATTTTCATCACGAATAGAAAATTTGTATTGCCATTTGTGAGTACGTGTAAAGATTATTAGATTTTATTATCTGAATTGCATCGTAAAATTTTGTTTTTTAGGGATTACATAACTGTAATTAGCATTTGCATTTGTTAATCAGTACAAATTAAAATTGAAATTAAGAAATTCTACTACTGCGTGCTAGATTTAGTTGTTGGTTAAATTTTCTACGTCAGATGTTGGCTTACAGCCTACTCAGATGTCGGAAATGTACTACGTACTTACACAATACATGTTCAACTCACTAATTATGACCACAGGTCCAATAACACTTTATTTTCCCTTGTTAATTAATGTCATTAGGACAAGATGGCGCTAAAACCCTTGCTTTTGTTGGGGTCACAGAACAACATGTAACGCTACTGTACTATAAAACTGTGTTATACGAATGTATTTTTTGGAAGTAAGGGTTAAGTTTGTTACCGTACTTAGAAAAGATATTACATAAATTTGTGTAAGTGGCATACCACAACGAAGCGTAAAAGTTAGCCTAGATAATGCATTTTCATCTGCGGTCACCATAAAATTCCCAAAATAATAACACGCGAATATGGTAATTTAGTTTTATAGATTCGGGGTTAAAGTAGAACAGTTATCTGGGGTTATTAAATATACTAATGTAGTAATTGTGTAACCATTAACCCAAAAATTCACTAATAAGATACGAATTTTAAGAAAATTTATTATCTGTAAAGTTAGCAATAGTTTTGGTCATACGTCACAAAAAAATTGAGTTTCTTTATAACAGTGCTACCAATGTAACTACCTGTATTACAGTAAATGTATTATAAAACTATCTTGGTAATAACTAATCAGGTACTTTGTCAATTTGTGTTTAAATTACACAAAATTCATTAACTTTGCATTAATTAAAATTGAAATTACTTCATAATTTTATTACTGAAGTTTTTAAAGTAAATAATTTGATTATTTGCATGTTTCAAGTAAAACTGGATAAATCAATAACAATATTGGCACTACACTGTGTCATGGCTCGAAATATAATAATTTCTAGTGTCACTATTGAAGATTGTGAAGCTAAAGCAATTATAGATGTTCTAGATATAGGTACTACATTTGTTTTTGAAAATGTTGAGTAGAGCCTAAAAGTAAAATATAAAACAAGTGACATCTTCTATGTTACTTATTAACCGACTGTGTTGGCAAGGACTATAATATCTGTCTTAACCTCTTACTGCTAGTGTGACAAATATAGGACACACAAAACTTATGAAAATTCCTAAGTCCCTATAAAAGTTTTGCCGTTACTGCATTATGTTCCATATTTGGCACGCTCACATCTATGTGTCTAAGGAAGTTTAGTCACTCTCATGCTAAACCCGAAAGAGGGGAGGGGATATTTTCTTACCAATCAGAAAGATCAGTGTGTTTTCTTTTTGTGAGAGTTTATTTGTTTGTAAAACAACAAATTATTGAAACATCACAACGAAAAACATATCTAAAGAAAGGTTAGTACTTATACTTCATTCTTTTTCAATATGCCACAATACTATAATACAATTGCCATTGTTTTTGTATTTAAACCCTTGTGTCATATCTGGAACACTTTGAGGTTATGTGTACGGTTTTCTTATTGCGCGCTTTTTACAGACGGACACAAAAACCTTTTATTTCAAGAAACAAGTGATTACAGTTGAAATACCAGACGGGACAAGAGTGAGAATAAAGATCTGTCTGACGACGATTAATTTCGGCAAAAAAAAAAGAATTTGGCGTCATACTGGCGGAAGAACCAAATAGCATGGATTACGATGACGGTGAAGCAGGTATCGGAAACGACATTATTCCAGAAACAGACATCGAAGATGAACAGTAGGACTGCCACGCAGAAACGAAAACAGAATCAACAGAAAGAAAGAAAAGCTGCAATGGCAAGAAAAATTCTTGATTATTTCTGATGAAGATATAATTTTTAGAAGCTTTGAATCTCGTCCTGCAGACATTAGTAAAATGGATCAACCCTATCAAATTTTCAAATATTTTTTACAGATGAGATACTGTTACCCATCACTGCTCAAGCAAATTTATACTCTGTCAAATCAGACCTGAAAAGCCAGCTAACATCTCCAACGGAGAAATAATTGGCATAAGTGTTTACATGTCAATTGTTCATTTATCCGCCACTAGAAATTACTGGAACACTTCAATGGAGATCCCCATTGTGTCTCAAACAATGAAATGCAATAGCTTTAAAGCAATTAAACGCTTTCTTTACTTCAATGATAATGATGAACAGATATTACGCGGACAATCTGACACAATATGCTCAAAGTTCATCCTTTTCTGAGTAGATTGAGAAACAGATTGCTGCTTGTTCCAAAAGAAAAAAATATGGCAGCAGATGAGCAAATAATTCCCACTAAAGCAAGATCGATCCTAAAGTAGTATAACCCCAAAAAGCTATTCGTTTTAAGTGGATTCAGTTATGATTTTGATATTTTTGCTGGGTCTACCAGGCATCAAGCACATCAACCAGATTTGGAACAAGCCGTAACGTGGTTGTCAAGCTTACAGAGACAGTATCATGAAGTGAAAATTATAAAATATTCTTCGATAACTGATAATACAGTTGTAAACATTGTATCAACATTCAACATGTATGGGGAGTCGGGAGGTATCTGAATGAAGTAAGGAGGTTTTGTAGAAAGAACATTTCTTATATAACTATTCCACGTTCCAAATGTATTTGTATATACAACAGCTACATGGTGGAAGTTGACTTGTTAGATTCAGTGTTGGGTTATTACCGCATACTCTTAAGATCAAAAAAGTGGTATATGACGGTGTTCTTCTATTTCATAGATATGATATATATAAATGCATGGGCTATTGTAGAAAAGAATAACTAATAATCCAGATTTGTATTCACCACTTTCTGAATTCAAATTGGCAATACAAGAGGTTCTTACTAGATCCAACACTGTAACCACGAAACGTGGAAGGCCGAGCAGTTCCTTACAACCACAATTCGACTTGACAAAAAAAAGATCCTTTTTGGCAAATACCAGGTTAAGAAGTTCGTACCGATAATCAAAATCATTTATTAAAGTGGAGCAAAGACCGTCAATGTTGAAAGTATCCAGATTGTAAAGGGAAATCGTTTGTGTTCTGCAAAAAGTGCAACCAGTATAAGGTAGATAAGAGAAAAACAATATACTAGTGTTACAGTAGGTTAAAGCTCATCTGGGGAGAAGAGGAAATAAAAGAGCGAATCAACTTACAAAATCCCAGTTTCAACAATCAACAGATCTACAGTAATAATCTGTAATGAGCGGTACGATGACTGGAAAGCGTTGATACATCTGTACCCTTTATTAGTTTTATCATCAAAAGGAGCTCAATTTCAATTGATAGGTAATATTGAGTTGTTGTCTTCCAATTCGCCAATAAGCCATTTTCACTTATTGATGTAGTGTCTTGGAACCCGATGAAGGATAGCTCCTTCCCTACTTAAATATGGTTACTTGAAATTTATTTTAAAAACCCAACAAAAAAATTGAGCGGTCAACTATTGACGCCTTTGGTTTTGACCTAAATCAAATTTATTTAAATACTTGGAGCTAATCTTCATTTGAAAATAAATTGAACCAACCCATTTTCGACTTCGAGTTATCCCCAGGCATCCGCATACTATACTTCTTTTTTAGAGTTAAGATTTCCTCTGGGTCTTACAAGTTCGTTTTAACCATAACATAATACCATTATACTCATTTGTATGTTTTAATTTTTAATTTTCTATGGATTACTTTAGTATGGATTTCCTGAGTTTTCTCAGTTTTTGGCAGAAAATCTTCTGATTACTTCAGAATGATCTTCATCTGAACGTTATCATGGTATTCATCTAATATACTGGAGAAGATAGCGTAGCATAGTATAGATAACCCTGAGTTGGTGTGGTTAAAATCAAAGATTATACTGTCTTTAAATTCATGATCAGTCGTAACCAAACTCTGTACTTTTAAGAATAAATTTCACAATCTTCTTACTTCTAGCTAATAATAACATCATTAATTGTGTGTTTACGAAGCAAACAACTTCAAAGTCGTTATATTTTTAATAAACAAACTAAGAAAGATTAGTGCCTTGGGTAATAATAATAAGATATAAAAAATAATTAGAAGATTCATCATAATAAAATCATTAGAAAGAAAATAGTCTTTGTTACAATCGCGCTAAAACTCGTACAACTTTGCAAAATTAAATCTCCCCAAAGAACAAAACAAGAAGTGTGTGTATGTGTGTAGAAAAATCATTAATTATAACATATATAGTGTTATATCTGGGTGAAGTTTTGTTTTGATAGCACACCAGCTTTTCTTTAGCAAGGAAAAAAGCATTTTCTGAAATTTTTATGCCCTTAATGACCTAAGTTTTCCCTAATGGCATTCTCATTATGCTCCGACAGAAATTAATCCTTTCTGGTGTAGGTTTCCGTTTAGCCGCAATTTACATCTAAACATGAATACCATTAACAATAAAATTTACATAACTGTTTATTAATTAATGCTTTATCCATTTCTATAATTTGTACTACTATCGTAATTACCAATTATACATGCTAATTTTAATTAGCGTAACAACATACTAAACCAACGCTGGCATACACATAATTTAATAACACAACTTCGGGTGGATGACGGGAAAAAACTTCTGTATGTAAATTGCAAATGCAAACTATTTGCAATTAGTATGAAAATTTCAAAGTAAAATTTAATTGTAAATCTGGAAATTGTCAAGATGGGTATACAAAATTATACGACGAGTTACTAAGGAAATAACAGAAAAGCTTGCTGCTGCTATTTGAAGTAGGCCCGACTTGAAGTGTATGTTTACAAAAAAAGTCAGTCTCTTGAATTATTATAAATGATGTTCCAACGATCTGGAGACAAAAGATAGTGTTGTTATTTATGTTTCAAAATTATTTCCAACTATACAAGGTGTATCATAAAAACACGACATGTCGACTTTCTGTTCTTTTAAATAGGAATACTTTATGCATATTTTGTTAAAATAAAATACTACAAGCTTGGATAAGTGATCACTTCCACTTTTTCAGGTTTTCTTCCGTGAGGTTTGACCTGATATTTGAGCAACTTGACTTCTTGCACTCCAAACACGTACTTATTTGAGTCATTAGTTATACCGTGTTGATTTAAATGGTCGTCTGGTAACTTTAGATGTTCTAAGTGTTGTTCTTCGTTTTACGACGCAATTAAAATGTCATCAAGATGGACATAGCAAAAATCTAAGCCTCAAAGGGTGTACTTTTTAGCTTAATTTTGAAAGGGAACAGGATTGCAGAAGACTGAGCACTGTAAAATGCGAGCTATCTCTCGCTTTCACTTTCTTATTGAACAAGCTTCAAGAGGGTGGAATTCTTTCCTGTAGCAATTTCTGTTAACACTGTTATGATCAGTACTAAATATAAACTGAACAAGAATACAAGTTATCGCTCCTATATCGACTAGTCACCAACTTTCGTAATAACATAAGACTGAAGACCTTCGTTTATAGGTACTCATTCTTTATGAAATTGAAAATGACCCGATAACAAGGGAGGCCCGCTAGGATCAAGTCTGTACACGGAGGAAAATTGCTTACAGCCCCGAAATGCATACCTGCACAACGCTGAGCAATCTAGTTGGCACTAATTTTTTTCCGAAACAATAGGCAGGGGCAATTAAAAAGTGCGAATCGAATCCGGGTTTGTCGTACCAGACTATCGCCAAAGAGTTGGGATCTGCACTTTAATTGTCATGAACATTTGAGCACTGAGAGAACGTTGGAATCGAATGGTAAAAGTGAACCGGCTGATCCGAAGCTAGCTGGAAAGATCAAGGTACAGTTTACCTAAACCCTAACATTTCCGTCCGAGACATGGCCAATCTGAATTGCTTTATTCACTGACCAGAAGGTAACGAAGCAATCAAGATTTCAAACCTTTAAAATCAAACCATACCCGTTGTAAGATGCTGGACAAAAAAACAGCAAGCCAAACCCCTTGTGAAGAAGCTGTACAACAACTTAATCGGGATTTCCGACTGTCTTAATGGAGAACAAGACCTACGTCAGCGACGACTTTTCTCGGATTTCTGGTCGAGAATTTTGCTCTACAAGAGATCCAATGGAGATTCCGATAGAGGGGAGATAGAATAAGTTACCAGATTTCTAGAGAAGTACCTTGCCTGACAAGTCAAGTTTTGTAGTTTATTTAAAAACTCATTAAAAAATGAACTACATACTTGATATACATTGTAAAAGGAAAAGAACAAAAAAAATTACTTGGGGAGTCCAGGATGTGTAAGGACCTAGGGTCCGTCCTGGTCAAACATAAGCACTGGGTGCAGCAGAAATCTTAGCCTCAAAAGGTGTACTCTTTACGTTAATTTTGAAAGCAAAGAGGATTACAGAAGAATGAGCACTGTAAAACGCGACCTTTCTCTGGATTCCACTGCGGAATTACACCTTACCTTTAAACAAGCTGCAGTAGAGTGAAATTCTTTCCTATGGCAATTTCTGAAAAGAAACTCGAAGCAACACTGTCGTAATCAGTACTGAATATGACATCGTTATATCTCCTTTGGCAGAAGAAAAGTAAAAGATTAAAAACGAATCAACAAAAAGACTAACTAACAGCAAATGTTACGACAATTGTAAAAGCGCAAAAAGATTGGCGATCGTACGCCGTCCACATTAGTGACATCCAACAATGCCACATCATCATGAGGAACCAACATCCAAAATTGGAATAAATACGAAACTTTACTTTATACTTATAATATGTAGTGATGCTTGTATTTAATTTGATAATTGCTTATAGCTTTGCTACTCCCTTTATATTAATTTCAAAAGTGAACAGGGTTGCAAAAGACTGAGCACTATAAAATGCGACTTTTCTCTCGATTTCACTTTCAAATTCTACCTTACTCTTAAACAAACTTCAAGAAGGTGGAATTCTTTCCAGCTGCAGTTTCTGAAATAAATCACTCAAGGAAACACTGTCATGATCTGTACAGAATATGAGCGAGTAACTATCTCTCCCATATCGACTAATCACCAACTTTCGTAATAAGATAAGACAGAAGATCTTCGTATGTAATGTTTATGCACCCTTGGTAACAATTACCCGATAAAGCTAAAGATTGGTACTAAGAACGACGGTTTCAACACATTTAAAGCAATTTCGATCGATGTACTTCAATAGGCTCTAAAATTCATCAAGACTCGTTCTGCCGGTTCCGATAAGTATAATACTGATTTTCTGAGATTACCTACTTCAAGGTTTCTACTTTCCTTCAACTTCGCTATTTTGCTTGCACATTGTCTATGCTTATTCAAGGAATGCAGAGCTGTTCTCAATCCGAAAATGGGTGATCTGACTAATGTGAACAACTGAAGGCCGATAACAATTACATATGTCCTGATTGGCCCGCGAAGTGCGCGAAATCCTCGCTAAGCATCTTTCATCGTTATCCATTAATCACTTGCAAGCGGGTTTCACCAAAATCGATGGTTGTTTAGCCAATAACTTTTTTGAAGTTTGCTATTAAACAGAGCAGAAGATCCCTTAAATCTTATAACATCATCACGGTCGACTTATGGAATCGACCGTCGAATGTGCGAGAAAAGCCACGAATCTTCTAGGTTCATCGAGAGAAACGATATATTAACGCGAGCAGTAATAGAGTCAGTTAGTTATGCAGTGAAATTGCTCGTAGTAACGAACGAAATAAATAATTAGTGATATAAATAATGTATATGTATTGTATATGTAATAAATAAATTTAGTGAAAAATAAATATTAGAAATAAATTGTAATAGACTTAGTAAAAATAAATATTAAAAATGAATAAACGTTTTATTAAAACGTTACAATATTAAAGCCATCAAGCTAGTGGGTAGTGTCCAGCCACCCATCCACCGCCACGACCTCGTGATGAACAAAGTCTCAGAGGCCTCTAGAGGAAAAGGCAAGAGGGACGGTATAAGACGAAAGCCAGACCTCAACTAGAAAACCCAACCGTTAGTGGTCTGTGGGCATCTTACGGTTGCAAAAAACTCTAAGGTAGAGTATTACTCACTTCCTCCTTTTTTGGAAGTACTTCAGCATTGACACCCAACCGTCCCTATCATAATGTTACCTTTGGTCATAGGAGCTCGTGGTACATAGACTAAAACTAATGATACATCGTTTGGAGTTCTAAGTATATCTCAGTCTCAGACGTCATGAAGGGGGGATTTATTATATACTTAGAATTCTGTCTGATGATATGGCAAAAAGGGTATGCCCCAGCGCATTAATACTTGATTGTTTGATTTGTTGCTTCTTATACTCTACATCACGGCGTCCACCTCTCCTACATTTTGACATCCTTTAGATGATAGATTAAGGCAAGCCCAAATAGAGTACGTTACATACTGTTCATCTATCAAAAGTAAGAAAAATCTCAAAATACATAAAAATTCATTTAAAAGATACTAAAGGTTTCTGTTGAAGTTGGAACGCGCAGAAATTTATAAATAAATTTCAAGCTGTAGAGAGTGTCCCCTAAAATATGATAAATCCTCTGCTTATTTTTTAAACTGAGGCTTTATATATTTTGATATCTTTTTCCTCCTGGATTGTGGCTAATCACAACAAAACTGCACCAAAAGGTTTAGGCTTCAATTTTTTGTGGCAAGACCTTTCCAGCTTCTCTCTGAAATTTGTAAGAAACATTTTTAGGTATCGCTTTCGCAAAAGATTGGGAAACGAATACCGTAATTTATCGCTTTTGTCAATAGAATTTTTTCTTTGCTTCAGAAATAGGTTTTCTATGCATTTGAACACTCTTTACAGTTAAATATAACTGTAGAATGTAGCAATGATACTAGCTCTCTACAGCTGAACTTGAGTATTTTTTTTTATTTTTAGCAATAACGTCGACAAATCGCTAGAACATCTTGTATAAGAGATGACCGTTCAAATTTAGATAAAAAGTCCCTGGATTTTACTACAATAATCTGTCAAAATTAGATTTTTTTTGTCAAAGTCCTATGTAGTGCTTCAAACGAGGAAAAAGATCAAGCGTGATAATAAGCTACTGAAAGCAACCGCAGAAGGGAGGCCGCAAAGCAGTTATTGTACACGTGGACTGGGTAAGCTAAGCTGTAGCCTTCAGGTCTAACTTAAATATTATAAAAGTGACCTACTGTTAGGTAAATTTTACTTTACACTCCTTGAACCTAATTATTTGACTCGAGTAATACAAAACAAAAACATTCATTAGATGCACGCTACTTCCGATTTAACTACTAACCTAATTTTTCTACAGTACTTTTACCAGTTATTTCCTTTATAAGTTGCGATTATGAAGAGAGCACATTCTTTTGACTGAATCTTAAAAGGTTCTTCTAAATATAATAAGGCAAAACCGCAATAAAAAGATTTAGGTTAGAAAGACTTTTTCGAGCTTACAACCATTAAATTCAAGTAGTTTTAGAAATGTGATAAAAATACAATTTATCTTAATCAATTTGCATATTGCGAGAGCATATCGTGCAAGTAAATATAACATTTTCTGATCAAATATATTTTTGAATCTAACCCTGAAAGGTAAACGAAACATTATTGGCACTACAAAAATAGGAACAGGTCAATAGTGCGAAACTTTCAAGCATGAATAATGTAGCAAAGCAAATCTATTGGAAAATTTACCGACAACCTTCTAATCAGAAAACTACCACTTTCGTTTGAAATCATCTAAACTCAAATTAATGCAATTTTAGGAAAGATGAGGCACGGGAAAATAATGTGCGGTAAGACTCCCCGAGAAGGTACTTTTACGTAAAGCATTCTCAAGTTCAAGCTCAAGCTCTAGTTCAGAAAGCGATGTTTCAGTTATACAAAATAAGGTATAATAAATGTCAAATATGTAATGCCTGGATTTGTACGTAACTTAAACGAGATATCGCAGGTATAGCATATTTTATCGGAATATTTATTAAGGTTTTGGAAAGAACGGATGTCTTAAAAATGAATATTTCAGTTAACAAATGTCAGCTGTCAAATGTCAGCTGTCAAAAGCTTTACTCGCACAGAAAATAATATCTAAATATACGCAAACTGCATCTGCTCTTTACGACGTCTTTAAAGAAATAAAAATCGTTTGTCATAGCGGAATTTAATTTGAGCGACTAAAACTTTCAATGCTTGAAAATTAAAAGGTTATTGAACCAATTTGCCTTTATTAAACAGTTCTGCAATCAATTTTATAGAGATAACGGATTTTGACGCTTTGTTTAATTTACAACATTGTAAAATAAATGACCCAATTCCGGGGGAGTCTTTAATTTAATGGGAGAGAAAGTATGGTTCATACAATATTAATGTGTCATGAGCTTAATTTTCTAAAAATAACTCTGTGTTGTTTGTTAATAATATTAATAATGCTCAGTTGTTTCGGTGATATTGCCAACAATTTCAATAAGGGTAGAAAATGAAGCTTTCTAAATTGGGCCATTTTTAATAAACCACACTTAGTTAAACAGCTTAACAGGGTCCGTGTCGGGGTTTCACTTAATACAACTTTAATATCTGCCATTCTCTGTCACATTCTTTTCTCTGCACAATATAATTCCGACAAAACGATTTACGAGCTTGCCGAGCAGAAAATGCTAATTCTTCTAAACGGTAATTTATAACGGTGGGATCTTTATTGTGAAACACCAGGTGTTACTATTATATAAAAATTGTAATTTCTTTGCAAAAAAACGAAATGTAAATCTAATTAACATTATATAATTAGAAAGCCAATTTGTAAAACTTGTCCTCTTGATACTTCAAATCTTTTTTCTTCAACATTCCCGTCACAATCGACGTTTAATTTTAATGTAAAACAAGTAAACCTTGACGAACGAGACTGTAGATAAGATTTTCAAATACTACTTTAGGCTCGTCTAAATGGATATCCTGTAAAATATGAAAAAATAAGAATTTTTCCAGTTACACCCATTTTAGGCCCAGACATCAGTAAATTTACTTCTCATAATTGCTGACTCTCTAAACATATCATTAACTAAACACAAATAGACCTAGACGACTAACAGCACTTCGATTATATGGAAAGAAAATCCAAAAATCGTAATTATTTCAAGTTTATCCCTTAAAACATTATATATAAGTCAACAGCTATGTCCCACAATCAAGTTAAGACTAAATTCGTTTGTATAACCATAAACGAAAGATCTTGAAAGCCAGCCATCTCCGTAAATGCAATGGGATTTAAAAGACTAAGTATGTTTGATTAAGATATCTCAATCCAATAATTTTGGCACTTAGCTCGATTGGAATCAATCGAATAAAACAACAATCTAGAATAGATTTAGTCAACGCAAATCAGCAACTTTCGTTGATGAAGAAATCCAAGTATTGAGGAAATCTCCAGCGAATATTAATTTTCGAAAAGTTAGGATGAAAAATAGTCTTGTGAAGCTCCAAAAATCAAGCTAACATTGACTTCGGATATTGTTTATTCAAATGCTGAGGGAATGAGTATACCTAGGATTCATATAATGTACGTGGCATATTCATCATCATACATTGGGTGTATTTTTAGACATATTACCTTTCTAGCATAATAGAAGGCTTGCTATGTTTAGCTCAACTTCTATCAGATTGATAGAATAATAGATAATTAAGAGAATAATAAATAGGAGAAGGCATGTTACTTATGGAATACCGAAGGTTAACTGGACCCAATGCAACATTCTGATGTGTCTGACTATTTCCTGATTCAGAGATTCGTAGGAAGACCTTCTGTGAGACTTATAAGAGGGAACAAGTTAAACTCGTTTGTCAAGAAACTACAACATATGATGAGATTGTAAAAAGAGAAAGAAGAGAATGGGAAAAACGTCCTACAAAGGATCACTCTTGGAAATCAATCACTATGGAGAAGAAAAGAGTTCAAAGCACTACATATCAATGTTCAATTTTAATTGGTAAAACCTTGTCTAAGTCAGATTTTTTGAATTTCTTTCAGAAGCAATTGTTTTGTTTCGGTTTTTCGCTTTTTGGAGGCCAGGATGACGTTTCTTTTAAAGTTAATAGAAATCATTTACTTTTTAAGTTTTTTCCCCACTTCAGGGGTTAAATTTCCATTTAGATTCCACAGTATTGACGACAGTATACAGCATGGGTCTAATCTCCAACGACCAGTTGATACCAAGATGGAAAAAAAGTTGCGGCAAGAATACCTCAGAGATCGGTTCTATTGCCAACAATCTGAAACATCCTTTATGCAAGGTTCTAAGAATAACTGTGCAGGCACCATTGCCTTCTCAGATGACTTCGTCGTTATTGTTATGATATAAGGACAAAGATATGCTAATAAGATACATACACGAATAGCTGCAAAAATGTAAAAAAGTTGATGGAACGCTACAGCATCTAATTGGCACTTAAAAAAACTGAAGACATCCTTAAAGAAAAGGGAAAACGAGGCGATATAAAATTCCAGATCTCCAAGACTAGTTAAGGTAATCGATAGAGCTGAAGAAAAGGCACAATAGCAAGACTCATGCCGACTGAATATTGGAAACCTCACTAGTAGGATGAAAGGTGTAACATTTAGTGTGGTTTACTTCGCTGTACTTTATGGAGCACAGATGTACACACAAAAATGCTTCTCAGAGTGGTGAGTGCTCACCTCAATGCAGGTCATAGTATCATCAGAAAAGCAAACCAGAAAGGTATAAAAAGACTGTCTATAGGTACCTGACGTATATCACGCATCACTAATAGATAGAAACTAAGCGTCCAGTGTTTATAATGAGTTTCCTCCTGCAACAAAAATCTTTTCCCTGATGTTTAAAAAGTCATTACTTAAATGAAGTCATCAACTACTTTAATTTCAATTCCGCTCGAGTTACAAGTTGTGTAAATAAGATCTCGCACCTCTTTCAATGTAATATCGGCCAACAGTAAGCTAAACCTACGCAACCAGGACAGAATTGAAATTGAATTCTAAAAATATGGAATGACCTTTTCTACAGCTACCTCTCTGTGAGCGGTTTTAGACTTTGATATCATTGAAATATTGAAAGAGGAGACTTTGAATTAAATTCTAATAAGTTGATTATAGACAAAATTTCGACTTACTTATTTGGACTTTTTGAACGACCAACGATAAATACCAGGACGTTCAAATTATTTGAGCGTAATCGCAAAAAGTTTCCGACTAGATCTGCGCCAGTCTTCCAATGAGATCCTTAGTACGCTAATTATGCTGTACACTCAGAAGATCGTAACAATGAGGTCAAGTATCGTGTAGCTGGAGATAAACAAAAATGATTTCTTTCTTTTGTTCTAAAAACGTTATTTATGCCCAGGGTAAGGAGAGCATATTCGTCGTCAAAAACAAAATATTTCGTATAATTTGAGAAGGTGCAAAAGCCTTGATGAAATTATTTCATAAACGAGTCGGTTACTATTGAATAAATATAAAGAATGATTGTTAAAAAAAATGTTCTAGTAGATACATCTGAAACAACAAAATATAACATGAAGGAGAATAATAAATTGGAGAAAAACCAAAAACCATTTGAAATAATGTCTGCATTGTTCTCCCAAAGAAATTGTAATTGCAATGCATAGTTTTCAACGAATACCGCAACTAACAGTAATGAATTCCTTTTCCCATTTACCGGGTAATAATAATATACTCCTGCTTTTTAGTTTTTATTATTATTAAACTAATAGCATACAATTCAAATTAATACCAAGTTATACACGAGTGTTACTAAATAAAAGTTTAGGTTAATAATTTTTAGTTTTAACTGAATTTATCCTAATGGTTTCCTCGGCAAAGAAAAAAAAAATTAAAGTTACGTGTTCCGTCTGTTAAAAGTGTTGAGAATTCTTCAAAACTTTATTTAGTACACTACTCGGAACTATTTTGTTTGTTAAAACTATAACCAGGAAGTCAGTAATAGTTACGAATCTTTGTGTTACGCTCGAACGGTCTATTTCCATGCAATACACAACTCAGCGCTGCTGACTCGTTAAAAGTTTGGTCTTTAAATATTTCAGCTTATACTTTTCTGTTTGTTCTAACAAAACTTAGCTTTAATTTCCAGTTTTCCTTGCATCGTCATAAAATACATATTCCCAGACTTAAGCGGGAAATGGAAGACTTTATTTTATACAGGATTTCACACGGTATGGTAGTAAATGTTGACTTAACGTTTATTTATATTTCGCAAATATTTGAAATGTCTTTATCAACTTGTAGAGTAGTTAAAACTTTTACTAGTAGGATATTATTTCAAAAATGTTTATTTTGATCGTCTTCGTATAAATAGTATAAATTGGAAGCGGTATGTGTTTTTCAATTTATCCTAACCTTTCCTTCAACAGACATCATTATTCTGTCGTTATTTGTGCTAAACACTTCCTTCATCTCATTAGATGATCAGTCTCGGTAACAAGTACAGGTGAAATCTTTGATTCAATTTGGGGTTATGGTAAGTAATTTATGTATACCCTTACCTATGAAAACATTCTTGGTTCAGTAATTACGGTCTTATCTTTTTGAATTACGATGAAATTCCGTAATTAGGAATTTTTAAGTGTCACATTCTTTGGGCAAAACTTTCCTAGTAGTTAGAATGAAGGATTTATTTATCTATATCGTAGAATATGTCCAGAAGAATTTTGAGGTAAATTTTTATATATTTACCACAGTGCTATTTGTTGGTTGGAAGATTAGTCTAATTCGGTTAAGTAGTACGTCTCCTTCAGAAACTTTGAGTGCTTATCAAAATTGGTATACTGTAAGCTCTCACAAACAAGTATTTTGGACAGAAAATAAATAATTAACCCCATATGTCAAGTTCAACTTGTCGGCCCAAAATTGAAATATCAAATTTTGCATACATTTTTGCAAGTGCAAATTATTGTCAAGCCCTGTAGTCTAATTCATTAAATGAATCAATAAATTCAATCTTTGATATCGACCTTCTAACCAATTCACTTACTAAAATTCACGAGCACATCGAAACCATAAAAAATGAGTCAAAAATGAAGAAAACTTAGGAAGACATAGAAACCATAAAAAACTGTAGTTTGAAAATAAAGAAAACTCAGGAGGTCATCGAGACCATATCTGTAGCAACAATGCAAAAAAAGTAACAATCGAAACAAAGAAGATACTTCATAGATGAAAATTAGTAAAAACGGCAGATTTAGTTTAGAAAACTCAAATCAACTGTGTCAATTTCTTAAATTTGATAGTAACTATCATTAATTCAAAAGTAGAGATGTGATTTCATATACAGAGACAAATCACTTTTATATGAATTACGTGACAAAAGTGTTGGTCAAACAATTTGGTTGGTCACACAACTTTAGAGATACCACTTTATTGCTGACGCTAGAAAATGTCAGCTTGCAAAATTTTGTTTTATTATGTGGTTGGAATTAATGAACCGTGTCGTAAACTGTCTTTCAAGTGTTTTGTTGTATAGCTAAACAAAAGAAAGTAAAAAGAAATGAAAAATTAACAAAACATTTTGTCTAATGCCACTTAGTTATTACAGAAATTCTAAATAGGCAACTAAAAAGGAAGCGTCAAAAATATTTTTAATATAAAACTTTGTTGCGCAAACTAAACAAAAGAAAAAAATGTGTTTGCTGAAAACAAATTGATTAATTCTTCGAACTTTGTTTTTTAAACTTTGAAATGGTTATGCGAACATTTTAATGTCCTAATTATTCATTAATTCAGAAGTATGTCGTACAAGGGTATAGCAAACTTCAGAGTATATCAAAACGTCTGTTTCGGTTATTTTCTTGTTTTCATTAAGTTTACAGGTCACCGCTCGGTAAAGTTTGTCTCATAGGGATTAGCACCTCCCTTGCTAGTCAAATTTTCACGTAATGTGTTGACTAAATCCCAGGAAAGCAAATAATCACAGCGAAATTTGCTGACAAAGTTTTCAGTGGGAAACGAACAATAATTGAAAGTGAAACCGATGAAGTGCGGTTTTGTGCGTATATATAAAAGTCAACCAATTGTCAACTTGTGCTATCGTTTTATTCATCTTACAAATTGGCAATTATGTTCCGATAGTTTTTCGTGTGTTATTCTGAAAATATTCTGTTTACCAGACGTGTAGTTGCAAAATAAAATTGGTGCGCATTCCTTCAGTCTAACTAGAACTGGTGTTTTATAAAGAAATAATAATTAAACAGACTTTTAAAGAAGAAGGAATAGCATTTGAACTTTTCAGCATAGAAAAATGATATAAATACACTTACCTTTTTTCTTTGCACCTCCAAACATGTTTTGGAGCTGATTTTTAGCTTATAACATTAATCAAGTAATTAAGTTTACGTGACCGCGCCGATAAGCAATTCGATCATCAAAATTGATTGATAATCAAGAGATTAGCTTCGACCTAACCGGTCATTTTGTAACGGTAATCTTCAAAATCGAAATGGGCGGGAAATTCGTGCAAAGTTATTAGTGTATCGCAAACTAGTGGTTTTCGGTTACCCCGTCGAATTTAAGACGCTAGCTAGAAGATTTAAGTCTTAATAAAATTCAAATTGTACGTGATGTTTATGGTTCACAAATCTCACGTGCACACGATACCATAATCAGAATCAATGTGCTCTTGAATAAAACTAATCCTGGGAATGCGCGCACGAGGTCCGACCAGCGCAAAGCGCACCACTCACACAGGTCTTCCGAGCTTTTGCTGAAAGCTACGCAAGCTCTACTACGTACCTACGCACACGAAGGTTCCTAAAGCTGTTGGTACTCGAACGCGCCGATGCAGTACGATATTATTTATTTGATATTAGCGTGAACTTATGGATTATTGATAACTTTACCAACTACTAACTCTTCTTCAGGTAACTTTTACATTCCTTTTCATCACTTTAAGAGCTTTCAACGAAATTTCGTCCTTTATAACTATCTTAATATCGAAATTACTTGGTCTGTTAATTATTAAGAGACTTTTCGTGTTTTACTATCTACCACTTTCGTGTTGACGAACTCGTATTTGAAAATACTTTTAGCGGACCTACCAAGACCCACGCTTATAAAAGTGATGTTCATTTTATTCAGAATGTATGAACTTATAATGAACGTTAATTATTGTACCCATCGCTTATTAAATTTTTAATGCTCTTCAGGTTTGTTCATTTCAAACTTCGTAACTACTTTTTTAAATCTCCAAGCTACGTGTTTTCTATAAAAAGTTAACAATGTTAATCTTGAACCTTTACAACGGAATTTTTGTTTATATTTTCTAACCTGTAATTTAATTGACTAACATTTTTTTTCCTAAACAATAATGCAATCCTCGCTCTTAACTAAAAGTGTAAGCATTACAATTTCAAACTAAAAAGAAACTTTTTTTTACATAAGAGACAAAACGAAAGAAGGCAATTAGAAATAGCCTTCTTCTCTCCCTCTCTGTCTAATTTCATATGCTTGACCTTTTCAACGAGCTAGTTAAGATAATAGGTTTGTTTTTATGTACACCAAAGAAATAAACTGGGAAAAGCAGCGGAAATAACCAAAAATAAACTTTGAGCAAAATTATTAATCTGCCACTGACCTAGTAGGGAATTTCGATTCTTTGGGAGTGAATCCGACACTGATCCATGAACTTTTTTTAAGACGAGCAGGTAGCGTATTTAAAAAAAAATTACGAAAAGGCAAAAACGTCAGTTGCTTAGAGTACTCTTAATGTAACTTAAGGGTAAGCTGCACCGGAGTAGTATCAGTTGGCATCCTTCACTCGGAGTAACTAACTATAAATAAAAAAAGTCTTCAAATATTTAAAACGTGCTGCCACGATTTAAAATTGGGAGAAGAGGCAAGGATACAATGTCGTTTAATTACGACGAGTTTTTAAATATTAACAAGTTAATGCAGAACTTTAGCGTTGGTGATAGATTCCCTACTTTTCTTCAAACTTTTGAACGTGATCAGCAATAATAAAATTGAAAAAAGTTTGATAATCACCTTGCAGAAAAATTAAGTTTGACTTTATAATCAGTCTTTTTTTATTCGTTTGGTGGTCTAGCGATTCAAGATGACGACATCTCCGATTTGTGTGAAGTTGACGAAATGTAATAATTCTTTGTTTATTTAGTGTAAGGAAATCTACGGAACCTTTTTGTTGGAACTGTCTGGGTGAATCTTTAACAAGCAATATTAGCCTAGGCCTGTATCGTGGAGGGTATAAGATTCGGTGGTAGTTCGGACTTTCCTATTTTGAGATTGAGTTAGTCAGCAGACACGTCTTTGTTTCAGGTTAAATTGTATCGTGGCCAAGATTAATCTCTAAAGTAATTTGATATTAAGCAAGAATCACCGATTTCCAAAAATAACAAATGAACTAAATCTAAGATGATTTATAGTGAAAGCTGAAAATAGCTACAAGCAGTTGTAATGAATCGCCGATAGTTTTAAGTGGATTATGGACAAAATTGGCTACTTCCAAGTTCTTAAAACACCAACTAGATTGAACTTGTAGCAAATGTTTGTAACAACTTTTGAATTAACTAAGTATGAGTGTCATTTACAGCTTTTGTATTAGATGCTTATTACTGCGACTGGGCATCGTTGCTTTGCTCATTCATTACTTATCAACACAGTACTGATTCTTTTGATGAATACCAAACCCTTGTTACTATTATTATCCCGTTTTTAAATTGCAGTAGCTACACTAAGTCACTGAGTCAACACCTTAGCTTCCAAGCTGAACGCCAAAATAGAAATTCGAAATGCAAACTTGGGAAAAAGAATACTCAGCGTAAATTCTTCCGAAAACTATTTATCATTATCTCACACTTTCAATTAATTTTTTCTTGAAGTATTAATCTCTGATTACTGCATTAGCGTCAAAATGCAAAATAAGACTGGATTTCAATCTAATAAATGATTCCTACATTAACAGATCAGAAAATCCATTTTTTCAAGAATTGTACTTTTACCTTCGACATTTAAAATTTTGGTCTACAGATTTGTCCTAGACCCCAATCTTAGCTTCCAAGTTGTGATGTTTGCTAATATCATATATAATAATGCTAATAGAACCTTGAATGTTAATTCACATACACACATCGTAAGAAGGTCTTTGTGTTTGGTTTAAGGATTTCTCCGAGGCAATTTTAGGGATTTTTAATCTCCTAATCCTGGGTGGTTCAGGAATGCTAATCTTTCTTCTTCAAAAAGGACAAACACAAATAGCACTAGAGTTTTTTGACAACGGTTGGTCATTACGGACCAGAAAGTACTGTATCTGCTATGGCTTTAACGTGCCTCACAACACAACTCGAGACGGTGCGTAACGGCCACATTCCTCGACATCGAGAGGGCCTTCGACAAGGTCTGGCACGAGGGGCTTCTCTTTAAGCTCCGAGCCGCCGAAATCCCCGCCTGCTTCGTCAGGTTAATCAGCAGTTTCCTGTCCGCCCGCCAACACCGCGTGCGAGTGCACCAGGCTAAGTCCAGGGTGTACACGCCACGAGCCGGCGTCCCTCAGGGGTCCATCCTTTCTCCTCTTCTATTCATATTCTTCTGCCATGACATCCCTCGTCCCGAAGAGCCGGAGGTCCGCCTCTCGCAATTCGCGGACGACACAGCTCTTTGGGTGACGTCTCGAAGCTCCGCCGAAGGATCCAGAATCCTGGCGTACGAACTAGGACGCCTGGAGACTTGGTTCCGGAAGTGGAGAGTCAGACCAAATCCCCAGAAAACCAACCTCATCTTATTCCGCCACCGCGACTACAACCACACGGCCAGATTCGATCCCGACGACGTCCGCCTGGAACTGTGGGGCTCGCGCCTCCAACTTTCGTCATCTGTCAAATACCTTGGCATCACTTTCACCCCCACGCTGAGATGGAGCGACGAGCTGAAGCACTGCCTGGACGTTGTCCAGCGGCGCAGCGGCTTGCTCTCTAGACTCTGCGGCGGCATTCCAGGCTGCCACCCTAGGACGCTACTTCACACATACAAAACTTTCATAAGGCCCGTGATCGACTACCGATTCACAGTCTTCGGCTCCGCACCGCCATATGCGATCAGAAGACTCCGACAGAAAGAGAGGGCCATCTGCAGGAGGATTTTCCGGCTGGAGCGCTTCTTCCCTTCGGAGGAAGTCTGCGACAGGGCGGGTATTCCTCCTGTAGATGCGCGCCTCGAATTCATGAGGGGTCGATATGTGAGCAGGGCGGTCGAACAAAACAGAGAGCACGTTCTCGACATCCTAAGAACCCGGGCTCCGGCCGCCCGCAGAAGACCCAAAAGAAAACCCAAACACCCGCCCTCCATCATGATGAGACGTGCCGAGAACCTCTCTCCCGAGTTGATGGACATACTTCTTGACACCCCACTTATCTATAGATAAGTTCCCAACCACAGTCCTCCGCGAAACTACCGAGCAAAGTAGGCAGCGTCCTGGCGCCACGTTGCATTCGGGAGGTCCGGGACATCCCCGGGCCGACTGTTCTCACTAGGGTTTTTTCCGTGGTTTTCCCTAGTGGTCAAGGCAAATGCCGAAACAGAAATTTCCACGGACCCACCACCAACACCGAACTAACGCGCCGCGTCACCACCCCTTCGCCTCCGATGTTACCACACCGAGGAACCGCCGCTGCACCACCACCCCACAACACCAAACTGCTGCTGCCGCTACACACAACTACCGCAGCCACACAATAAACACACACACACACACACACACACACACAGGATGAGCGCGAACCGAACCGTTCTCTAAGTCGCTGACGCCACAAAATTCCTCCCCTCATCAGGCTGAAGAAGCTCCACGAGGAGCTTAAAACGGCCTCCCGCCTTCGGCGGGAATTTAACGATTGACTTGACTTGACTTGACTTGCCTCACAACAGTATCAGCTGATAACCATAAACCATGCTATTACAATTAAGAAGATATCACATCGTTCTATTCTATTTTTCTCTACAATAAAAAAAGCAAACGCAAGAATTTGGAATGTTTACTACCGTCAAAACGTAATACGTATAATCATGCGGTAACGGTAGTATTTAAAAGTTTTTTCCGGTAAATAGCTTGTATACAAGTAAATTGGTTCTTGTGAAAACAAACAAATTTTAATTAAAGGTAAGTTGTCAATTAAATACGGATTAGTCTATTTAAAGTTCATAAATTAATTTTAAGAACAAATAAGCTTTACTGCCTTGACTCCAAATCCTTAATTAAAAAATCAATCTTATCAATAATTATAACCTTTTCAACGTACTAAAAAAGAAAAGTAATTAGAACTTGGGTTTTCGTCTTTTAATTTTCAGTAAAAAAACTTTTTTTATTATTTTTTAAAGGAACAACCAAAGATGAATGTTTTGCTCCGGTCCGACAGAAGTTAATATACGGCGCTGTTGTTTAACCCACAATTAGCAAGAACCTTTAACTAAATGAGGCAAGTCAATTTAATGGATTTTCAAAGTTTACTTGATGGATATTACAAGCCTGTTTTGCATTATAAAAACCTTTTAATAAGTGTAGCTTACTAAGACCGTTTAATTGAACTTAATAGGCTTATTATGGAACAACATCCTTTTAATGATTTTTATGTGAGCAAATAATTCAAAGAGACATCATTCTAGAAAACAAACCGGTTCAAAACAATAATTGATATTTAGGATGGAATTGTTTTCAAGCTATACAAGGTGACTTATAAATAGTGCATCATTCTAACTGGATGGTTTTAGGGATGTAAAGAATTCTTATTAACGTAACATATCAAGATGAAATTTTCTAAAACGCATCTATTTACCTATAAATTTCTATAGTCGACGTCCTTGCCGAAGATACGTTACGCCACGTCAAAAGCAAGTCAGTCACATTAACTTCCATTCAAAGAAAAAACGTACCGCAGAATGAAATTTTGCAAAGTCCTTCAAATTCATTGTTCAGTACCTCGAAAACAGTTTGAAATCTAAAAAACAAAATTTTTGTGGGATTGCAACTACTACGATATAAGGCACCTATTACTTTAAAAAGTTCTATCAAAAAGTAAAGACAAAAAGAGAGGGAAGGAGAGACTTTAACACCCTGTATATCAGAAACGGTACATTTGCGAACATACGTCTGCATGGACTTCTTGTTTTAAAAAGGATCACTAAAAACATCTGGTGAAGCTTAATGTACTACTATTAAACCACCCTTTTCTATGATTTTGTTATATACAGGGTGCGTTAACAAAGGTGGGAACACGCAAAAATGTTTTTAAAATTCAATCGATCGGTTTAACATGGCTTACGGCAACGCTGATTATCTCTGTACTCAGCCACGTTTATTGTGAGACAAGAATGTGTAAAATGTGCACTTCTTGTCGTCAATCAAACATTCATGAAGTATTGCTAGGTTTCCGATGTTGTAGGTGATGTGTAAAGTACAAACTTTTCAACAATGACGATTTTTCCCAAGGGGCACATTTAAAAAGATGTAATTGGGATGACACTAAATAATGCTAAGCAAAAAGGAACCCAGAACTGTTGTGGTAGAAGTAGATTTTCAGAAATTTTGTTATTAAAATAAGAAAACGTAGTACAGCTAACATTCTTGTGGTTAACCCACTAATAGAGTAATTTATCACTTATGTGTTTGGGCATTTATTTTCCACCTTGTGTGTTTTATTTATTTTTAGGCTGTTGTAGGATTACGAAAGGTTAAGATTTTCTTTTCATTTATTTATAGCAAGCACCAGTCGAAAACCCCGCTGGACGTATGGTAATCACATAGAAAAGGCAGCTCGAAAGGCAGAAGACTTGCACAGCTGATGCCTAACATAAGAGAACCAGACAGCGATAAGAGATTAGTGATATGTGGAGTAATTCATTCATTCCATACTGTTGTATGTACCTATATGGTACCCTGATTTTCGTTGAGAGTAGTGTCAGCATATAATACCGCATTCACTCTATCCCTGTAAATAATAACAATAACAGTTGCTATAGGCCTACTTGAGTACAAAAGAAAATACACGCGGGTATAGATGAAGTGAAAACACTAAGACAAAAAAATAGGGATACGGGTCTGAAAATGTGGCAACAAAAATTGCACGCACAGGACTGACCGGTCGTAGTCAAGCGTATACTACGCGCACAGGAAAAAACGAGGAAAATGTATTGCAGCGTTTTTTTTTTTAGGTTAGATCTTGAAAATAATAAATAGTGCAATAGTGCAACAAAGATAAAATAAGAAACTATGATTTGCATAGGTAATTGTACTGTGTAATGTACTGCATTATTATTAACACAACCTATTATACCAATACATCATTACCTTGCTGAACTTTACCTCGTGTAACATAACCATATACTACAGTTTGGTATGTCTAGATTTCCTAAAAATTCAAAACTATGTGTTTTGTGGATCAAAACATGTGGAAAACCAGACTGGCAACCTAAACAGCATAACAGATTTCAATTTAACTGAATATACAGCAAGATTAAAAACAGGAGCAGTGCTAAACGATCACACCACTGAAGAACAACGGGAATAATCGGTACTAAAAAACCACATCATTGAAGAACACCTGGAGCCATTTGTACCAAAAGACTACATCACATTGTAATGAAAGAAGTGAAGACACACCTGCTATAGTGGTAAGTTCTTCATTTTCTTCTATTCATTATCAACATTATTTGATACTTGTTTATTTCAGAGTCAAACTTTTCCAATCAGTTGCTGCAAATAATACATCCCTCGAACATTATACCTACTGTGTTACTAAAAGTCCTTACAAATTAAAAGGAAAGTTGATTCAGTATTCATACAATTATGAGATTAACATTGATGAAGATTTGGAGTTTCTAGAATGTGGAATTGGTCAATCGAAACAAGGAGAACTATTAGATAAATAGCACGCTATATAGTCAAAAAAGTAACATTTGTTTAAATGCCACTTACAAAAAGAAGGGGGGGAGGGTTTATTGTTTCAGTTTGCAAATCTGCAATTGTACATAGAGTATTTGTTTGGTCATGTATATACTGGTTGTAGTTAAAACTTCATTTTGCTCGGGCACAAGTTGTACAAAAATCCGTAACAACCTTTTTTGTCCAAAAACGTTTGGTTTAAAAAACTAACAACGCAGGGGTATTAAGAAACAGAGCAAAGCAAAGCTACAAAAGAATGTGTCCAGTTTGGTAGTTAATAGCTTCTGAGAGTTTTCAAATTTCCATTTATAAATGTATTAGACTGATCCATAATAGTCATTTTAATAATGTGCTTTTCAAACTGTTCTGTCTGCTTTTTTATTGAAGAGTATGCCATGTTGAATAAATTTTGATTTATTTCATTTGTTCTAATACACAAGAGTTTATTTTCTGTTAAAAATCTTTAAATTCAGACAGCTCTAAAATGATCTTGGAAAAAACTCCAATAGGCGGATATGAACGTAAGAAGTTGGGAAACAAATTTCTTGCAAATGAGTTATGAAATTACCGAGGTGATTTTGGTAACTTGAAGGTATGTCCAATAACGACTAAATTCACGTTTTTAATGCTTCATATCTACGATAGACGATATCTATCTTTCAATAGCTGTTCACCTATTTGAGGTAAATCTGAGGTTGTAAAAGTCAACTGTTCTCTTTGTTACTTATTGGTGTGTAAATTTCGATTTTGGGCGAGATGCTCTTATCAGAGTAAAGTAATAGTATTCTACTTAAAACAAATATTGTAAAAATTAAATAAAGTTATGGAAGTGTACCGTTCGGTAAGCTGACTGTTTAGTTTAAGTTTCTAGTACATTCATGTAAAATTCAGCTTTGTGACAGAAATGAGCAAGATGTGGTAGACAAATAGAAAAGTAAATAAAGTAAAATTAAAGTTTGCGTGATCAATCCCCTGTGTAGGGGCCGAGCCGCTTTAATAATTCATATACTCCAGCTTGCAATCAGTATTTTAGTATTTATAAAAACTTATTATTCCACGAATTTTCCATTTAGTACATGTAATCTAACTAGTGTAATGTAATCCAAGTAATTACCGTGTCACATTTACTTCTTGGTTTTATTACTACTACATAATCGATTTAATATACAAAGTAATGGAATTAATTCTAAACTTTAACAAACACGTGATACTTTTTTGTTTTGTCTTTATTATGCTTTACCTGTTCGACATTTTAGTTATATTAATCCTATACTAATTCCGTTCTTTGGTATATATTAATCCCCTCAAGTGAATTTATATTAGCGTCGTTACTTGGTAATGGAATGACTAGCGTGTACGAGTACAGGATATGCTTTTATCAGCTTTATAACAAGATGAAAGAAAAACTCTCCCTTGCAAGATGAGCTAGAGTGGTGTAAGCTGTTCCTAATGCAAAATACACATATACTAACTGTAAATTTAGATTATGAACAATTTAATTGGACGAATCATTACAAGTAGTGCTCTTCTAACTTATTGAGATTTATTCTATTAAATAGTATGCTACTACGGGTATGTTGGTGAAAAACGTTTTTAATTTATGTATGATCACAAATGCAGTTGATTTCGTACCCGGGTGTTTCATAAAAGCATGACAATGCACCAAATTTTTGTTTTTGTCACTTGGATCATTCCTGATTACAACAATTTAGCACTATCAGGTACTAAATCTAATCTTTTCGGCGCTATTCAATTGTTTCTTGCAATTTATAAACTCGGGGAATGTTTCAAAGGCATGGAGTTTGATCAATTCTATTACACAAGATCAGAGCACAAGAAAACCTATCAGATTGATGATTGAAAACCAAATAATTTTTAGCCCACAGAGTTAGCATGTTCTTAAAAACAGCAGTAAATGAGTATTGCAGTGCACAAACAGATATAAAAAACTATCGAACCATTACTGTTTCTAATTTTTAGTAATGACTTAACTGAGAAATTGAAACAGGACATCAGTATGATAAATGTATGCCATAAACGATAATAATAAAAGGCAAAGATTTAGATGTTATAGCGCAATCAAGTAACGGAGCAACAACAGTAATGGAACAATGGTGCATATTCAATTTTAAATCTATCAAAGTCTGTAGCAATACAATTTCCAATAACATCATAGTCGTAAATACAAATAACATGATGGTAAATCTATCACAGTTCAAAAATAAGTTTTTTTTAGACTTACAAATTAATAATCATCTAGCATGAGAATTAAATAAAAAGAAGATATACGAAGATTTTTTTGGGACGCATTGTTTTATCAACATAAGAAAGTGTCAGTCAGAAGGCCTCAAACTACAATTCAAGTGTTAGATCACGTCTAGTAATTTGGGGATGCTCTCGTTATGTAAATCGACTTATAAGCATACAAAAAAAATTGTAAGAACCATAAGTAATGCATTTTACATTGAATACTGTAAGCCAATATGTATACAACTAAAGATAATTACTATAGTATCACTCTATTTAGATATAATGTTGCACTTTTCGCAGTTGATAACACCAACAAATTTAAAACAAATGGAGACATAAATCAAGGACTCTAAATACGATCAAAGAACAGTCTGTGTAGAGCAAAACAATACCACACTATTTGGAAAAAGTTCATACTTCATGGCAATCAAGGTTTTCAATAAAATCCTTCAAGAGATTAAGGTTCTGGATTTTTATTAAAATACTTGTTGCAACTATTTGGAATTGGGCTTTGCATTTTTCTTTTGATAGTTCCTCAAAGAGTCAATAATTTTAGATGCAGCTTTGATGCCAATATGAATTTGCTCACTATGGCAGGATGAATTGCCGATCATACCGAATATTTGTCAATAATTAATTAATACGTATGGAATATATTGTAATGTTGGAAAAAAAAAAGAAAAAAGTACATCCTTCTGAACCTGACAATTTTACAACAAATTTATCTGAAGCATTTATCGCGGCAAATATTCCTTTAGAAGCCCTAAATACTCCTATTAATAAGATTTCTAGAAAAATATACCCAGAAAGATATCTCGGATGAATAAACACTACGAAGGAGTCGTTCACCTGCAATATATTCCAGAGTTATGCACAACATGAAAGGTAATCTTGCAAATCAATATCTTTGGGTTAGTGGCGATAAAACTCCATCTACACGTTCCCTAGTTTCTACTAAACTATGGTCTATTGTCTACATCATTGAGGAGTCTTAACAATGTTATTGATTCTGAGAATGGCTATGATAGGCTATTTCTTTTTGTTAGTGATGCTGCGGCATCGATGTTCAGGGCTGGACAGTTGACGAAACATAACCCTAACATAATGCATAGGATATACAAATATACAAGATACGTATTTCCGGATGTCTGAACCTTATATCAACTTTTAAAAAGATATTTCGTAAGGCACCTTCTCGAGTTGGTGTATGTTCAACACTTTTCTTATACTAAACATTTGCTGTTTTAAGCCATTTTCTGCCTATATGTATTGTATTTTAATCTAAGGACGAATTAAGATCCATTTTGGAGTGGTTTAATCTTCTCAGGGAGGGGAGGGAGGGATGTCTGGTCATGTACTGGAGGTCAGTTTTCAAATGCTATACATTTACGTTCTTCGTCAATCTTTTACATTTCAATATTTATCGTATTTTGATGTAAGGGACAGTTTTACCCTTTTTAAACACCCTCATGGTACTAGATTGTTGGTTTAACCCCAAATTGTCAGCATGTGTAAGGTGTGATTTTACCCTATTTTGGGGGTGTTTTTTTGCTCTAGCGCAAGATTTTAAGTGTATATTTGTTATTCTGAGATCGGATTCGGTTTTAGCGTCGAGAAATACATGGGACTACCATAGTCACAATCCCAGATCAAAACCTTTATTTTTTGTGGGGCTGTGTTATTGATGACCCAAAGTTGGAGGTCTCCTACAAGATGAGGCCCTCACCCTAGGTACGCCACTGGGAGAATACCAAGGAAAGTTCAGACCATATAGATCCGTTATGGATCAAATATTTGCCCTAAACCAAATCCAAGATTACAGAGAATTTGCGACTACACCTATAATTTGTTGATTTCAGAATGGCCTATGATACGATTAAACGTGAATATGTAAACAAAGCACTGAGAGATATAAGAATACCAAGCAAATTCGTCCGACTTAAAAAAAAGGCACTGACACATACAAAAAATAGAATTCTGACGGAAGTGGTATTAGAAAGTTACTAATAATAATTTAAAAAGAGCATATAACCAAAAAGTTCAGTGGATAGTATACACTAACTGCACATCTGATTGTGAAAACAAATGAATTCGATGAATCGCTTGCAAACCTTTTCAAATTGTATGAGTAGCGTAAATGTTGGTGTAAAATGCTTTTAATGTAAACGGCAATTTGATTTACAAAACAATTTGAATTTTTACATAAATAATAAAGCTACTGTCTAATAAATACATAATAATACCCAAAATATTATTATTAGACTAATTTACATTACATTATAACTAGTGGTGGCTGCTTAATATCAACTACATATTACATAATGTATGGAGCAAACATGAATGGCTCGTATTCTAGGCAATACCAATAAATTTTGTAATATTGTTGTACTATCTACAACGATTATAATTGAATTGATCGGATGCTACTATAAATACAATAACTTTAATGTATTTATGGCGCTTCCCCTACGTACATAGATATAATAAAGATGTAATCTTTTAAACATGATTTTATAAACGATTATTTTCCTGTAACGGTAAGCTAAACAAGAGTCGGAAGTTATATAAAACTGGAAAAAAGTATGAAAAAAAGAATACCTCTTCTTGAGACTTATTTCAGTCTTTGTCCTGCTATCTCCTTATTGATCCCCTATGGATAGCATGAATAAACAAATAGATTCACTAAAAGAACAGTTTGCACAAACGCCAAAATTTACAATAGGCATGAAAATCAATCTCAAGCATCTACCAAAAAATGTGCAGAAATTGAAAACCAAAGCTACGATTTGAGATCAATATGTACAAAAAGTAGCACAAAATCTAAAAACTGGGCTAGGAACATCAGATAAAATCGTCCTAGGTGAAAAGAAGGAACCACAGCAATTCAGCTAACATCTGTAGAAGAATTTACTCTATCAATCTTTTTTCGATAGCATTCCCTAGCATTCCGTATGCAGCTTGGTTTATTTTTGGTCATATCTAGTTAACTAGAAGATCTTTCAACAAAAACGAATAAAAGCAACTTTCAATGCAAACTCAGAATTTAAGTGTTATATCAACTTTTGTGAGTGAATCGCGGAGTCTTGTATAGAAACGCGATATAACCAACTGATACAGAACTTTAATTACGTCCCGATAACAAGTTGTGACCTTTAATGCTCATTTTCTGTATTTAACAGCATTTTAACTTCTAGACGCACATACGTTACTGCAGAAAGCCGGAAAAACAGTAATTGTTTCGAATTACGGTCAGATGCACATCTATGAGCTATCATCAGCGATAAAACGAGGAAAATAATTGAAAAGCCGTTAAGTTCAAGTTACTAACCAAAAACAAATCAGACAAGGTGTTTCTGGATTACGGAGATAAAAAGCCGTGGTAGTAGTGACCCAAAGACGGTAAAAAAATAAACTGCATATCGGAAAGACGAATGCACTAAATAGGAGCTCAAAAGAAAAGCAACAAAGGAAAATCAACTGCTTGATCTCTGGACACATCCTTACGGCATTTTTACGTGGAATTCTAGAACGAAAGGTATAAGTACATACCGTGTTTTATGTTCTTTTATTCTTATCGTCTACTTATCTATTGACACTTCATTGAACTGGTTCAGTAAATCGTTTTTGTGTTCAGTGTTATATTGGTTGTTAAAATTAGATTTGAACTGTGACAGCGTGAATGTAACATAATTGATGACCAACAGAAGACGCCACTCTGCTTGCTAGACATTTCTCAATATTTCTCAATTTTCAAAGTAGGAAACCAAGACGATTTGTCTTCTAACGACTAAAACTCATAGAAAATCCGCTTAACCTACTTTCAGATGAAATCCATCTGTTATTTTCAACGCAATATAAATGAAGTAATTACATACAAATGAAGGTTAGGTATCGAATTCAAATTAAGACTTTGATAGCACCAAAGCAGTTAATGTTTTTTATTGGGAATGTCGTTTTGCCAAATAACAAATGAACAACTTCTTCCAACTATTTAAAATAATTCCTTCCTCTATATTTCTTAGTCAGTCTCCTGAGAAGGAATCGGAAGGGTAAATCGTCAATACAATTTCAATAATTTTATTCTTGAAAAAATTTGTATTTTGGCCTTCTCAATATTCATCATCGTTTTATGAACCGGATGGGGATGTCGAGTAAGTTAAGTTATTTGAACCAATAAAGTTTTTTTTACTGACAGTTACTTTTACTTTAAGTCTCCTAGATGAGAAGCAATTCTACTTAGTAAAAGGCACAAAAATGTAGAGTGGACTACATCCTGAAGGAGGCCGCGTGTAGTCGACATAAATCCAAGAATGCAAATATTCAATTTTAGAACTCCAGATTTAAGAACTCGGCCCTATTCCAAGGCAGAATATACAACTATACAAAATTCTCACCTTGAATTTACGTAAGTTCTGTGTAGAGGAGGCCACTAATATTTAGCTTGGTAAGCAAAGCTCAGATGGTAGTTCCGTTCTGGGATGAGTTTTTGTTTTTGAAGTTCAATTTGTAGTTTTTTCTTCTACACTATGATTCAGCAAGAAGTTTACTATCATTGACTTAACTCTAAGCTTGTACTCTTGCACTCCGTCAGGATTTCCTTCCTATTTTCTCTCATGGTGTTGGCTACGCCAAGGGATTAATCCTTTTGCTCTTGACTATTATAAGTGTTCGGCCCTCTGAGATATCTTTTTTCCCTACCACAACACGTACCTGCTCTACTAAAGAACTTCTATACTCTTACGGGTTTTAATATTTATCAAACAACATAAATGGGTGTTTCAAGATGAAAACATAAATTCACTTAATACCACTATTACGGCGATAACATTCAACTTAAATTTAAAAATAATTTCTGTACGTCCATTAGTTTTTCTTATTACCGGAAGGATTGTTGTGCTTTCTCCAAGAAAATCCACTTTTGAATTTCTCTGAAAATGATATTATACCCATCTACCTCTCAGTATATTGAAAAAATTCTAAATTGTTTTAAAATTGAAAATTTATTTTCCATTCAAAACACATAAACTACTTATTTACATATTATGCAGTGCTCAAAATGGTTTTTCGATATCCTTGGAAAACTTTATTTCGGTAAATATGTCTTATTTCTATTTTTCAATTAATTTAAAATGCGTGTTTTTCCTCAAGTTCAAACCTTTCATTTACATGTAGCTTTCCTCTCTTACAATTTTGTTAAGTGAAGTAGCTACCTAACAGATCTATAAAATGTATTATAGGAATTGTTCCAGCTGAACTGAAAACGCTTTTGAATGACCCTATTCTTAGAAGAAGGTGTAAAGTTTTGAAAATAATAAAAAATGGTAACTTTATTTGTTTAGCACGTACACTTAAAAGAATTGAACAAAATAGAATAGCAAAAACTGTATGCAAACCTTTTATGAAAATCAGGTTACAGGAGATAAACACAAAGAAAAAAAAAGATAAAGCAATTTTAGGGGACCGTAATAAAATAACATCTTGATAGTATTAAATTATGTCTATTTAAACATTTATCTGGTCAAAAATATGAAAACAGTCCCAATAAACATATTCGGAAATAAGAGATACAGATTTGCATAGTGTAATACACATCAAAAAGTAGAAGTGGTTTGCGGTGTATTCGTAGTAGGATTGCCTTTGTATCTGGCGGAAGTGGTAAAGCCGGCGGGGGAATAGAGACCGGTTGTGCTGTATCAACGTATCACATTTAGCACATGCTAAGCTACATTCTACATTCCAGATTATAAATTATACTCGACATGGTTCAAGAGGTGTATAGCCAATAACGGCCACTACTGCTGTCTGGTTTGACTTTAGCAAAGGATAGGTTCTTACTGTTTGTTGTATTGTTTTAGATAAATACAAAAAATGATCAACAGCTTCTGGGGGAACTTCAAATACATATCAGAATAGCTTGATTTCTAATATATTTTATGGTTTCGTAAAGCCATACTCACCCAATTAGCAATTATATTTCAAGCTAGAATTAGGAATCATCCAAAAAGTTTACCTTTGAGAAGGCCATAAACGTATGCCTTAAGCGTAAATAGCAAACATAACCCAGAAATGTGGAAATGTCAATTTGACAGCAAAACAATAATGAGAATGAAGCTACTAGCTAAGACATGAATTCTGTGTAGTCATAACTGATAAAGCGCATTCATTAATACTGATTGGTTATACATTAATACAAATCCAGATTTAGGTGTTATACCAACTTCATGACCGAATAGTGGAGTCTTGTACACAAACATGATATAACCACCCGATACAAAATTTTAATTACTCCCCGATAACAAGTTGCGACGTAGAACGTTCATTTTCGACATTTTAACTTCCTCATGGCCTTCGCGATGCCGGCGTTTGCTGATCAGTCTCGAAACGTGGGAAGAATATTTAAAAGTCCGTAAAGTTCTAGTTACTAAAAGCAAAAATTCAGACATGGTGTTTATGGTTGATGGAAGTAAAAAACCATCGGTGATTTTAGGCTCATTCACATCAAGAGTTTCTGTTAGGAACAATGGCGAGAAAGCCAAATTTTACATTATAAAGAATGGAACCTACGGCCTACTTGAAAAAAACACAGCTACGAGTCGAGAAAGTTTTCAGTTGGATTAGGACACATTGATGCAATTATGTTATATACTAAATTCAAAGATATGGTAGTCGATATTCTCATAGATAAAGACGTCAAGCCAGTTTTTCAGCGTACAGGAGAATTCCTACACTGCTTGAAACAAAAACCAATGGAAAGTTAAAAAGAATCACATACGTATTTGCATTGTCATTGTCAGTGCAAACAAAGCCGCAATAAGAGAAAACCACCCACACAGTGCACAAAAAGATATTGCCAAACAGAAAAAGAGATACTAGAATTAAATGACAACTTCCAAAAGGATTTACATAAAACAAGTACGCTGTCTTACACATTGGTATAAATAAACCGCTCTATCAGTTGAGCAACCAAACTTTGGCACCACCTTTGTAAGACCAAAGCTCGAATACGCCTGTATTATTTTGGAATCCATACTTGTTAAAAAATTAGGTAATTAAGACAATACAAAGGCGCATAACAAAAATTCCTCTAAATCTAAAGCGTTTAGAACTAACAACGCCCAAGCAAAGAAGGCAAAGAGGCAATCTCATTAAGGTCTTCAAAGTCTTAAATTGATATCATACCTGCAAACTTAATACAGGGTGACAAATATGTTCTGTCGCCTTTTTTCTAACTGATCTAAATACTCTATTAAAAGCTTTTATTTCAAATGGTAATACATATTTTGTTAATTGATACATACTTAAAGAGTAGGCTTAGTTTGTTGACATTTCGTTTACTGTTTCATAAAATACGGAACGTCATACGCAACGTGCCACTATTATAAAATTGTACAACGGTGGAAAACGTGCGTGTGATATTATTCGTGAGCTTGGTTATCAAGAATAAACCATTCAACGAATAATTGCGCGTTATAAAGAATTAGGAAACTTAAGTGGTCCAAAAAGTGGAAGACTGATTCTCTGTTACTGGCAAAATGATTCGCAACATTAGAGAGAGTTCGACGCAATCCAAAGCGATTCGTGAGAAAGATTGCCATGAAAGTTGGGATAAGTAGAGAAAGCGTCCGGACTATAGTCAGAAAGGAGGTTAAAATGAAATCTTATAAAAGTCAAAGTGCCGGCTAACATGGGCACAGGTCAATCCTATTTACTGACGAAAGCATTTTCACAATAGACAAAAAATTCAACAAACAAAACAGTAGAGTAATTTTCAACTAGTGTTGAGAATGCTAACAGTAATGGTAGTTACAGGTCTAAATCAACTCATCCAGAATGAGTGATGGTTTGGGCCAGAATCACCCCTCTAGTATTTATTGGATGAAAGCATCAAAATGACAGCTGAAGTATACAGATCTAATGTTTTGGAAGCTGTTGTAAAACCGTGGGTAGGTGTACACTACACCAGTATTGGACATTCCAGCAGAATTTTGACTTTTAAGTCAACTTTCCCGACTTTATTTCTCCAGAATATTGGTCTCCGTTTTCATCGAATTTGAATCCAATGCTAGAGAAAGCAGTTTGTACAAAACGTCACAGCAGTGTCGAAGAATTAAAGCAGTCTTTACGTGTTGCGTGGGACATTATTCCAGAAAACGTACTGCGGGCAGGCATCAGGGCACGATGGAATCTTTGAAAATCTTTGAGTTACTATTATTTGTGATTATTTAAAATGCCAAAATATTATGTATTTTTGAACAGAAATGTGATTTAAGGAGACACGTAAAGAAACTGGAAAAGAAAAAAATGCAAAAATCTGTGGAGAAAGCACTTTATAACTAATAGTGTCGTTTATTTGTAGAACAGCTTGTAAGAAAAAACTGTATCAGCACCTACTATCAACCACTTTAACAATAGGGTCGACCTAGATTTGGAAGAAGCAAGGGCCACACTAGCATACTATAGTCTGCGATTGTGTTTCTTAAATGCATTTTCTCGCATGTAATGCAAAATAATCTTATTACTTAAACATTATTAATAGTAGTACCGAGGCTAGAAAGTTTTATATTTTTAACTTAAAAAGTTTGATTAGAACCAATTTTAAAAGATATCTGTAGAGTATTCGACATTAAAGTTTCATCAACGAAATCTGTAAAATTGTAAAAGAAAATGGAATTTTTCGGTGTTTTCTTCGCCATTAACTGATGTTTACAGATTAGAACGACATTCGTCAGTGAGGTAGACTAAATTATAACTGAGATTGTCTTTTATAACTCATAAATGCAGTATTTGAAAAATTAATCAAGTTTAAATTTGATTTAAAACCACCCTGTATAATTTCGAAGTTTACTTGTTTCTATTTCGTATGTACATCATTTTAATTACTTTTGATTTGCCGTTGTTTGTGATAATCTCACTTAAACACTTTATACTCTTTAAATCCAACTTCATTTCGACGATCGCTTTCAGTGTTAGTTATTTTGACGTCATAAATTTAATTATTCCATTATTGCAAGTTCATTTGTTTTCACACAAAGTAATCCATAATAAATATACTATGGAAATGTGCACCTATTGGATAAGTTAATATTTATTCATGAGGTTTATGTTGTGCATTGCAACATATGGTAAGTTTATACATAAATAAATGGAAATGTACATACATACACATACACGGTATTATGCAGACTTCGATAAACGTTTTCGAGCAATATTATTATTTATAAAAAAATTAAAACGCATAATTTCCACAAAGCCTCTAAAGACTCTAAAAGAATTCTCTGTTTGGAAAATTATATAAGTGGGATATCAAAAGTACAAACCGTTGACATCGTTGGGCAAAGGAACGTTTGAACAAGTCCTTTTGAGTGGGAACCAAACAACCAATAAATAATCTAGCTATCAGTGTGTTGGAAAATCACGACACCTTAGCTTCTAATATTATATTTTATCAACAAAAGTTGATCTAAAAAATTCAAAGAACATTAATATTATACGATTTGGCTCAGATGGGTGAATGGTAACCGACGCAGTGCATTTTCATTTGCAATAAACAATGTTATTTGGTCATGAAAACATTGGCATTACAAATTTCAAATTAAAGATATTCATCACCACTAGCAGGATTCAAACCTACATTTTCCCATGTTAAACCAAAGCAAAATAGACAGACTAATTTATAATCAAGTGTCGCTTTCCATTCCAATAAAGCTAGCTTTTTAAATCAAAATGCCAGTACACTGTATTTTGGTTTGGAACGGTTTGGATGCTTGCAGCAAACGGAACAGTTAGAACCATCGGAATGGTTTCTTTTCCAAATTCGGAACGAATCTGCCCAGACATTTTCACATACTACCAGACAGTGTTTATATTTAAATCTTTATCTTCAAAAAGTGGAAATGTAACTGCATGGCGTGATAAAGGTGAATCCGTTTTTTATATATAGGGTGTTTCAACATAAAATAGCATCATTAGTTGCGAAAATACCAAAACATGTTACAAAAGAAAGTTGTACAGAACAATTACCTTTACGTTTCTTAAAAGTCTTTTAATGGAACACGCATATATTTTGGCGCTTCATTACTAATAACAATGATATCAACTACTGGAGTCTTAACAACCGTTTTGGCAATATTCAATTGCCTGTTGCAAAGTTTTTCCCAAACTTCTCAATTTGCTCTTGTATATAAATATCAACTTGGATCACTTGAATGATTTCATTATACGGGTGATATTGAAAATGAGTGATAATAGCAGCGACACTGGGGATTTGCCCTTATCGATGTTCATGCAGAAGACGAGAAAACGAACGTACAGACAAGTACTTTCAAGTTATTAATAGACCTAGGACATTGTTGAGAAAGTTGTTATCTAGAACTATACACCTCTTAATAAATTTTGCTTGCAGGTACTTTCTATAAGCAAACACGCGTTATGTGCATTTTTATCTGCTCCTGGTATGGTAAACCATTTATATCGTCTGAAAATGTTCTAGGTCTCGTTATTAATAAAGAATAACAAAAAGAATATTTTATGGCACTTCATTGGATTACCACAACCAAATGCACAAAAAAGCTAGGTACTTGTGTGGCTTACTAACCATCAAAGATATTGAAGGAAGGTGTTATGAATTTATGGTTTTAATAATACTCTTGTAGATGTAGAATGAATTTAAAAAGAGATTATATATGGTTTTTATTAAAACGTGTTGTTTTTACACTTGACAGATTTTATTTTTTTATTTATCTTGACTACCATTTCTGCCAATTTGATTTTAATGCTTTATGATTTTAACAGAAAGAGACCACAAAAAGAAAAATATGAAGCAAATCTACAGAATTATTCTTATGATTTCAAGCTGAGAATCAAAAATGAAAACCACGCAAAGGAAGTCGCAATTTACCATAGAACGATTTTTAGTCTCCATGGCGTAATAAACCAAAGAATTATAACAATAAAAGAGAGCAGATTTCACTACAATTTAAATAAAAGTGTAAAAACGTATCTGTCTGAGGTTTGAATATAACAAAGATGTGGCTAAAGTTTTTGCAAAATGAACTTGGAGTGATAATCAAAAGAAAGAATTATGGAAAAAGTTACGAAATATTGAAACCAAAATTGTCTTCGTAAACCACAAGCCTAAACACTCTATGACAGAAAATGACAAGCAAAGAAAAAGATAAGAAAAGATGGAAACTACAAGGTTGTAACTATGGATTATGCAAAGAATCTTCAATTCCTAATATCACAACTAATGATGTTTATTTTAAAAGGCAAGTTAAGTATATTAGTTAATATCTGACATATCCAATAATAAAACCCACAAACGACATCAAAAAGAAGGTTCCGAAATCGGGACAGAATAAGAATTATACTGCACTTCTTTGTTCATGAAGAAAAACGCTTTGATTTCATAAAGGTCGCCTTTCCAGTCAGAGATCGTTCTTATTTGGAGTGCATTAAAGATTTAAGCTGGGTTAATCAAAAGTTTACAGTTGAAGTTCCAGATGAGTGCATAAACGTTTTTGGAGAATGGAACGTTTCATTTATGATGCACTAGAAAGTTCTAGCAGAAACATCCCAAGAATTGTTTTAAAACGTCATTGGAAACCTCCCGAAGATCTATTTCAAAAACTTTTTGAAACGTTGCATTGGTGGCAAAAGCACATTTTTATATCGCCGTGGTAACAATAGGTCTTATGTCAAAAAAATTGGTTTTTGGTTTATTACACATACGTGATCAATTCAGTCAAATACACAAAACTTCAATAGGTAGTATGTCGGCGGGCCAATAGGAAATCGACTATTCCCTCGCTTGCAAAAAGTTAAATCGTATCACGTTGACAATTGGCCGCGGCAAATAGTTGTATATCAGAGATGTTTGTATGTTGTTCAGCTGTATAAAATAAAATAATAATAATAAAATAATAATTCATAAGTTATTTAACAAAACATAAGAGGTAAGTAATCTTTTATATTACTGTTTCTTTAAAAAAGTACTTCATAATCCATTATTGTTAATAGTTTTAAGTAAAATGTTTATGATAAGTTAGCCTTACTTTCTGTTCGGTTAGTCGCTTTAAACGACGTCATTTGTTTCAAATTTGAGAGTTTTAATAATATATTGTTACTTTGTTATACAATCAATAATATAATAACCAAATTATAATTAATTAGCAGTATTTTTATGCATGAATCTTTGACATACCACCTTTTGCACCTAGTAACGTTAGCCATGATGTTGACATACGACCAATTGCATCTGTTTGATCTGTTACAGATTTTTTAGAACTACCTACCTAGATATCAATATGATTGGAATAAGAAGCCGTGGTCGGTGGTTAGTAGCTTTACCAACCACCAATACTTCGCGTGAGAATGATTCCATTGACGGTAATAATTAATTATGAGATTATTATGTCGTTTTATGATAAGGAGGTGGTTTTTGTTATTTTCAAATTTATATTTTTTCCAGTGTCTGAAGCAACCTGTGGAGCCCAAGAAAGTTCTGATGCTTTGATATTGCCAGTTGAACTTGAGAGCGCAGCTAAACCAGAAATCTTAGAGGGGCTCTATGAAAAAGTTTTTCAAAACATTGGTTCAGAAGTAGTTCTTGATTGTGCAAAAAAATATTGTTTTGAATTTTGATGCTCCAATACAAAAAGAAACAGGAACAATCGTCGTGGTCGGGCATGGATGCAGAGGAAAACGAAAAAAATGTTCCAGAAAAAACCACACCGACCAATAACCTAGACATGACAGATTGTGATATGACGTTGACTCAAGAACTCAGCAATCCCGAACATTCGCTTACTGACAAGTACTGATTCTGAAGATTTTTATCAAGCACCAAGGTTTGTACCAAGTTTATCAGAAGACTCTGAGGTCACCCACCCAACTAAAACCCTTAGTGGCGAACCAACTGAATATGCCGGAGTTAAAAGAAAACGAAAAGGGGAAGCAATATAAAAGGGTGGAAAAGGCAAGAAAACGTCAAAATGCGATTGTTAGGCAGGCAAGTCATATGTCGGTTTTGAAAAGAATACATAATCTGGAAAATATAAAGAAACATCTCAAAAAGCACCTAAGACTTTAGGTTCACGTTGTCCTAGACATACTATTCGGTGTAACAAAGGGGGGCAAAACACGATTCGAGTGCGATGAAATCAGTGATGACCAACGCAGCTTAATGTTTCGGACATTTTGGGCCAAAACCAGTTGGGAATCCAAAACAACTTTTGTAGCAGAAAACGTGTTGCCGACTGCACCAAAATATCGAAATATTCCAGCTGAAGATTCGAGAAAGAAACAGCTGTCGGTTTTACTTTACAGTAAATGAAGGAATAATTAATAACAAGATAAAAAAAAAAGTTTGCAAACCAATGTTTCTAAATACATTAAGTAATGGTGAAAAGCAACTACGAACCGACGTCATCAGAAAGTGATGCTGCAGGTTCATCTGCTCAATCTAATAAAAACGACGAAATCCATTCACGCATTGGAAAAGACTTAGAGACCTGAATCACATTACTGCCGTTCATCTTCTGGCAAATTGTACCTAGAGCCAGTTTGGTACAGCTTTAGAAACTTGCATAAAATTCATCCAGAACAATGTACTTCTAAAAACAAAAAGAAAGTATCATAGTCTACATTCCAAAAAACTTATTAATTAAATTAAATTTAGATATTTACTCGCGTAAAAAAACCAATGTAGTGATTGTACGATGCACAGAAACGGGACACTTGAAGAGTCTTTTCAGAAACACATTAAAAAGATAAAAGATGCCAATTCAGCGGAGGAGTCTGTCAAATGCATAGCTTTAGAAAACGAAAACGTCAAATGTTATACAGTAGATTTACAAGCTGTTCTCCTTGCGCCTCGTCTAAATGCATCCGCTAACTATTATAAAACAAAGTTGAAGGTACATAACCAAGTTTATTTTAATCAAGCAACAAAAAAGGTTAGGTATGGCATGAGGCATCAGGAGGACTTGAAAGTGATGTTTTGTCACCATAGCTACTAGCTTTATATGAAATGGAATTATCCAGAGTGCACCAAACAAAAATTATTATTTGGAGAGGTGGTTATGGGTACCAAAAAAGGAACACAAAACTGTCCAATGCACTACTCAACATTAGTATGAAAAAGGTCATCATAGAACAAACATATTTGGTAGTTGGACACACACACATATGGAGGATGATGTTGTCCACGCAACCACAAAAGCAAAACTTAGAAATCGTAGACAAGTTTTCGTCCCTGCTGACTACATTCAAATAATTAAAAATGCACGAATCCACAGTCCTTACCAGATATACTACCTAAGTCATTAAGATTTTTTTCAATTTGATACTGACCATGATAGTAGCATTAGACCTCGCACGAAAACGAGAGATCAATGTGTAAATGATGTAGTTACCTATCAATATACACCAAAAGGTGTTATAAATTATAAGCTCGACATAGACTATCAATGGCCACCACTTCCGAAACAAAGTATCTACAACTACAGGAATTAAAACAGCTAATCCCTCAGGACTACCGCGACTTTTATACTAAGCTTGCCTACCAATAGTAATAATAGATAATAATTATCTATATTTCTTAGTTTTTAGGCTACCTACAACTTTTATTGTACCCATAAATAAATATCATAAATTTTGTAATTGATAAAAATATTTTATTTTGTTTGCCTAATTTTAATGTTTTTTTTTAAATTTATGGTAACTTAAAAATTTGGCGTATGTCAAAAAAGATGGCCAACATTAAAGTACAAATGGTCGTATGTCAACCTAGATGACGTAATTTAGCAAATTTACTTATAATAACTATAACACTGTTAGTCAATTGCCAATTTAATTAAGAATATAAATTGCCAAACGAATCAGAGATAAAGAAAAAATATGAGAGGGTTTTATACCCTTCCTGAAAACTTTGATAGTTTTGATATAGACCTATTGCAATTATTACGACGATATACAGGAAAACTACTGATTGAAGATTTCGTGCTTTGATCCGCAACAACAGATACAGATATCTAGAGAAATAACAATTTGCGTGTCTCAATCAGCGTGTAGAGTAAAAACGTTCAGGTAAATTCTGAAAACTGATTAAAGTTCATTGTTCCAAAAGTGAAATACTGAAAACTTCGAGACGTTTGGAAAAACTTTGCAATAGAGAATTGAATAACGTCGAAACGATTAGGTTTAGATTCCGGATAGGGCTATATTGTTGTGATCAGCAATGAACCAGGAGTAAGAAAAAATCACAACAGTACCCCATACAGTTGAAAACAATTTTAAAATGTAGAGGTAATCGTTTTCCTAGTAACATTTTTTGATATTTCTAAAATTAACGACACTACTCTCAGTTTACAAATAATTGGAACGCCCTGTATATATAAACTTTACTACATAATAACATAAATATCTTCTTCAAGATTTTAAACTCAAAACACTTGACGCAAAGAGGCAATATTAAGTTTTTTAGAGAAACTGTTTAAAGCAAGAAAAATATTGAAGGCCATATTCCTATTGACGAAATTATTCATTTGTTTCTGACGTACATTTGGCACTTGAAAAGCTGTAAATCAATCAGTCTATTTAGAAACTTAATAGTTGATTAAAAGTATCCCTAGAAAAGCATTAGCTTAAAGAGATGTTACTGATTCCTTTAATGTGGTTTCTCGTCCTGCTATTTCCTCAAACGAAAACAACACAAGATTTGTAATTTTATTTACATTAATTTGTTTGTATGGAAGGAATAACAACATTGTTATTATTGGAGATTTACCAATAAAAAAATTTAAATTGTCACAAAAGTATGATTCCCCGTTTTAAACATCAACATCCAGAATTCACACATTGGACAGTAGCGTCACCTGTACATAGAAGTCAAAAGCACGATTCACTTACCGGTTTCTTCTTGAAACTGCTTCTTTATGTATCTAAATAAGCGCTGATAAAAAGACAGTTTACGTGTTTCGCCACCTTGTGAGTTTTCTTGTGTACTTTTAGATCGATCTCTTTTCTTAAAGCTGTGGTGAGCTACCACGCTATACATTCCGCCTTCATAGTTTGTAATCTGTAACGAAAGATGTCAGAATTAACCCAAAAATCAATTTAATAAAATTAGTTCAAATTTTATTTGAACAAAAACTAATACGTACATACATAACATAATTGTTAGAATACTTTGTTATTTTAACACACAAAGGAATGTTATAGACTTTTTCCTCTTTTTAATTAATATAAAAAAATAAAATTTTTAAAAGTTTCATACTGATAAAATTAGAAAAAGATTATAATAAATACAAAAATATCTATAGTAAGTTGTGCATATCACCTTTTTTAATAAAGTCTCTGTATTGTCCCATATCTTGGCGCCAAAAGAATACTTACGTATTCAGCCAGGTTAACAATGTTGCAGAGTCGGGGTAATTTCTACTGCGCCTTAGGGAAAATAAAATATATGAAGCATTTTTTAAATCAAAAGATGCTACTACCACTTTAAACAAAACTGAAAACTGCTTTAAGATATCAGGAAGTAAACCACCAGTATGCATATATTTTGATTTGATATTTGGTTTTTAAAATAGATGAAAACGAAACTTTACTTGGATGAAAAATAATTATAGTAGTTTTAATGTTCTCGCTCCTATTCTATTAACAAATTGCGAAAACTTTATCTAAAGATGTAGCTACTTCATTAACAAAACATTCTGAAGGATGTAACTTATAAGATATTAAAGTAGAGGAGTTTCGCTTTAAGGTGAAATGTCATTGGTGTCACGTACACTTTCTGAGGCTTGAAATTAATATTAATCTAGAGTTCCCCGTTAAGAAATGAAAAGGGAATATATACAGGATAGAACCCCTTAGCAGACTGAGCTGCAACCCAACATACTTCTATCGCAACAGCTTTAAATCAAATTATAGCAAGTTATTTAGAAATAAAACAATTAAAGACGGTGTGATATACTTACTTGATTCGATAAGATTATTCTTCTATCTCTCGGTAAAATCTAATTATTTAAAATCTTTCAATATAGCTATTATAATTAAATAAGACAGATCATCTGCTACCTCTACATATATATATACCTAGTAAAGAAACCCCTAAACATTCAGGGTAAGTCACAATTTCTCTTTTATATTTTGCATCTTATTTCGAACCTAATAATTTCTGTTTATATAGAAAAATAAATTACAGTAAAAAATAATAATATTGTTTTAAAACAGTAAATACTACAAGAGATTATTAACTCAGCAAACTTTAGGGTACAGAATTCCCATGAATTATTTCGGGTTTAATTATTGTAGTGAAGCAGAACAGCAGTTAAGTATTAACCAAAAAAATCCCACAAACCAGCTGGAAAAGCCTGACTATTAGGTACTATAAAATGAATTAAACATAAGACCACAAGAAATAAATCGATTTCGGATAAAACAGACACCTGATGTTAATTCGTTGACTCCTCTTCCAACGATGACTATTTGCATAAATCTCATAATTTTAACAATACAGAGAACTTAGAAACTTACCTCTCAGATTCATCATCTTTTGCTTTATACATTTTTTAACCTCAACCTGTACTTTTAAACAACGAGATATGAAACCAGAACTTTCAGCATCCAGCTCTATATAGAGAGATAAATGAATCTAGTAAGTAGTTGGTATGGTGTAAGAGCAGGCCCAAAATGCATAAAATAAACACACCAACAAATACTTAATCAAAAATACAAACTTCAAAAGCCAATTGGAAGAGATATACTTATACAGTACAACTAAAACGTGCGATATTAAAATAAAAATTTTTTGTGGCTTTTATCATAGTTTTTAAATATTTCAGTCATTTGTGTCTGATGACTGTAAGAAATACTATTAAACGTATTAAACAGAAGATTCCTTCTCTATAAAGAAAGAGATAACCACAAACTTATTTATTGAGCAATTAACATATTAGAGCAGTGTTTTAATGCAGAATTCTTTCATGTGATGGTACAAAACTAGTAGTACTTTGATTTGCGCAAATGAATCTTAAACGACCATAACTTGTGGTGTAAATAGTTCTTTCAGCCTGAGATCCCAGAGATTACAAAGATTTTTAATCCTCTAGGAATTTTAACTTCATGTACAATGATTGCCAAACGTTTACAAAAACTTGGATTGGAAAGTCGTCATAAGATGGGTTCAGTTTGTATCGACATTAAAAATGGTTGGTCATCATCTTAATTATTTAATAATACTTCGACATGTTCTCTGCTGACAGAAACAAATAATTCCTAGTCGTTTAATATGTCTTAAGTTACTTTCATGATAAAAGATAGAAAGAGTCGCAGTTGCAAAACTATTAAATCTTATTTATGTATTTTTATTTGTTTTGCCACTACGTCTTGAACTATTGCGCGCTTTAAGCGCCGAAATCTTCATTTTAGCATTTAGGTGTTTTGCTTCCCACTGAGGTAAGTTACTGCATGGTACTAACTTAGAATTGAACGAGTTAGATCAATTACTTAAAATTCAACATAGCGTCCTTTATAAAATTTTGTTTTTCCTAAAATCTCGTAATATGTATATGCGTGTATGTTTACTGTTATTAGCACATTAAGTGTGTAAAAATAAAATAAATAAATAAAATGTTATGTACCAGGGAAAGTCATTAGGTAACAGAAATTTTCAAGTTCATAGAGTTCATGCACAATGAAAAATCTTATTTTGGGGCACAAACTGGCCCCTTCCCACACAAAAGTCCTGATGATAATGCAGTATACGCTTGCGCAATAACTCGTCCAACATGGCCGCTCCATTGTCAAATTGCACCATGGAAAAGCAACAAAGCGTTATTCGGTTTTTGTGGTCAGAGGAAACGAAACCTTCTGACATCTACAGCAGAATGAAGGAGGCACTTGGTTGAATCAGATTGCAGAAATTTAAACACGAAAGACAGAACGTCAGTGATCAAATAGGGCTAGGAGATCTTTAATGCTGACGATCATTAGGAATGTCTATAGCCCTATATTCGTGCACATTCAGGAAAAGGGTCAAACTGTAACTAGTGCTCGAACAAGATAAATTCTTCTTCTCTCAAAGGTACCGTTGCTTCTTCATGGATGGATACAGTAAATGAGCTGAAATCTGAGGTATTGAACATTCACCATGTGGTCCGGACTTTCACTTGCTTGCAAGCTCCTGGAAAAGTGAACTTAGTGTGTTTCAAAGCAGGCTAACTATGTTGAAGAATAAGGCACAAATATAAAATGCAATTTCAGGATGTTCTATAAACAAAAACATGTAAATCCACTTACATTTTTACAAGTAATACAGTATGTACATATCTGATTTATATTTAAAAAGGCTATAGAGATAAAATGGTTCAAGTAAAATGTATTTGTTTATTGAGAGTACGTTTTGAATATTGAAACTATTCTAAAGAGTCGGTCAGGGTTCATTTGTTTTGACTTTTTATTTATTGTCAGTGTGTTTGACATATTAGTCTGTTTCAATATGATAGAATTCAGAGTAGGTTTTGATTTTATTTCACTTTTGTAGTGTATAACAAACATACAGCCAATGCAGGTTTACAACCGAAAAGCACAAAAATCACTATATATAATATATTGACAAATCACGGTCATGTTTATTTAAAAAGATGACACAAATGACAGACCTAAAAATATTTATTTAGTTACTCGTAGAAAAACTTCAAAGTACACTGTTACAAAAATATTACGTCTACTCGGAACTACATATAAAACTTAAACAGACTATAACTTAAATTACAAAAATAATTGTTTTGTTGAAAAACTTTAAACGTTTGCAAATGTTGATGTTAATTTTTATAAGTACACCAATTTTTTTAAATATGGCACCAGAAAATGAATTAAGCATAGAAAACCGTTTAGCAATCATTGCTTTACGTAAGTATGACCTCTCGTTGCGAGAAACTTCAACACAAGAAGGAGTATCATTATGGGTTGTGCAATATACGCTTAAGCGTTATGAGCTTACTAGTAACAATAACGACCGTCCTTGTCAAGGCAAGCGTGTAAGTACTGAAGCAAAAGATAAGTATATCGCAGTAATAAGCAAGAGGAATAGATTTAAAACCCTGCTCTGAACTTAATAGCCGAGAACTAATCCTGTTTCAGTGTACTGTCAAAAGATGTCTTTCAGCAAAAGGGCTTGAAGGATGTGTAGCAGTCAAGCAAACTGGAAGAAAGTTTTATTTACGGACGAATCAAGTTTGAGCTGTTCAGCAATTGTTTGTCTGGAAAATAAGAATGAAACCTCAGTGCGTGACACCAACTATTAAACATGGAAGAGGTTCGGTAATGGTGTGAGGTTGTTTTGGGGATAGTGCTGCATGGTAGGATTTGATCAAAATTTATGGTATTTCAACAAAAGAATACCACAAAGAAATTCTGGAGCAACATATCTGCCCTGTGGAAAACGACTTATTGGCACAGAATTTGTACTGCAACAAGACAATGATCCTCCAAGCAAAGCTTAGAGGTATATATTGCAAACCAAAAGAAAAAACATGATGTGGCCACCACAAAGTCCCGACCTTAATTCGATCGAGCTTCTTTGGGACGAACTTGGTAGAATGGTATGAAAAACAGGTCCAATTTGCGTAAAACCGTTATAGGAAGCTTTGAGGCATGAGTAGCAGGAAATTGGCGAAGATGTCATTCTGAAACTGTTAAGAAGTTCTGCTCTTTTTACAGATCCGAACGACTTATACAACCCCTGAGCCTAGCCATTTCCTGATAGAAAAACCATTAGTAGTATTTCACTTGGGATATTCGAATTAAGACTCTCCAAATTTCGAAAGATTTAATTCGTGCATCAAACGTACTAGAGACGATGGATGAATAAAATCAAAAATGAAAATAAACTGTCACATGCTCCCAACTTGACCTTAACAGATGGCAAGCTGTCTCTTCAACGTGGACCAGATGAGATCATCCGCTCGGCAAAAGTTCGTAGTGCGAATCTTTGCAAAACTCTACTCTCTCGTTGCAGTAAACTACTAAAGTGATGTATTCATTACTATTTATTACAGTTAGATAGATGTATAGCGACCTAGTCCGAAAGTTTCGTTGTCAGTCATATCATCATCTCGGAATCAAAATGTAAACATCTATAGATAAAAATACAATCCAGCCTTTTTATCGACGTTCATTCTTACTTATTCTGTTATTCTGGAGCTGATGACCTAAACCGCTATGTAATTAGAAAAGTAATTTTCTGTTCCTAACAGAAATACTAGAGCAGCAGCTGATTTTAAATGTTGTGTAATATTTTATTAAAAAGAAAATAATGTAGTTAACTGCGTTTGAAAACAAATGGTTTAATTTATACAATGTCAGGTTTCATGAAGTCAGTTTATATAATATAAGGCTTTCCAAGCCTCTGGAGATATGAATATAAAATGTGCTTGCATAAATTTTAAAAACAAGAAAAAAATGTTGATCTTGAACTTTCCTAAAATATTTAGTACAGAAATAACACGTTTACAAAAACAAAACTGCTTGATAGTAGCTTAACGCATCATTGCCTACTACTATTAAATGCGGAGAGTAAACAATGGTCTACTGAATTTCCAAATTTGCTGGAGTAAATGAAAACGAAATCGGTGTCACAATCTCAAGGGAAACGAAACAGTTCAACTTAATTAAGCGTAATAAAAGCATAAACACAAAAGGCTTCTGACTTTAAATTTGCTAGAATTGAATAAGGACTGTGAATTATTACAAGAAAATTTACTTCAACTTTTGAACAAAACCTCTGTGCATGAAAAGTGGGTAGTGACTTTCACTATTAAATTCTTTCTTTTCTTGATAAATGCCTATTTTGAACAACTAAATTAAATTTGGAAATTTTACTTTTGTTTCTGTATCTCTGTTTCTTCTGCAATTACGTTATAAGCCCAAAAGGATTAGTTTATATTATTTAAATTTTTCTTCTTTATTACTCCGTTGAGAATTCTAAGAGCTTTAGTAGACATTTCCTTTTATATATTTAAAAAGAGGGATTTCTTAAAAAGTTTTAATCTTCGGCAATCACTAAAATTTCCCTAAAAATTCCTTTTACCTAATTCTACTGTTAGTCAACCAAAGTTGACCTAGATTTCCTACTACTGTTTTGGAAATGTAAAAAATTCATGAAAAGAAAAACTGTAAAAGGAAAATAAATTCAAAGTAAACCGCTACGAGTAAGCTATTAAAATTTTCTAACTAAAAGGTATGTAACTTTAATTTTTAAAAAATTTTACTAGGCTGTATTGTGCGCTTGGGTAAGTTAAGTTTACAACCAGAACTCACGCAGCAGACATATTCATTTATTATTTCTACCAAAATCTTACGATTAACGTAAGTCACGTAGGTTTTCCTCATAACTTTCTGAACACACGAATTTTTCTGAAAATTTTATCTTTAAATAAATGTTATCATGGCAAAATCCCATATTTCTTTTAATTCTCAAAAACGCAGGTATTTTTGATTCTTTTTAATTATTCAAGAGATCGTAACAACAAACAGTAATAGAGTTTTAAAAATTTTAAAACTAGCAGTAAGTATGTATCAAGGTAGTAGAAACAAAAAATGTATTAAATTTTTAAGCGGCTTTACCACATAAACCACAGTACGTCTTTACTAGCAGTATCACATACACAATTTAGCAACTAGATCGTTTGACCTAGATTTAAGCTTATGATCCGTAGAAAATTTAATATGGTTTAGTAAAAAAAAAGACAGTAAACTCCCCCTTTAAAGAAAAAAAAAGGATGTTATTCATAAAATATGTATTACGGTACTGCTTGGCCACAAAGAACGTTATTACAGATGCTGTTTAAAGTTCTTCCTTATACAGTGGCGGATAAAAGTCTGAAGATTACAAATGTAACTTGCTATACTCCTAATTACACATACTTTTCAAATCTTAAAAAATACACAGGGTGTTTGTTCTATTTAATATGTCAAAGTCAGCTACGGTTCCGATTACACCGGAACAATTAGATATCTTGAAGTGTAGCATCTTTAACATACAGAGTATCAATATTTAACTTAAAAGTTTCCATTTTCTTCGTTCCTCAATATTTTGATATTGTAATAAATACAGAGTGTTCCAGTTGAGTCTAATTATTTCATAACTTCGTTATTTATAAAGCTAAGACAGAAATTAAAAAACCGTTGCTTTCAATACGAAGTTTCTTCCACTGAATTTTATTTTTCCATATACAGAATGTTGCATACATGCGTGATACAGTGTTGCTCTTTTATCTTAAATAAAGTGCTACTAATACTTCTAGTCATCGACTAGTTAGAGACAGTCGCAGTGTAAAGCTGGAGTTTCGTTGCGATGCCGTGTATGTTTCGTTAGTTACAGTAATTTGTATAGATTTTGTGTTCCAAATCTTGCTATTGCGTTTGAATCGTTACTCTTCCAAGACACCAAAAGGTAATACGTTTTAACTCTTTAGGTAGCATAGTTTTTCAAGTTAATTAGACGTTATTTAGTTTTCATACGGCCAGTACTGTTCGTGCACAAAGCAAAATGTAAAATGGCGACGTGTGGGACTAGTTGTGACAGAGGGCTTGAGGTACTTTGTGACAGATCGAGGGAAGGGGAATATAAATAACCATGAATCAGCTGCGGTAGATGTACAATCTGGGAGATGTAGCTAAAACTTTTAGTGTTAACCGCATGACCCTTCTAAGATTTATTAAGAAAAAACAAAACAACACGGATGGAACGATTCAAATGTGATACCAAAATCCTAGAATGATATTTACCTTTAAACAAGAAGACAAACTGTGTGAATATGCTGTGAGAGTCGCAAAGATGTTTTACGAAATCAGTCCTAAAGAGCTAAGCAATTTAGCTTTTAAATTCGCAACAGCAAATAAAATTGTTGTGTCAGAGAATTGGTCGGCCAGTGAACAAGCTAGCAGTAACTGGTTAACAAAATCCATGCAGCGTCACAGAAATCTTTCCATTTGTGTTCCTGAGGCTACCAGCGTAAGCCGCTGCAAAAGCTTCAACAAACACAATGTTGAACTCTTTTTGCAAAATCTTGAATTTGTGCTCGATAAATGACTCTAATGACATCTGGAATATTGATGAAACAGGTTGCGGAAGGGGAGAAGAGGGTTGGAGGAATGACGTCAGCGGAGAGGGAAACAAACATTACCATGGTTCTTGCTGTTAATGCAAAAGGCAACTCGGTTCCTTCAATATTTGTCTTCCCCAGGAAGTTTTACAGAGAACATTTTGTGCAAGATGGCCCAGTAGGCTGCTGTGGTAGTGCCAACCCAAGTCGCCCTGCCTTTTTGACTTTAATGAAGCATTTTATGAAGACGGTGAGGTGCTGTCAGGAATCTCCTGTGTTAGTGCTACTAAACAACCACATTTCTCATCTGCACACCAATGTGTTGGACTACTGCAAAAAAAAGAAGAGTGCATCCCAATGCTTCTTTAACTGAGGTGGCTACAACATTCAATAAGTTCGTTCCAATATTATAAGAATTAAGCGAGAGTACGATATTGTAACCAGAAAGATAAAAACAAAGCTTGAAATCGAGACAATTTAAAAAACAATCTTACCAAATATCGAAGACAAAAATTATATAGCAACGTTTTATGGAAACATAGAGGGAAGATATTAATGGACGATGAAACATACGTCAATGCCGATTTTAACCAAATTCCTCGACCACGTTTTTATAATTTTTAAAGAGGTAAAAACATCGCCAATAGATACAAATTTACAAAATGTGACAAATACGCCAAAAAGTATTTTATTTGGATTGGCATTTGTTCTTGTGGTCAAATTACAACGAAAACAAAACCTTCAAGAAGAAAATATACGTCAAAGAATGCCTTACAAAGGCCTGTTGCCATTACACAAAAAGCACAATGGGAAACCTCTATTTTGGCCGGATTTGACACCATGCAATTATGTCAAGGATACATTAGACTTTTACGAATCAAATGGTATACGGTTTGTTGATAAAAGCCACAATCCTCTCAACGTTCCTGAAATTAGGCCGATTGAGAAATTAACTTTTCCGAAGTTATTAAGACATTCGCTGGACAAAAAGCAAGTAATCCTAAACAATATCTACTTTTTCTACAGCTGAAAAATTAATTTTCCATTTATAGGAGCGCATCGAAAATCTAGTATTTAATTGCATAGAACTTAGCTCGTACGAAAAGACAAAAGATAAAGAAAATCTTAAAAGCAACACAATACTTGTTTATTATGATCTTCAGGCTGTTTCATTGTCCAAAAGGCTATATCTCTGTCTTCTACTAGATATAAAAGTTATTTGATTTTAGTTTGACGTTTTTTTTTTATTTGAAATTAGCTGATGCTGCATGTTGCATTAGGTAAGAGGTGTGAATGAGATTGATACTTATACGTTTTATTTCATCAAAGAAAAAGCAATGGCAAATGAAGACAGTGACATAATCTTCTCCAGCAACAACCGTGGTGGACAACAGGAGGATAGAGTTATGATTCTTTTCCAAAGCTGAAATTGCCTGCTCACAAGTATTTTACTGTGCTGTACTTAATTTAGTAGAAAAAGCTAATTTTGCATTTTTCCCAAACTTCATCGTTTTCGAGTAAAATCGGATTCTTCTAAATCTTCATAATTCAACGTTAAATGTTGATATATTTTGTTTTAATGTGCCTATTACTGGAATGTTTTATACATTATATTTAATTCAGATATCAGAAACGAAGGCAGAAGTCATAAAGACAGATTTGTAAACACCCAGAATTTCGGAAAGAATACATTTGTGTCTATAGGATTTTGTTTTCATATTTTTTGTCCAGAAGCACACCCTGCAATCACTTTTGAAATACCACGTATACTGAAAAGAAATAAACAGACTGACTATATGTAATAAAAAAACGTGCCATATTCTTGTTTCCGTTTATAACATTCCTAAATGAGCTATAGATCATTTTTAAAAATGAGTAATATTTACACCTTATAAATGTACAATTATAAAAGATTTGTATACACTAGAAACAAACATTAATCATTGAATAGTCCCCGCCTTCTTTATGTGTACTATATCACAAAATACTAGAATCATATTTTCTTTTGCACGTGACAGTATAGTAGGCAATAAAATACAATTTGCATGATATCAAATATTGTACGCAAACACACTCCTCATTTTTACGTTCGTTGTTTTTAAAACAAATCTTAGTTTCGTATCCACAAAAATTATTTTACTTGAGGGTTTAAAACATTCCATAAACATCTTTTATGAAAACTATTTTGTGCGAACTGTGTATATTTTTGTAAAAAGATATTTTGTTGACAGGGTTTATATTTTAAATATAATTTTAAATTAAATTTATATTTTGTCGTTTATAGAATTAAGCCACGATCGATTTTGTTAATTATGCACTGTCACTTGCTGCACACAACTTATTTTACAATTTTAATTATTATTATCTAAAACATAAGACAGTTCCTTTCCTTAGACGATATGTTATTTTAAATTGACATAGTGAAGTAAACTACATTTAGATTTTAGTGATTACTAAACGAAATATCTTTTTAGTGGAAAGGAATATATTAAATATTATTAGGAATGTTTTGAAAAACGTTGTGTTAACGTACTTGTATTTGAAATTTACACCTACCGAAGACAACAATTTGTGTGCATAATCGGAAACTTTACCATAACAATGCAAATCAATTTCTTGCCAGTAACATCATTTATATTGATTATTTTCCTCTTAGTTCTTTAATATCTTGCACGAACACTGTGCATCTTGCAGAGTCAGATACCAATATTGCTATTTTATTACTATTGAGAAATTTATTATTGCTATGCACTTAATTGTGAATACATTTTCAAAATTAAAATAAATCTACAATTCTTATTCATCCTTACTTCCGCACGAACGATCTGTTATTACCAAGTAGTATACATACTGTTAATTCTATTGCATTTACAAACAAATTTGCAAACGTTCATAATTTGTTTATTTTAGATTTACTTAGGAATACAGAAATAAAAAAAATATAAACTCATCTTCAGGGTTTGCTTAGAAGCAAATGTATAGTCTGCTTAACTGTTTGTCGAAATATGCATATCTGGTCTGAACTTAAACAAACTTAATAGAATATAATCCCTTCGATGGTTTTCGAACCATTTGCTTAGTTTATACAGCTATTATCTCAACATTCATTGTTCAAACTTAGCTTTAAATGTATTAATTAGGGCTATTGCCGGAATTCCTGACATTACTGAATACTTGAATACGTAACAGCAAACCTTGATAAATCAAACAACGCTTTGCTTTCGGTTAAAATTAAACATCTTCTAAATACAGGATTTTAAATTTATATTCATTTGTTCTCAACCCCTCGCTGTTTAATATTCAATTTTACAACCGTTATCGTCGTGTTTTATTTATGTTTTGTTCTTCTTTTTTTCTGCTTTCATTTGCAATATGATACACGAATACACATTCATACATCAGTAACCGTTCAAATATATAGAAACGCCATTTATAATCTATAGATAGTATACATTGCGTCAGGGAGGTTACATAGCGTTCGCCCCCAAAGCAATTAGAACTAACAGCGATTACAGGTAAATATCAGCCACGAGAAACAAAGTTAATGTCAAAATCATGTGCTACATATCATGAATACCAGGAAATCTCACCATATTGTAAACGTTGACACCTAAAATAAAGTAATTATACAAAATAAACAATCAACTGTTAACTTTGGTATTTTCGTTATCTATGTTGAATTGTTTCATTTTTTATTTGTTTTGTAAAGCATAACCACTGAACAATGAGAATCATAAAAAGAAGTTTTTTGTTTTATTTTCTCGTACTTGTATTGGTATTTATTTAAAAAAAAATGCAAATCAATACGCAAGTCAAATGAATTTCAGAAATTCCTTTGAAAATATTTAAAATTCAATAAAACACAAATAGAAGAAATCGTCTAAACCGCAATTTTCAAGAAATAAGTATAATACACAAAATTATTTTTGGTGAAAACCGCATATTTTTCTAAAGTATACTGTTATTGCATACGGATAAATATAGAAATAATTTTTATCTCTTATTATGGCGGAAAATTCGTATGGAAATCAACACCCTCCGGAAAGGATTCTGAAATCAGCCGTATTAACCTAAGCGGCCGAATATATCGGGTCAATTTTCGTATTTGTGAAACTTCCCGGTTTTCTCCAGTCAAGGTAGGTCACTATCTTTTCAAAGCACTCATTTTTAAAATGATATTGTCAACATTAAGTTGGTAAGAAGAAATTGAGTTAAAATTAATTCATTAGTAAACCACAATCTTATGATAATAAATAATTTAGTAGCACACATTTCCTTTCTTAATCACTAGGAAAAAGACATTAAAAGAATACAAAGAAAAATAGTTAATTCAAATAATGAAATACGGTATGTCTCCCATCAAACAGTAATTGTTAGAAAACCACCTTCCACAATCCGCTTATATAAAAGTAATTTTCGTGACACGGTGTAGTAACAGTGATGGTGGGTACTAGACCTCTTACCTCCAGTGAAACTGCAATTCAATAACAAAACAATTAGCCAAACCTCATAATAAACTTCCTAGAGTCATCTCTTATCAAGTTTGACATTGTTATTCTATGCAAAACTTGGCGTCCGCCAATAAGGGCTTTCGACTGAAAGGATATAATTCGTTCATGTCGATAGACACGAGGGTTATGATGGAGTTAGTATTTTAATTGTGCAAGCTTGTGCAATGATGTCTATACTATTGCAAAGTTTAGTTGCAACTTTCACGGCACATGTTAACAAAGCTAATCTAAATAACGGATAATTTGCACTGCAACAGTGTTTCAACAATTATCTGAACTACAAAAATATCCAAGCTACAACTAATCCTTAAAACAAAAACAAAAAATGCTGGATTGACCGTTTAGAAGAGCTTTAATGAATTTGAGGCTGCACGTCAAGAAATACAATTACACACCATGGATTAATAATGTCCCAGTTGCTGCCAAACAGATACTGTTAGAAAAATTTTCAATGCCTGATGGGTAGAGAAATGCCACATAGACGGTCTTACACAAATCACTATTTGTGTCCTATTAAAACTCCAATGAAGATAGCAACGTCCCGACTTCAAACCGCAGAATACCACATGTTCTGCTTAAGAAAAACCATTGAAAAAATGATAAAGAAGACACCGGGATGGTTTCTTGAACATTCTATATTACCGACTTATCAGTATGGCTTCCGGATAGAATTTGGCACATTAGATGCTATAACCCACTTAGTTAATGATATTTAAATGAATTTCTAAACAAATAAATATCTGATGTTTATTTTTAAATCTTAAAGGTTTATGATGCCGAGGACCAACGATTACAATTATTTATAAAAAGAGGGAAACAAATACTTGTTTAGTTTACTCTATTAGTTGCCAATTACAGAGTCATAATACCTAGATACTCTGACTCGGTACATATCACTAAACTTCTTTTACAAGATACACTAAATGAGTTTGTGGTGCGGACAGTAATATAACAAGGAAGGTTCTAAATCTGATCATGGTGTTTCAAGAATTTCAACTTATTTACACTGCAAAACTATTTGTTATAAAAAAGGCATTGCAATTACTTGGTTTTAAAAATCTCATTCGGAGTGCTGTTATTTAGGATTCTTAGTCTACGCTAAAAGCACTAAAAGGTACAGATGTCCACTTATATGCAATATAAACATCTGCTCTCTACAATTCAAGCTACATCTTGGGTAATGAAATAAGCTAAAGACGCTGTCTCTATCGGCTCTATCGTAAAGATTAACATTTCAGACGATATTTGCAATATACAGACTAACTGGAAAATTCAATGGATCAATATCGCACAAGAAGCGAGAACTTCATATTTTTTACTATACCCTACTCGTTTATCGTCCATTCCTCATATTTACGAATATAACGTCTCGAAGAATTATTTGGCTACTGTTATCCGATTAAAAATTAATCAAGGTAAGTTTCCAGCTCACCTCGGCAAACTCCTAAACATACAAGTGATAATAGATCTAATTGCAGCCTCAATCATATTTTCTCCTGTTGTTTAAAACTTCTTACTACTCTTACTCAATATTAATCCTTCATTCAATCTGTCACTTGTTGAGTTTCAATAGCGAAGACATACAGTAGTATACAGCTAAATAAAGCAGTTTTAATTTCGAATATTAAAATTAATGTGTTAAAAGAGTATTCGCTTTGTGTTCATTATAAATCTATTACACTTCAAAATACTTCTCATATATCAGTTTTAAGTTTTGTGCAAGAAACCAAATTAAAAAGAACAAAGGTAAAACTAATGATTTGTTTAATGTATCTAGTAAAACGACTTCTTCTGTGCATACTTTGTGATATAGTTAAGCATATTCAATCAACAATGTACATAACGCGTCTTTACTACGTACACTAGAATTACAGTCCACTTCTCACCCAAGCTGTCTGAATTTTATAAATAATTCGTTAAAATCTTTGTATCAAGATAAATATATCAATAATAGAAACGACGTCTTAATGTTTATATCGGCCGATACTTCCGGTATGTTAAAAGTAGATCAGTCTTTGAAACAAACTTACGAAACGAAAAATAACTAACTAAATACACATTACGGAAATAAGTAACAAAAATTAAATTTATTCAAATAGTGCAAACTCTGGGATTATCGTAAAAATAATCCTTAGATTGCACTTTCACTAAAAGTGATACATAAAATGAATATATAAACGTTTTACACTTAAACAATTCCAAATTCAGAAGTCTCTTAAAACAAGAAATATCCATGAAAAGTTTGCATTGCCATATAATTCGCATAACCTTTTAACTAATAACAAACATTAAGCTCAGCTTTTACTGATACCATAATGTAAAAAACAGCCCTGTCTTAATATTACCACATATTTTGCTATAAAATAAAATTTGCTACTGCCGACTTCGAACTCATAACCTGTACTATTAACCCATATTCTATCTACAGATCCCTTCGGTTGTTAGGCATACAGAATGAGAATGCATTTCATTATCCATAAAAAGCATTTTTAAAGTATCCGTTTTCTTTTCGTTTCTAATCCTAACCATTTTTTAGTTTACAATAACGACCCTACTTCCGAAGTAGATATAAACATTATTATTATCTTATTTTCAATATTTCTTTAAGCGTCTTTTAATGCACCAGCAAGAGCGACTTTGAATTTACTTATAAACTATATGGAACAAGATGGCCTTAAGCGTTAGATAAGTAGCTAATATGTAAAATCCTTCTTGTAAAACATAAGGAAAGAATTAATTAAAACTCTATGGATAAGTTACAGAAATCTCGAGAAATAAGTTTGCAATCTATTGGTAATATTAAACGATTCATAAAAATCCTGTACGATTACTTATTTTCTATTACTCGTTGAAAAACATTTCTAAGAGCAAGTAGCAATTGTTAAGTAAAGTCCATAGATGGTTTTTAATTAATTACCAAATAGGACACAAAACAAAACATTCTATCAGATTTTAGTGAATCTCAAAATGTCGCTCCTAAACACATTTTTCGAAATCATCCTTACCTCCTGACCTAGCAGCCAAAATAACAAATATTCTTCGGAGCCTTAGAAAAATAATAAAAAAATTTTAAAGAAGAAGTTTCTGCTGATTCATACACGTTAACGTCTGGGAAAAAAGTTTAAGGGCTACAACAGATTTATAAAACATGCAAAATTCTTTTTCTCTGAACTTCAAAATTCTTAAACAGAGGGTAGGTCGAATTGACTCGCATAAGTACAAAACACGTTTGCGTATTCTACAGCTCGAACGTCAAAACTCAATTGTTTCGTTAAGGTTCTGCTCGCAAGTTAGATTTTTTTGATAATTCTGATAGCATATTCTAGAGTTAGTCGTAACTAGATCTTCCACATTGACAGCTACTTAGAGAAAATATATGTACAGGATGTGCAAAAAAGAACTTGTCACAAGAAATGTTGATTCTTCAACAAGCTACTGGTTTTCAAAGCCAAAATTGTTATTTCTATTTGTCACTGTAGAATGAATTTACGTTAAAACCAAAACACTATATTTTGCCCTTTCTAGCATCTAACGCACAAGTCGATATTAATACATAGTGTTAATCTTTAACTAGCATTGAGAACCCATCCTTTCGCCTCTTGATAAATTTATCTGCTGGATAGATATCATGGTTATAACTACTATCTTGTGATGGAAATACCGGCCGTGACTCAGATCATTAAAAAGATCTGGGTGTCATTGCATTGCCTTGGTTGCCCTTGACTTGTTCAGAACGATAAACAAATGTGTTCTACATCTTTTAATTACAATTAATGAATGGTATTAAAATACGATGAAATACCTGTGAAAGGCGACATTTTTGTTTAGTGTTTTGCAAAATTATAGGAACTGTTACTCCCCTTCAGCCCGAACTAGTGGGTGAATGGATAAGTTAAAATGTGATGGCCAGTCGTGCGGTTAGTTAATGATGACTAAGATGGTAGTCAATGTAGTGGAGAGTACGAGAGAGAGAACTGATTTTCAAAGAAATTGTCGAAGAACCTATTGTACTATGTTCTATCCAACAAGAGGTATTGAACCCAATAAAAAACGTTGGGTGTATCGCTCTCAATTGAAAAATGGGACTAAGATGTCGCAGAGAAAAACAAATGAAAGGTACATTTAAAACAGTGGGATTTAGAATTGGAAGAAAGAATCTGAGAAATATGCTTTAGACAAAACAAGAACGTGAAGCAGTGCGGATGCACAAACAGAAATGAGAAGAGCGCACGAGATAAGTAATAAACGAAAGTAGTATAGTTAAAATAAGTACAACAGCATTTATTTTCACTTCGAGTAGTAGAGGAGGATTGTCATTTGATCTTCGAATAAAAAAACTTACGTTATGAACCGCAAGAATGTAGACCTTAATGTATTTTCTTTGTATTTGAGCACGCAACTCGTCCAAACGTAACTTACTTAAGTTACTTATATACGCTAAACCTTCTGAAAGATATTTTTCTAACACAACGGCTTTCAAAAGTTACGATAATTCCATGAAGGCACACCAAAGGTTGATGTTTTTGGAGCAATGATACCTTTCATGTCCAAAAAATTTAAATATTACTCTTACTGCCTGTCCCATTTATGTAGTTCCAACAGAATTTATTAGTTATTGGTTAATTTTACATAATCATGCCTTCTGTCTTGCTTGAGTGATTTTGAGATTCTAGACGAACTAAAAAGAAGTTCCAACTCAGAAAGCCTGTTGAAATGACAGACCTTCTCAGAATAATACAAACTCTCTCCACTGTGTATCCAAGTGGTAACTTAGCTCCTCATGTCTTTGCAAGTTTTACACATCCTTTGTACCTAAGCCTTTTTTCAAATAAGATCCGTGAAACTCACAAATAAGCAGAGTACAAATGAGAGAAAAATTACAAGAACCAGACGCGGACGCAAAGTTCACGTAGGTTATTAGCATTACTTACTTAGTCTGTAAACTTAGAATTCTGTGAATTTTCTAGAAAATCCCTGCTTGTTCGCACAAGTACAAAGATGGAAAAAGTTTCTTGGTTTTGTTTTGAATCTACCAATAATTTAGGGAAAAAATTGCGGTTGTGGGTTTTTCATAGAATGCTCTGCTTTGTGATGTAAGCAAGAAATCTTAAAAGATAAGTTTTAATATCCACTTTAGTACTTCATTTAAATTTAGAAATGTCTATTCTTGCTCAAACTGCTATTTGGTATGTTTTGCAAAGCAAAACAACAAATTATACTAATTAGATATTTTTCATACTTTCATCTTTGAAATGAAAGGATACCACTGTAACAGTTTTCGCTAAATTTACAACTCTTGCTATAAAATGCTTTCAAATGTTATTAATTACCAATACTTATGAAACACCAAACAAGACTAAAATGTAATTGTATATTAATTACTTATAGGCACAAAGCTTCAACGAGAGTTAAAATAGTAATTATTAGAATAAATCAGAAACTCTTTTTACAAAAGGCTTTATTAACAAAAAAGCAAAA